>JAIUCT010000018.1:42413-143216 GCA_021307375.1 Tetraneura akinire | reverse complement strand
TTATTATTATTATTATTATTATTATTATTATTATTATTATTATTATTCTATTGAAAATATTGATTTTTAGCCTGAAGTAATGAATATGCTACTCGAGAAAATAATCTATTTCATTGTTTTAACTTAATATAATAGTGTTTAAATTTCTATATTGTTATTTATAAATTATCCATCACACGAACAATAAAAAATATATTAAAATAATTTCATGTCTCTATAATATACTATTCTAAACTGCAATAGTTTTGTAAACACACTAAACATAAGTACTTAATATAAACATTCAATAATCATAAACTAGTGAAATTTAAAATTAATTATTTGTTTTCACCTACTACACGAAAACTCGAATGTCGTTTTAATTACCTATAACAGTTACACGTCATGTAGGTACCTACTTACTAATTAGTAATTATAATGAATTAGTAATTACATTATGTCAACAAATCATTTAATGAAGTGCGTTATTACAATTTACTTACGTCAAAAGAAGAAATAATTTATATATTATCATTATACCTTATATTTTATAATAGGTATTATTTGATTTATAAAATCATAATTAAACAAAACTTCTAAGTTCTAAGAGTATGTCGAGTGCGTAGGTATGTAAGCCGGATCATTGATTATAAAATACATTGAATATAGTAAAAATAATGTAGTAATACATAAATATAGTATTTATAATGAATGGCCGGATGTATAGTATATACTCGATATGTAGGTAATATATAAAATTATATTGTATTGTAATTGTACAGACATTAATACATTATAATAGTATATTGTTAATATAGTAGATTTTTAAGTATGTATTATTACACTTTTTCTGTTCATTCAAGATTCAACATTACTATGTGTAGGTATATTTAAAAAATAGACAAGAAAACACCATTTGATTAATCATCAAATAATAGGGAATAGGTACATTTTTCGTTTTAATTGAGATATATAATTTATTAAAAGTTTCAGCCATTTAAATAATAATAAATTTCATTCATGTAAAGCCGTAAAGGTATGATGTAGCTACAAAATGATAAACCATTGCATTCGAAAAAACGATTCTGACCGAAGTTCAGTCGGGTTATAATTTTCGTTTGAACTAAAAATATCAACTTAAAACAGCTATAAAAAAAAAATTGAGATTAGGGATTTTTCTAATATTTTAGGAAGATAGTAATTTGTAAGTATACTTCAGTAACATTTTCAGACCCTAATACCAAAAATTGCCAATTTTATCAAACATTATATAGGTACGTAAAAACGAGAATTTTACGAAATATTCAATGTCCAATATTTTGTAGAAAAATGAACGTAACGGTTCCTAAATTTTATCACATATATATAATAGCTATGTGAACAGCCAAATAATTTTCAAGTCTCTATCTTAAAAATTGCCCGAGATATCGTGAAATATAGAAATTGAATTCGTCAAAATTTCATTTTTCGTGAAAAATGCCGTTTTTTCGTCATTTTTTCGCCGTTTTTTCTACCGCATAGGGTCAATTTTGAGAAATTCGAAAAATGACCTAAATAAAGTACCAACTACATCCACTTTGCTACCGGAAACATACCCTATTCGTGAAAATCGGAGCATTATTTCGGGTAGTATTTTTGTACACAGACATAAAAAAAAAAAAAAACAAAAAAAAAATCACACATCATTGTAAAACCAATTACCAATACATACTTCGCTTCACTTAGAATCTAAAACAATAAAACAAATATGTTTTAGAAATGATCGTATGATACTATGATGTATACTTAGGTTATAAATAGGTTATATCTTATAAATATAATAAGATAAGTACAATCCTTATAAAGCAACCTTAAATTGATGTTAACTTAGTAACTAACGTCTAACACAGTAACACCAGTATGTAGGTACTATAGGTATACTGTATACACGATACATAGGTATATTATTACAGTTACAGTAATTAAAATTTTTTTCACGACAATAATTCACTTTTATAGAAAAGTAAAGTAATGGTCCTTAATTTATTTTATTTAAAGTGCACATCGAAAACTTTTTAATTATGCCAATTTAATATAGGTACCACCTACCTATTTGACTGGGTATTTCTAAATAGTTTTAGAAAGGTACCTATAATAACTTACATATAGACGTAGATAGGTACCTATCCTACCCAATAGGGATTTAGACATCATAAGGTTCGATTGTTCGGATAAGCCCAAACATGAAACAAGCAAGAGAACATAAACAAAAATTAATAAAATAATAACAATCAGATTATAATTTAGGGCACCGGTCCAATATGCGACCTACACATATATTTTCGGTCCAGTCTCCAGCGTGGGACCCAATATAGCTATTCCATTTATTTCTATTTATCCTTCTTGTCTTATAAGAATTCGTCATAATTTATACATAATTTATGTTAAAAATTATAAAAAAAACCTATTATTTTCAAATGGAAGGGATGCTCGCTACTTTTTACTTAGCTGGAGATGGTGGAATAAAAATCGAAGAACGAACTCGAAAGAATCCTTGTTTCAATGTCAAGAATTTAAAAAATGTTTCTATGTTAAAAAAAATGTATTCGTAAAACAAAAAATTATGCCAATTTTCGATATCATAAAATATATAATAATAAATATATAGGTAACAAACATTTTTTTTTTTTTTTTTAATTTAAATTGAAATGTAATAGCAGTATTGCTATTACCTAGTAATATAGTTACCTACTAATACTAAACCTATAATACGGTACCTATTTAATATAATATATGCTATATAAACTAATGATTTTTTTCTTCGTGTTTAATAATAAATAATAATTATTTGAATAACTATTATAATATATAGGTTGTTTTAATTTTTGAATTATGGTAATGTTGATTAAATGCACAACTTTTTAATATTTAAACTTGTAATTTTATCATAACTATATTATTATTGTAACTATATGTATTATAACTTTATACAACATGATTTGTACAAAGTATCTACAATGTACAAGAAGCATTAGGGTACCAATTGCGAAGTGTACACATTCGGACTTTGTATGTAAGATGTAACATATAAATATGTATAGTTATTAAAAATTGATAGACCTACCTATTAATATTATGAGTGAAGAGGGCACATTTTTTTTAGTTATATCTTCCCCTAAAATATCCTATATATGCCATTGGTATATGTACATACATATAAACTCTATTCGACAAATACCTAAATGAGTAATATCTCAGTTTCATGTTTATATTATAAATAAGAATACCTAGGTAGGTATGCCAACAGATGTTATATATATATAAATGATACCTAAGTACCAAATTGTAGTCACATAGAGAATAAAAGTAAATGTAATTATGAACTAATTATTTAAATAGGTATCTAATAGTCTGTTTAGCAACGTGCTAACGTTATTATTTATTTAATCAAAATTATTGAGAAGTTTTAGATAAAAATCTTTAAATTAAGAAAGAAAAATAAAAAATATTTTTCTCAAAAAAGACAATTGATATTATGTTATTTTAATATTTTTGATAATGACCCTTCATCCAGATTCACTTTTGTAAATAATTTCTTTCATATTAATAAAGAGCATTTAATTCGGGGGTGGTTCCAGGGGGCAAGGAGCCACGGCCCCCCCCCAGGACCGATTTAAAAAAAACTGTATACTGTTAAAAACAAAATTACATTATTACGTATAATTATGGTAGTAAACATTTGTGTTTTATTGTTATCCCAAAATTTTGACTTGGCCCCCCCCCCCCCCAACCAAGTCTCTGGAACCGCCATTGATTTAATTTATATTTAATTTGAATTGTATCTTTCAGTAAATTGAAATCTCTCACTTAATGCAATGAACTGTGTTTACATAATAAAACTCACAAGAATAAGCCAGTGACCATTAGGCTCCAAAGAAAATTATTAACTTTCGATTATGAATTGTCAAGGATATTAACATAGTTACATAGAAGATAACAGATAGTGATAACTTTGATCTTATAATATTATTTAGTATCTACTATCTTACATTTAAATCTAATAATGATCTAATAAATTTAATGATTTAAAATGTATTCAACTTTTAACTATTTGATTAATAATTACAAATATTATTATGTTCAATTATTATGTTCAATAAATAAAAATAATATTAAAGTTAAACTTTTCTAAATTAATAATTTACAATACTGGTTAATAGCAATAAACTCAAGTTAGTAACCGGATATATAAAAACACTTTTTTATAATTAACTCATAATATATTATATAAACATTTGTTTATTTTATTTTTACAATACAACATATTAATAATAAATAAAAAAAAACAATTGTCACATACATTTATAAAGTTAAAATAATTTTGTATTATTATAATTTTGAGTTCAAACAGTCTTTAAATGTCTATTAATTCTAGACTATTGTTCAAGATTAGCTAAGCTTTAATATAGGAAAATAAGAATTAGTTGTAAAATCGAAGTCCAATGACACATTTGGTCCTCTCATATATCCACTAGCTAGTAATTTCATAGTGACAAAATTAGTTTTGCATACTTTGATTAGATCAAGTACCTAAAGAAATAATTATTATTTAGTTTTCGATAAATAAATAAATATGGTTAAATACTTGTTGGGAGTGTGGCTGTGGAATTGTGTCTAATAAACATCTTGCTTGATGAAACAATTCACAACTATTTAAATATAATAATCCAGAATCTCCAGATGCAGTATCTTGTGCTTGACATCTGGTTATTTGAAATTCATTATAAGAAAATGGTGGAGGAACAGCTACTGCAGAAAATGGGGCAAATCTGTGTTCATAGCGCACTCTTTCATTATCAAACTTTGCATGCTTTGGTGTTCGAATTTTACCTTCTAATTGAAATCCAATCAATGTCTATAACAAATAATCAAGCATCAGAACTCACAGTTGATCTACATATTATTACAAAAAAAAAAAAAAAAAGTGTATAAATAATAAATATTATTTAAGTAGTATATTATTAGTCAACTTAAGAAGCTTATATTTTATTATTATAATTTATAAACATAATTACCTTAAAATAAGCACCAGTTAAACTTTGCATTGCATGGCACATTACAATTTCTTGACTATACGGATGTGTTTTTTTCTTTTTAGGCTTATTTCGTTTTGTACGATTTTTTTGAGAATCATCTGGAGTTTCATTACCGAGTAAAACATTATGAGCTCTATTTAAAGTAGACACTAACCAGCCATACAAAAATTGATACAAATACCTATACCATACATTACAAATTTAATCAATTTTACAATACATAATTTAGAGCATCAATTTCAATTACCAATAAATATACTGATATTCATGTGGACTATATAATTCCAATTCAAAACCAGACAATAAGTACATGATCATTATTCTAATTGTATGATAAATTATCCATGTACTAATGCTAGCTAAATGCTCTCTTGGATGATCCAATTTTGTTGAGAATGTATGTAAAAAAGCATCAACTCTCTGAGACTGATTATAAAAAACAAAATAATTATAATTAAATACTTTTACATTTATTCAAATGTATACTTCGTCTTGTAAAGCTGAAAAATCTTCCATAAGATTAGCCAATTTATCTCTCTGTCTAGCTTTATTATGACCACAAATTTGAATTAATCCAGCAAATGGCCGAGTACAATGATTAAAAAAATTATTTATACAATCCTTAGCCTAAAATAAATACATTATTTTAATTTAAATAAAATTAGGTAGGTGAAAACATATTTACTTGAGAATTAGATAAAATATTTAAACGTGATATGAGTGATGGTGGTGCTATAAATGACTTTGCCCATTCACGAAGACAATCATCTAAATCCTGAGTACCAAATACTCGGTTAGGTTGAGGAAAATAAAGTGTTTGCATTATTGATCTTGAAACAATACATAAGTGACTATTGTGACCAAGTTCTATAAAACACTCCTAAAAATAATACAAACAAATTACATTTAAAGACAACATTATGTATTATAATAGTTATACTAACCAAAGCGCTAATGAAAGTTACACAATTTGTTAATTTACAAATTTGTTTCAGTCTTGTTAATAGTGAATCAAAATACATGTAAGCCTCTTCAGCAGTTTTAATTTTTGTATATCGAGGAAAGGTAGGCGGTAATAGTTTTTGATTGATAAGGGGATCAAAACCCAAATCATAATAACAATCTAAAAATAATAAAGAAAAACTTTATGCATGATTTAACTATGACATATTCATATCTTACAGCCAACTTTAGGGATTCCTTTATTCACAGTCTTTATTAAATATGGAATCAATAATCCACAAGTAGTTAACAACCTTTGTGTTTCTCCCATTGAACTTGAATGATTTTCACGTCGGTTAAAAGAAAGTAAAATTTGAAGTAATAGTCTAACAAATTTGATGCGTGTATTTAATGCAACATATGATTCCTTCTGTAAAAATTATATATATTTAAATAGATATTTAATATATAAATTATATTTAAAATTTAATTAACACTTAACGAAAACAAATCATATAAGCTTACATCAATATCATCATTTGTCTTTAATAAATGATTTATTGATTCATCAACCTCTCTCATCATACCAATTACACGTTGATCAGTTATTTCATTAAAATAATGATAATTATAAAGTGCTGGTTGAAAATCTTCTTCTTCAAAAACTTGTGCCCTAATAACATTATACAAATGTTAAAATTATTATATTAAAATCACTAATAATTATAAAAGGGTACACGAAAAAAAATATTACAAATAACTTAAGCTCCGTTGTCTCGTAAGACATATTTAGTAATGAGTATAATTTACTGACCTGTTAACAAAATCCCTAATTATTTCAATGATTTTATATATACATATACAAAATGATTTCAGTGGGTCATCTTTAATTTCATAAGGCTTTTGAAAATAAAGATTAGTAAACACAGTTTGTGCTAATGAATGTCCTTCAAGCCAAGATACAAGACAGGCTAGTGTAACATCAATTATTGATATTTGTTCAGGTACAGTTAACCCACTTAATTTCAAATCTTCCAACTGTAATAAAATTTTAAATCATTTTTATATTATCTATAGGTATAACGTATGAGTTATTTAATACTTAACTATTTTACCATTTGCAGGTAAATATTAATAAATTAAATTATGACATAAATAAATTTTATTAAAAATGTAGTTGTTATATATTATTTTTAAAATCAACGAAATTAATATTATATAAATTTAATTATCATCATTTTTTTAGTTATTATGTGTTAATAAAAACAACAAATTTACTTTTATTGCTTTTGATTCACGATTACACATCATGCCAGCATCCATTTTAGGGTCCATTATTTCAATAGCTGACATAGCTTCAAATAAACCAAAATAATATCCATGTAAAAGTTCACCTAATTCTAATTCTGAAATATACAAATTAAAAATTATATTAATATAAAAAATAAGTTTCTTAATAAAATTGTAATCTCTTTATAATTATAACAATTTAGAGAATATAATAAAATTGAATATTAATCAATTATCTTAATAATAAATAATTTTACTTACCTTTGATTGATTCAAAAAATTCAGAAGTTATATCCTTCCAATTATAATTTGGATGAAGTGATGAATCATTTTTTTGATTTGAAATTGTTTTAGAATCACTTGCCATTCTGAAATATATTAACTATTAATTAAAAAAATAGATAAATTATCAATTTGTTCATTATTAATTAACAAATACATATATTATCAAGTTAAGAAAATTAAAAGGTCAAATTACAATAAAATTATTAGGTACCTATATATATATATATAACTAAATTAATATTAGGTATAAATTAATTGTATTACTATTATTCAGTATTTACTTATTTTATGTTGATTAATATATTGGTATATAATTTTAGAAGAATGTATTGGTTTAACAATGTCTTTTTTGTTTTGTTTTATGTCTCAAGACAATTTTTCTACCAGAAATAATACTCCGATTTTCACAAATTGCATATGTTTCAGGTTGGAAAGTGGATTTAGTTGGTCCTTTTATTAGGTCATTTTTTGAATTTTTCAAAATTGACCCAATGCGACAGAAAAACCATGAAAAAACAGCTTTTTTCACAAAAAATGAAATTTCAACGAATGTGAAAAAAATATTTTACAATAACTCAGGCAATTTTGAAGTTAGAGACTTGAATTAGATGTTAAATTATTATTAGATGTTGATATAGGGACTAATAGTATAAAAATAGTCCCGGACTATATATTATATGTGATAAAATTATGAAACCGTTACATTAATTTTTCTACAAAATATAGTACTTTTAATATTTCGTAAAATTCGTGTTTTTATGTATATAATGTTTGATAAAATTGACAATTAATGATATTAAGGTCTGAAAATTTTACTGAAGTATATATACATATTACTTAACACCATATCAAATATTAGAAAAATCCCAAAACTCAATTTTTTTGATAGGTGTTTAAAGCTAAAATTTTTAGTTTAAACGAAAATCTTAATTCTAAGAAATTCATATGAACATTCATATGAACATTCTTATTATTTCTCAATACTTTTACGAAAAAATAATAATAGTCATAGAAAAACCAAAAAATATGGAAAATTTGATTAAGAATACTGACTAATATCTTAACAAAATTTCAAAATATTAGAAAATCTCAAGACTTAATTAATTTTTATGTGTTTAAAGTTGAAATTTCAGTAAAATCAATATTTAAAGTACTTAGGTATATGGATTTTTATTATTATATTACAATATATCACAATAATGTTAAGTAAAATTGACAAAATTTTTTTGAAAATTTTATTGAAGCTTAAATATATTTTACTTAACTCAGTTCAAATTAATTGTGAATTTTTACATTTACGGTTTTTTTTTATAGCTGTTTAAAGCATAAAAAAAGCAAGGGACGGGATATTGGTGTGGAAAGGATACAGGTGTAAAAAGGATTGTGTTGAAGTTTGATTACAATTTGAATGCAATGATAAATCATTTTATTCGAAAAACTTTTCTGAGTGAAGTACTGTCAGATTTGGGATTAATTTAGGGGTTTTATGATAAATTACTTATATTGAATGTAGAGACTGATAAAAGTAAAAATGTTAATCGGTTCATATATTATCTGATGTATCCCTTTGACACCAGTATCCCTTCCCTTGCTTTTTTATAGGTATAATGTATATATATTTTTTTTACTTAAAATTTTTTTAGTCACAAAAATAAATAATTGGATACCTATCCACCCAAGTTTAAATATTAATTTTAAATCATAAATTACTGTTTTACACTTTTGGCATGTGTATTATTGTGTATATTTATATATAGGTATACAAAATGTTTTTATATTACAAAACTTAATACGTTTAAAACAAAACACAGGACTAAAAAATTATGTAAATTACTTATATTGGTTAAGGAACATAGTACATTAGATTAATATATGAAAAATTTCTTTACACGCATTCTTACCTTATATTTCTATTTCAAATTGTGATTGTCGCAAAGAAAACAATATGGAAAAATGTAGTATCTACTAAAATCCAATCAAAACTTGAATGTTACGACGCAAAATAGTGTTTAAACTGAATACTAATAACAAGAACCAAACAAAATGTATATAAATTAATAATTTATTTTCGGTGATATATACACGATTGTATAATTTTATTTGTACCTCATTTTCTTATATGTATTTTTAATTTTTATTAAACTTTCTTATAAATATATCATAAAACAGAAAAATATAATCAAATAGACATGAACAGACATAAATTATAAATTACGCAAGTAAAACAGTAAAATACTTTATGAATTTATGATTATGATGTCAGATGTATTATTTATAATAATAATAATAATTATGTGCTTAATATTGAATATAGTAATATAAGAACATGGGAAATTGAATAGTCCTTATCAAAAAATATATCAGCTCGCCTTATCAAAACACAGTAATCTTATTCTTAATGCAGACAGTTTGGCAAACCGTCAGCTGTACGCAAAAGTCCTCTATCCTGTATGGCCTGAGCTTAAATTATTATATTTAAACAACCGTGGTCAAAGTCAAACCACAGACTATATGAAAATATTTTCATATAATCTGTGGTCAAACCACAATATTATGTCTATATTATGCATGACCACGAATTAATATTATATATCTTAATTCGTGTGCATGACCGTACAACTTTATGTATTATAAAATATAATATAATATATTATATTGGTAAGGACGGCATGATCATGAACATAATATTATAATAGCCTGTGATAGTGTGATATATTGTGTTTAAACCATAGACCTTATACTATAGTATGAAACTATGAACTATGAGGTCTATGGTTTAATTTAAACAGAGGTCATTTCAAATTACACAAAATTGGTGTGATAACTGCCAGCACTGTCCGGCGCCTGATCGGCGGATCGGCGGTCGTTTCCTTATTTGTGAATTTGTGATAACGCGTGTTGATTACTGATCTTTTTTTTATCTTACAGTTTTCACTTTTTCAGTTTCTCACGTTTTTTTTTTTAAATTATCAAAACATATAAGTTCATAGGTTTTATTAATTATAGTTTTATTATTAAATACCGTCATATATCTTCTTTTATTTTTCTATGTAATATAATGTTTTTACGTTAAAATTCAACACACCATGTCTTATAGTAAGGTATTTAATAGGAGTAAATTACTCTCAAATTTACTAAAACAACCCAGAGTAAGTTTCTGATTCTTTAAAATGTTATTGTGCTATGATATCTATTCATGTATTTTGCTCGTAGATTGGAAGACAAGCTTGTGAATACCATCGAATATCGATTAATAGACAACTAGTTTCACTTACTCCTAACAAACACTTCACACCAAAACTTAGACATTTAACAGCAACAAATTTTACATTCGTGCGGCATAGTAGTAACGAGACTCTTAGAGAACTAGAAGAACCTATATCAACTATCACTGACAATGAAGAATCCTTAGATTTAACTACTGATATTATACCTGATGCACCAGAAATACCTTCTGAAGTGGTTGAAGAAGTTGTAAAAGTTTTTGTATGTTATTTTATAAATATAAATAAGGCTATTTTGATAATAATTGAATTTATGTTTAACTAGAATAAATTCGGTGAAGAAACATTACAAAGTGCAGGACTTGGTTCATGGAGTCCAGTTGGAATGTTACAAAATGCTTTAGAATTTATGCATGTTAGTTGTGGTTTACCATGGTGGGGAGCAATAATTGCAGGTAATTACATACCTAGTAAAAATATAATAAATGTATACACATTAAAATCCCTAAAAAGACAGTGTCAAATATTTATGACTACACCTAGACAAAAAATTGAACTGGGCTAATCATATTATAACCAAACGTAAATATCGCAATATCCTGCTACACACCCTAATACATCTCCGTTTTAATATATTAAATAAAATTTATTATATATAGACAAATTATACTTCCGGCCATGACGTAGGGCTCCAACTGTAGGGTTCTGCAAAACAAATTAAACATTAATATCATTCCAATTAATTAACTTAGGTTTACTCACAAATAGTATGTTATTTACCTCTTATTACACAAAAACTTAAAAATCCAACACTTTCTGACCTTACTTCTCTCTATTACAAAAAACTCCATAGTAACATTAGTAACACCTATAATCATTGTAATCATAGGCGAAACTAGACATTTTTATTAGGTTAGGCCAAATAATAAATATAAAAAAAATTATTTTAACAACTTAAAAATTTAAACAAAATTGTAATTTTTGTTATAAAATGTAGACAATGACATTTTTTGTACGTGTTTAATATTTAATAATAATTAGAAAAAATAAAAAAACGAGCTGATACTCCTGCCGCAGGGATGTAGGTGTGCAAATCATAGTGTTTAATTTTAATTAGAATTTGAATCCAATGATGATGAACCATTGCATTTGAAAAGGCGATTCTGAGCGAAATTTAGTCAGATAATGTAGGTAGCTATTGATTAAAATTTTGACATTTTTTTTATTAAATAATTAAAACACAAAATTTTATCACACATATAGCGACCATATATAAGGTACACATATAGTACATAAATGAACAGTGAACACCCTATAAAATTTTCAAGTCTCTAAGTTCAATATAAATGCTCATAAAATCCCTTGTCACCAAAATGCCCATATCATAAAAATTTTCGTCAATTTTATTTAACATTATTGTAAAATATTGAAATATAATTGAAAGAATCCATATAAATACTAAATATTCATTTTACTAAAATTTCAAATTTACACACCTAAAAAAAAAAAAAAAAAATTTTGGAATATCATTTAAATATATGTCATTATTCTTCAATAAAATGTTCAAAAATTTTCCAAATTTTTTGATTTTTATATTAATTTTTATTGTAAAAGTATTGAATAAATAATAAGAGGAATATTCGTATGGATTCTAAGATTTTCATTCAAACTAAAAATGTCCGACTTTAAACAGCTATAAAAAATATTGAGACAAGAGATTTTTCTAATATTTTAATATGATGTTAAGTAATATGTACTATAGGTACTCTGTAAGTAAAAGTGCATTACATAGTACATACACATTTAAACAGAAGGTAGTACGTATTTTGATGCAGAAATTAAGTTTTTAATTTTAATTTCAAATAAAAATTCTCTTGAACATATTATAATATTTATAGTACCTTATACCTATATTATAATTTTTATTTATATATAGATACAAAGACACAGTTACTATTAGGTCAGGCCATGGCCTGACTGGCCTGACCCGTAGTTTCGCCTATGATTGTAATCCTCTTATTTCTAATTCTTCAAATCCTATAAATCCACTTTGTCACCTTAAAAGAAATTGGCCTAGAAATCTTCTCAAAATCAAATAATTTTTATTTATTTTTATTTATTATTATTTATTCTTAATATTATATAATTAATACGTTATGAAGTATGTCACTGGACATCTTTCATGTTTTTAAAGTAATATATAGTTATTTTTATTTGAAAGATTCTTGGTGATCAAAACTCATAAGATTGAACAACCTAATGTTTTTTTTAAATAGACTTTTTAGCTGTAGGTTTACAAGTACCTATAGTAATATTTATTATTATCTTAAAAATGATTCATTTTATTTTTATGGTGAAAATTAACCACTCCCATCCCTTGTCTAGCAACACTTCCTTGAATTTTTTGGATCTTCCTTAAAATATGTTTGCCCTCAGTTGGTGGCTCATCCTAGAATAAAATTCTGCCGTCACCACTGGTTTTTTTTTTATTGCATGTGGAAATCTAGATAATTAATTTGACATAATCTTTGGAAAAGACAAGTAAAGGTTAAAATGTAAATGTTTTTATATTTTTAGGCAATGGATTATGCTATAGTAGGTAAAAAAAAGTTTGTGCACCATAATATTTCTAGTTGACTAAAATAATGAAACATTAGTTTTAAGAGTATTTGGATGGTTTTAAAGTTTTTTATGGCAAATTATGGTCTTTTATTGTAGAAAGATGAAAATTGTTATGTATTGTTTATAAAAAATAATATTAAAAATATAGCACAAAGTTTTAGGTTGAATGGTTTATAGTTGTTTGTAATTTTAGTAACTGTCATAGTTTAATCCTGTTTAGTCCACATGAGTTAAATAAGATATTTATAAATAATTATATACTATGTATTTCACATTTTAGATTCTGAGTGAAGCGAAGAATGTATTGGTTTTACAATGATGTGTGTCTTTTTTTTATTTTATTTTTTTATTCTGAAGGTTCTTTTACTACCCGAAATAATGCTCCGATTTTCAACCTAACCTAACCGATTTTCACGAACAGCATATATTTCCGGTTGAAAAGTGGATGTAGTTGGTACTTTATTTAGGTCATTTTTCAAATTTCTCAAAAATGACAAAAAAGGCATTTTTCACGAAAACTGAAATTTTGACAAATTTGATTTCAATATTTCATGATAACTTGGGTAATTTTGAAGTTAGAGACTTGAAAATACATATATACATATACATGATAAACACATGAAAAACAGTAATAGGGAGGGGGTTAAATACCCAAACCCCTTGGCTATGCCACTGACTGCGGCAGGAGTATCAGTTCGTCTTTTTCGTTTTATTTCTTTCATAGAAATTAATCAAATGTACCTATAAAATAAGTTTTTTCTTATATATAATTTCAGGTACTACTATATTGCGGTTATTAGTTTTTCCTTTGGTTATTTCATCTCAACGTCATGCGGCAAAAATGAATAATAATATGCCACAGATTCAAGCATACCAAGAGAAAATGACAGAAGCTCGTTTACATGGAAATCCATATGAAAGTAAATCTTATAATCATATACTACATTATGTAATTAAATTAAAAATAGAATAGTATTATTGAATATTGCTTATTGCATGTTCCTGTTAAACTTCTCATGTTCTAATACATTACAGTCTGTAATCTTACTGTATATATTTTTATAATAAACTTGTATCATTAATAATTGATATTGTACTTAAGAAATATCAGTAACTACTTGAAAAGTTACACTTCTATTTAATTGACAACTATTACATTAGGCTAACCATACATATTATGGTTTACCTTTACAGTTTAATGTGTATGTCTAAAATAATTGAAAATTAATTATTTCTACCTGCACAGGTTTTCATTCAATTGTTTTCCTAGGTAAAATCTATATATATATATATTAATTTTATACAAATTATGTCAACAAAGTTAAAGGTGTTAGAGCCTTAGGACTGATACTGTAGTATATCAAATAGTGTATTAAATGGTACAGTTGTTAAAAAAAAATAATGTGAGGAGAAATATAAATTGCTAATCATCATTTATGAATATCATTACAAATACAAATGATGGTTTATCGTTTGATTTGCCGTAACATGTATGATGTATGGCATAACCTGAGGCTGTTGCCTGCTCACTTTTACTTGAACAGATTTACCATACAGGCAAACTGCAACATGTATGCCCGGCCTTACTCTTATTTAAAATTTTAGTAGAACTGATAATACTATAATATAGGCATTTTATTGTTGCTATTGTTTAAATGCATTTATATAAAATAAATATTACCTAATATTTAATCCCATAATTATATAAATTTTCATTTTAGTGGCAAGAGCTTCACAAGAACTCATGATGTTTATGAAAACACATCAAGTAAATCCAATAAAAGGAATGTTATTACCAGCAATTCAAGTAATAAAATTAAATTCCTATATTATGAAGTTGAATTATGTATATATATATATTTTTTTTTGTAGTTTCCTATATTTTTAAGTATGTTTTTGAGTCTAAGAGGTATGTCAATGTTACCTTTGGAAAGTTTTAAATATGGTGGTCTTTGGTGGTTTACAGATATTACTATACCAGACCAGTATTTTATATTACCTGTTATCACTGTTCTCACTCTTGGTATAACATTAGAGGTATTGTAATGTAAAAAATATAAATTTATTATTTTTATAAATGTATTTTAATAATTTAGCTTGGAGCAGATGTTAGTAAATTTACTTCATCAGGCGTTGGATTTGGAAAATATTTAAAATATGGAATGCGTGTATTGCCTCTTGTTGTATTTCCATTCATTGTAAATTTCCCATGTGTAAGTATTAAATTTTGAATTATATTATATTGTATAAATACTAGACATATAAATAAATCCAGTTATAATAAAAGTAGCATTTTTAAGCAAGTTTTATGTAATTATTTTTATTGTGTAATTTTAAATATATTTTCATGGTTATCTCAATGTTAGTTTAATATTTTTTAAAACTATTTTTGAACTGATAACTAACACAAATTAAAAATTGATTTATCATATTATTATTTATACTTATATACTTATAATAAATTAAATAAAATAAATCATATATAAGAATATAATATATATATATTATATAATAATTAATTTTTTTAGGCAATTTGTTTATATTGGGCATCTACTAATTTCATTTCCCTGGGACAGGTAATGTTTTTAAAAATACCTAGTGTAAGAAAATATTTTAATATTGAACAGAAGAGGAAGATAGAAGAAAAAGAAAAAAAGAAAAAGAAAGGAATGATCGGTGGTTTTAAAGAGTGTAAGTATTATCTTAATATTATTCATGTGTAGGATATAATTTTAATATATAATTTTTTTTATTACAGCTTGGAAAAATATGAAAGTTGTCAAAGAAATTGAAGAACGAGAACGTTTAGACCACATGAAATTTTCACAAGCTGGCCGAGCAGCACCAATTAAAACTTATAAATATAATCCAAAAATAGTTGGAGGATTAAAAAAAGAAAATTAATACAAATCATAGTAGTATAGTTAATATTTGTTTTTTTCTACATAATATATAAAATGTATTGATACTATGTACATGTATGATTGATTAGTTTATGTGTTAAAGCTAAAGGAAATGTCTATGCTGAAGCAATGCATTTATTTAAAACTGTTGATAAATGTGTATTCTCTAAAGCAGCAGCTACTCTTTCTTTGTCATCTAATTGTTTATTGATGGCATGTTCAGATGCATGAGTACCTGGTGTTATAGTAACAGATATTTTAAATCTTGGTGGTAGACACCACAAAAGTCGTACTTTGATGGACAATCCAATCAATGTAGCCATACTACAATGAGGAATTGTAGGTGTAAATAACACTTTCACAATGTTTGCATTGTTATCAATCTGTAAAATTAAAATACACATGAATTAATTTTGGAACAAATCTAAAGTGAATTTTAATACTAAATAATTTTGTATTAATATAAAAACATGTTTTTAATAAAATATAAATATTAAATTTTAAATTTTATAATTTAATTTTAGTTAATGTTTGACATTAAGAATTAATATTCAAGTTAAGTCTACACAATTATTGTGATTTGTATTAAGACTTAATGGTTTTTAATAAAATGTCTAAAAATAGGTTATATTTGTCTCATCAATTATAATGATGGACGATAGTTATATACTTTGACATTTAAACAATTAAAAGTAATTATGCAATATCATTTAGTCTTAAATAATTTAATTAATACATTTAAAAAATTATATTCAATGTACCTTAAGCAAATAGTAGATTGGAAGAGTGCAGAGAAGCACTTGAGAGTAAAAGATTGAGGATTAGTAAAAATAAATTGGAGTATATTGAGTTTGATTTTAATAGTAGTGAGGGGGTGCAAAGAACAAGTACAGATACTCATGTAGTGAAGATAAGTGATGATGAAGTTGAGATAGACAAGTTCAAGTATTTAGGATCTATGTTACAAAAGAGTGGTGGCTTTGAGGAGGATATACCTGTACTCTGTACAACACAATTAAATGTGGATGGATGAAGTGAAGGAAAGCAGTTGGTATAGTAAGGTGTTTTGTGTGATAAGAGTTGCAATAAGATTAAAAGGTAAATTTAATGAGGCTGTTGTTAGGCCGACAAGTAACAATGATGTAAGGATCAGTGTTGGGAAATAGATTGAAAAATGGATGAGTGTAGTTACTAGAGAAGACAGAATAAGAAATTAATATATAAGTGGTAGTATAGGAGTGATTTCAATAGTAGACAAACTGTGTGAAAATATATTGAGATGGTTAAGGCATGTTTTAAGAAGAGAGATGGATGAGACAGTTAAAATAGTTCAGAACAATGAATATGGAGGGAAAGAGGACGACCTAAGATGAGGTGGTTGAGAGAGATGAAAATGGCTGGTGTGTGGAAAGTATACAAGAGTTAGTCAAATGAAAATTGAGAATAGTAGCGTATTTACAAGGGGTCCAAGGGTACTGACCCCCCCCCCCAGAACCACTGTAGTTGTCCTTATTTTTATATTAATTTTATTATTCAGTAAATTTATAATTTATTGATTACATAGGGGAAAAATTTTGGATCCCCAGAATTTTGTTCAATATACGCCTCTGGTTGAGGACCAGGGTGGCCAATCCAAATAGTTGGGAGAAAGGGCGAAGGAGAAGAAGATATTCAATATACCAAATTATTCTCTAAAGATAATTAAGATAAAATACTTTAATTTTTCATAACCTATATGAGTATATAAGATATAACTAAATCAAAATAATACAGAAACTCCTAATTTTAATATGTTTCTTAATAAATGTTTTAGGTTTAAGTTTCACTTGATTAATTTATATAAATTTCTAGAAAAATGAACTATTTATTATTTCTAGCCTACATTAATAGTTTGAACAAGATAAAAACTTGCAGTAATGGATATAATTATTTTAAAACAGAAGTTATTAAGTTTTTTAAATATTGAATAGATCATTCAGTGATATATAAAAGGAGGGGTTAATGGGAGAATATCTTACCCTCCAAATAAATATTGACTTTAGATTTTACTTAAAATTTAATACACATCAGTTCAACTTTGTTAGACGTAATAATTTAACATAAATATACATAATATTAAACATATTTTTGAATAAAATAACATTTAACAATAATCTTATCTTACAAATTATTATCCATTAATATATATTTAAGAGGTAAAGTAAAATAAATAATTTAATAGGTATGCGTTTCATATATTTTATTATTTTAATTTATACATTGACTTCTAGACTCCTACCCCATGATCATTTCTGCATATACCACCGAAGTCAATGGAAATTTTATTTAGAGTATTATGGATATTCCATATATATATCTCTGTGGCTTGGTGCAAGAAAGGCCAATGTCATATTTTGATAATGTTCAGGAATTCAAAAAAACAAATTGGCCAATTTTTTAAAAGTACATAAAATTTTGAATATTAAAGGATGGACTCTAAAAATGCTGTTACTTATTTAAATTTGTTTTTATTTCATTCTATGAATCTCATTTTGTGATTATAAAAAAATAACATTGGTCAAATAATCCCAATTTCGTCAAAATGTGACATTGGCCTTTCTTGCACCAAGCCACAGATATATATATATATTAATATGATGAATTACCTCAATTAAACTTTGATCAACAACTCGTAATTCTTCAAGTGAGAGTGGATGTTCAGGATCGGTAATTCCTCTAATCAAATCTATTAATTTAAATAAATTAACATATTATTATATTTACATGAATATTAATTTGTTTAAATAATATACCAAATATTTCTCGTGAATCAAACTCTTCTGCTTCATTATCATCCCAATCTTTCTCGCATATATTTCTTTCTTCTCTTTTATCGAATAAGGTTGGATTTTCATTATCTAAACCCATTTTATTAGTATAACGTCATTAACAAATAATGATGTTAGAATATAGAATTATAATTTTAAAACTAAATCGCATAGGTACATTTTCTATTGTGCTTTAAATTATTAATGTAACAAACTAACAATAAACAGTAAACACTAAATAGTAAACACGAATAAACAGAAGTATAAAAAATAAAACACTTTTCTCGTGATTAATGATTATGACATAATCTATAAGGAATAAGGATATCACAATTATTATTCAAATGGTTTTAATATCTAGTCATAGATGGCGTTAAAATAATTAGAATACACAATAATTCTAACTTTTAACCATGAACTTAATATAACTTTCCAACTTCTATCTTTGATTATAGAATAAACTATTCTACAATCAATGTTTCTTGTCTATGGTTTTATTGCATAATGGACTATGGTATAAAATGGCATAAATGCATAATATTGTCAGTAGAAGTAGAATCAATATAATAAAATTTTGTCTCTTGCATTTAAATATTTTATAAGATCGAAGTTTCCGGCAGGAAAGTAGATGTAGTTGGTACTTTATTTAGATCATTTTTCGAATTTCTCAAAATTCACCCTAAGCGGTAGAAAAAACGACGAAAATATAACGAAAACTGAAATTTTGACGAATTCGATTTCAATATTTCACGATAAATCGGGCAATTTTGAAGTTAGAGACTTGAAAATTTTATTGGGTATTCACATAGGTATTATATTAACATATTATATATGCGGTAAAATTTCGGAATCGCTAGGTTAATTTTTCTACAAAATATGGGACTGAATATTTCGTAAAATTCTCGTTTTTTTGTATATAATGTTTGATAAAATTGGCAATTTTTGGCATTAAGGTCTGAAAATTTTACTGAAGTATATATTACTTAACATTAATTCAAAATATTAGAAAAATCACTAGTCTCAATTTTTTTTTATACCTGTTTAAAGTTGATATTTTTAGTTTAAACGAAAATATGAAAAAATGACGAAAAAACGACATTCACAAAAATTATGGCACATGTCTGGTGTAGTCTGCAACCGGCGTAACATTCCCGAAAGCTACTTAGGTGTTAAGCACAGTAGCCAAGCATCGACAGCGGATGGGTGACCGCCGTTTTTTTTTTTTATGTCTGAAGTCATCATATCAAAATATTAGAAAAATCCATAGTCTCAATTTTTTATAGCTGTTTAAAGTTGATATTTTTAGTTTTTTGTTTTTATGCCTGAAGACACTTTTACTACCCGAAACGAAATAATGCTCCGATTTTCATGAATAGCATATGTTTCCGGTTGGATAGTGGATGTTCTTGGTACTTTATTTAGGTCATTTTTCGAATTTCTCAAAATTGACCCTATGCGGTAGAAAAAAAGACGAAAAAACGGCAATATATTAATCAATACCTACATTATTTGACTGAACTTCGCTCAGGACCGTTTATTCGAATGCAATGGTTTATATTGTATTCAAATTCTAATTCTAATTAAATACTATGATTTGCATACTTATATCCCTGCGGCAAGAGTATCAGCTCGTCTTTTTACTATTCTATTATACATAAAAAAAAAAAACTAACAATTATTGAAAATTATTGACTATAGGTACCAGAAAATAGAGGCCTGAAAGATATAAAAAGTATAATAAAAAATAAAATAAATAACAATATAGGATTATTTCTATAGGATTATATTATAATCAAATATAGTGAAAAATGTTGAGTAATTTCGTTACCTATTGGTATATTTAATATGAAGAATTGATAAATCGATATAATTGTTAATTTCGTATCGTAATTCATGTATAGATTATCGTTCATAAATCATGTCATGATGAATATTTTAATTTAAAGCATATTATCGCACAGTATAAAATAAATACGTACTTATTTTTTATCATAATATATACCATGTGCACCTATAATATAAATCCATGTTAAAAAATGTCTATATTCTATTTTTTACATTATAAGTTTACGGTTTATCTACATCGTTCTGTATAAGCTGCAGGTATTCAATTATTACATAATAATAAATAAGTTATGTCTACTAATATAGGTAATTCATTTCATATGTCCACACACAGTGACGTATTTACGTATAGACATTATATAGGAACGTGCCTACAGCGGACAATAATTTTTAGAGGCGGCTAATTTTTAAATTATATATTATATTTTCTTATTTGCCTTATGGATGCTTACTTTTTATAATATTATTAATATCGTAAAACTCATAAGAAATATTGCAGCATGGAATATGTTTTTTATCCATAGTATTACACATGTATTATATTATTATATTTCAGGAAACAAATAATAACCAAAGAAACTAATGTAATGTAAATGCGTAAATGTAATTTATTAATACCATTATACTATTTGATTAAATTATTAACACTTGGCAATTGTAGGTTTTATCGTTTTATATAATTTATTTCATGACGGCCGTTTGGTTTGATATCAGACTAATTCGTATCTAAAACTGTACTTATTGAAAATTAAAGAATAGACATACACGAAAAATTGAACAGTTTAGCATTACTTTCTAATTTTCTATAAAGGGTAACATGTTAAACGAATTAATAAATTGCAATGATTTATTTGAAGAGTTCGCAATAACCTAAAGTAGATACAAATTGTAATAAATTTATTCTAACTACTAATAATACTTATTAATTATTATATGTAAAACATTTTGTCAAAATATTGTTTTATTACTTAATTCTACAGGCCTATATAGGCGCTGAACATATAAAGTACGCCACTGTTCAAACACAATATACAAATAGGTAGGTCGTAGCTGCTAATTGGTATCTACAATAATTGTGTTTTATAGATTATAGTTTGTGTGTTTTTTTCTAAACATAGGCGTGCGCACGAGGGGGGGTGTAGGCCCGTAGCTTTTTTTTAGTACTTATACTAAAATATAGTAGGTATATAAAAACTAATAATTAGTATATATTTTAAATATTATAGCATAAATTTTATATTCATATTCAGTCATTATTATTATATTAGATTTATATCACTTATTTATACACTTGGAATAACAATAATTATTATATTTAGCATTTAGGTAACAATCAAATATTAGTATAATATACAGCGGCGAATTAACCTACACGGTCGCAGGTATCATCAAGCGATTTGGCTATTCAAAAGTGGCAGGTATAGTCTTCACAAAATCACAAACTAAAGATGTACCTATATGTATGCAATTATTTATTTATACATTTATACCTATACTAGAAGTTATGTGTATAAGAAATTTTGGTTCAATATTTTTTGATGTAATGCCCTGGGCTCCCACTGCGAACAAAGTCTGCGCACGCCTACGCGTTTAAATATTACATTATTATACTGTCGATAATATTATTTATTTTTAATATTTATGCATGATAATCGATAAACCTTTTAGAATATTAGGTTATATATTATTATATTATTCTGTTGCGCGACGAATACTAATATTCAATATTTCTGTATTGTCTCAAATCATATTATGTGAAATGCATAACTTACAAGATGTATTAATGTATCATAATTAATTATTGTGGTTAATAATTTTTTTTTTTTTTTTTTGTACTGTCATAGAGAATTGAGTCAACTTGTAACATAACCTGCATGCAAGATGTCAAAACGTGGTGAACGATATGTCGACGTTAGACAGGATGTGAGTTTAATATGTGACTGTAAGTCTATTTGGACTGAGTTAGTGAGTTGGAATATTTATAATATCAATATGTGTATACGGTTTGCAGCTGTTAGTGTATATAATATAAAATAGTGCCAAAGTGGTAAAAATTCATACAAACCTTCCATAGTAAATATTGAATAATATTTACTAAATAATATTATAAATTTATAAGAATAGGTACATTAAAATAAATACCAGAACACAAATTTTATATTGATATTTGCTAAACTAATGATGATGCAGTAGACGTATTTGAAATTTTTTTTTTTTTTCCAAGGAGTCCGATTTTTAATGTAGATATTAATAATTTAATATAATAGCTATATATATATATATATATAGGCATAACCTATTATACCTATTAAATGTATTTATGCATATATTTATCATAACAATGTGTTATATAAGTAGGTTGTAAATTATAATTATAATTATAACCTATAATTTGATTTTATAATATTGTTCCTTTGTTATTTTTAATTATTAAATCATTATGAAAAAAACAATGATAAAAAGAATGCGTCCATAAGCCATAACACAGCTGGACTTGGTCGGCCTACAAAATAATAAAGTTCAATGTATTATTATTCAATCATAAAACCGTTTATTTCAATTTACACCACAGTTAAAATATAAAAATAATAAATATTAGTTAAATTATTGGATATATGCGTACAATAACACGCGAACGTAATTTTACTGCACCATATTTTTTTTATTTGGCATTAACATTATTATTTAAAACACATTAAATTGAATGGAGCGCAACTCGGACACACTTATGTCGCGTTTATAAAAGTATAAAAATAAAGTTGGATATTTTGAAAAATGAACTGCGCGTTAAAAATATTATACACGTTTTATGTATTTTCCATTATTAGATAAATAAATAATGCGTTAAATTGAAGAATAATACCAATAATACACGCGAGTACGCGACACGCCTTAAAAATAACTTTCCAAAATTGAAAACTGCTCTGTTATCTACTCCATTTCCATAATATTACCCATGTTCATTGTTCACCGTCGCCCTGAAAATATTTAATAATGCATTTTTATAAAATTGAATAAACCAATAAAGAAATTATCAATTGACTTCATATTGACTTCGTTAATTCTATAAAAATAACGAATCAATATATCGAAAATATGCATTATTATTCTGACAGAAATAACATAATGTATTAACTACTTGGAACTTGGGAATACATATTACCATACCCAGGCCCGCGCTTACCTGTTTAGCTGCCCTTGTGCTATAAGAATAATGGCTGCCCCTACACCATACCATACCATAATCGTAATATTTTATAGTATTCTACTACAGTGGTCTATCCATGAAAAAAAGATGTAAGGGTTTGTTTAACAAGTTATACCTACTACCTATAAACAGTTGTTCAGAATTTTTTCTCCTTATAATGTAGAAAAAACAATTGTTTAATAAATAAATAATAACTTGCTTAACAATATTAACAATTACATCATTATATTTATATAAAATATTTAAATTATAAAACATTTAAAATTTAATAATTAGGTAACTTATTATATTTGATATGTAATAAGAATAACATTTTATTATTAATATCATATATTTCAAATAGGATAATATATTATGATTTATGATTCGATACACATATATATATTTATATATATCTATATATTTCGAATTTTTATCAAAATAACGAAAATATTTTGATATGCTAATTAAATCTTGAAACTAATTTTATCTAAAAACGACCATATCTATATCATAGAGATTATTTTAAGTTTAAGGCCGCCCTTAAGTTTTGGCCAAGGCTGTTATTTGCACACCTTGCACACCTAGTTAGCGCGGGCCTAACCATACCCATTACATTATATAGGTACCTATAACCTATACACTGTAGATTTTTTTCGTATAGTTTCTCTAGCTAGAGCTCTCCACGTTTAGTCTACGTAAACGTAGTGTATACAAAGCACCGAGAGCAGTCTAGAGATACCTGTATACAGTATACTGTATACTGCAGAGAAACAACTGCTGGACTGCTCTCGGCAGTGGCGTAGCCAGAAATTTGTAAAGGGGGGGTTATTCAATAAATTTGTATATAATACTACTATACAGTGGCGGATTTACGGGGGAATATGGGGGGTTGTACCCCCCGTAGATTTAACCTAGCCTGAGGTTAAAATAAAGGATTTTTTTTTATAATTCACACGAAATGCTTGTGAATTGTGATTATATTTTTGTAATATGAACCACGACAAAATAATCAAATATTTTTAAGATGCGAAGCGAAGAATGTATTGGTTTTACAATGATGTGTGTCTATTTTTTTCTTTTTTTTTCTCTGTCTGAAAACACTTTTACTACTCCGATTTTATATCCGTTTTTCACGAATAGCATATGTTTCCGGTTGGAAAATGGATGTAGTTGGCAGAGCTCAACTTAAGAAATATGGGCCCGGGGCAATATAATTTTTGGGGCCTTTAATATTTGTTAAATGTAATTTGAAAAAAATACAATAAACATTAAAATAACATAATTGCATTAATGAACAAAAGTTTTATTAACAGAACAAAGATTAATTTTTAATAATTGTACCTATAATATTTAAAAATAATTATTAACTATCTAATAATACAAATGCTTAATGCCTCTTATATTTTTTGAACAAAATGAGCAAAATTCTATGAAAGGACTAGCCAGTTTCTCCTTCAATATAATTATTACACAATTATTATTTATTAGAAAAAATCTATCATCTATGTTAGAATCATAAAATACATTGTGTTAAAATTATGAAAATTTAAATAAAAAACGAATTATCATCAAAATAATTTATAACAGAATAATACATACACAGGTTACCGTGATAACATATGGTTACCAAACGTAACAGATATTTAAAAAAACGCAACCGACGAAAGTTAATCTTAAGCAATGCTATTACTTATAAGTTATAACTTATAAAAGTATAGCTTAAACTTAATTATGAATACCAATGATTTAGCATTACTTATAAAAGTAACGAATAAGATTAGATTTAAGAATCGTCTATGAATACGGCCATTCTGTTTCTGTTTACATTACTCTGGGGGAGGAGATCATGATTTGATTAAATGTGCCATGTGAACCTATGTTATATATTATATGGCATTTGCAAACGACAATATTGTTGTACGGTTTTGCTGGTGTTGGTATTTCACTTTAATAATAACATTAAAATATTTCATCTGGATAACTTTAAATGGAGATTGAAATTAATCTAATGTCAAAAGAGCTAAAATTTAGAAAAGTGGTTCTTCATTGTCTTAGTATTCCGTTTACACCAAATATCAAAAAATCTTGATTTAAATTCAAATGCATAATAGTTTAATGATTAGACTAAAACACTCTATAATATTATAATGTCATAATGTTATGAAATTATTTTCTATTAATTCCATATATTATACTACGTATATAAAATAAACCTTGAGTTAAACCTACATGCAATGTCTATCAAAAGATAATATTATTTATACAATAAAATATAATATAATATGCGGGTTATATAATGTTCCATTATGATGGTTTAACTTTTAACATTATTTATAATAATATGACCGTTATATTTATATATTTTTGAAATTTTGATAAATTGTAATATAATATGAATTTTAAAGGCAAAAACAATATATTGGTATTTCGTGTTATATTATATTTAGTTGATATGGCCCATACACAGGTCTGTGTATGCACAGGTTTGGTTTAGATTTCCCCTGAAGTATTTAATTGTAATTATACGAAAATAACAACGAAAAAAAAAACTGATAAGATAAATACAAAACACACGAGTGTGTTAATATCCGGATCCCCATCCGTTTTTATTTATCTATAGGCAGGTAGTCTATAATTTATAAATTCAACTATTGTTGGTATTTTGTATTTTATATTGGTCCGCAGTCGATGACAATTGACAATTCAGTACTTCATTTTTACTTTTCAGTCGACATGAGTAGTTGTGAGAGTTAGGGCTATCCGTGCTATACACGTTTAATATTATCGTTAACTCGTTTTGCATGAATATAATATTAGTTAATTTAGTTTTAATTTTTTAAGTTTACAGACATTATAATTTTAGATTTTACTTTTAATTTACTTACATATATATTATTTTATTTTATTTTATTAATCAATATTTTGCATGCTCATATGAAACAATACTTTACAGTGATTCATAAAATAATTACTTTAAGAACGTGGTAAGCGTTGTTGATTCAATGATTCACAATTATTTATTTTTAATTTTTAATTATTTATCATGCGCAAATAAATATATTACTGCCCTTTTAGGGTAATAATTGTGTATATTACATTACATTTTATTTATGTTGATTTTGTTTTGTGTAGAAATTTGTTCAGCTGTCGAAAGGTCACACATGACTTACGCATTCTTACCTGGTCGGTATTGAACTTTTGACCATCCGCAGTTATGTGAACTTTACCATGTCGGTAATACTTGTAGAATACGTTTACCTTGCCAATTATATCCTGTAAAAAAGTTATACTGCATCGAACACTTGAAATGTCTAGACATACTGCAAAAAATTTGGTATAATAATGTAATACTCGTACATTCAAGGACCGTTCAAGTTTTAACTTTTATACGCGTTGAATTGTGAGTACCTATTGATACTTTTTATGTTTTTATTTATATCGTATAAATATTTATTCCATTAAAATATAACATACATCATGGGGTTGGTATAATACATATTATATTATAATACAAGTAACATATATTATTAAGTAAATCCCTATCTGTATATTATAATATACTACAGTATTATAGTTATGGCTTATGGTCACCGGACATGGTATTTTTTGTACGACAGTATTCTTTTTGATGCATTGTCCTAGTGTCCTTAACAATAATGACATGAAATTGTATTCTTTTTTTGAAAATATGGGCAATTATAGATGTCAATGATTTTTTATAATTTGATTTTATTTATATTTTATGGTTTCCAGCGTATGGGCAAACTGGTAAAAATATATATATATAGGAAATTATGAGTTATGACAAAGGTGGAGTTACGTTTTAAAATGTACTTTTTGAATTTTTATGTCTGGTCACCACAAGTATAATCATAATGTACAGTTGTGTCATTTAACGATTGCCATAAAATACTTATCGAAAATCTAATCGGTGATTTTATATTGATATATAATATATTTTATCTTTTAGATTCTGAGCGAAGTGAAAAATGTATAGGTTTTACAATGATGTGTTTTTTTTTCTTTTCTTTTTTTATGTTTGAAGACACTTTTATTACCCGCAATAATGCTCCGATTTTCACGAATAGCATATGTTTCCGGTTGGAAAGTGAATGTAGTTGGTACTTTATTTAGGTCATTTTTCGAATTTTCCAAAATTGACCCTATGCGAAAGAAAAAACGACGAAAAACTGCGGCATTTTCACGAAAACCGAAATTTCAATACTTCACGATAATTAAGAAAATTTTTAAATTAGATTTGAAAATTTTTTTGGGTGTTAACATAGGTACTATAAAATAAATATGTGGTGAAATTTTGGAACCGTTATGTTAATTTTTCTACAAAATATAAGACTTTGAATATTTCGTAAAATTCTCGTTTTTATGTAAATAATGTTTGATAAAATTGGCAATTTTGGGCATTAAGGTTTGAAAATTTTATTGAAGCATATTGATATATTTCTTAACGTATTTCCAAAATATCAGGAAAATCACAAGATTCAATTTTTTTTTATAGGTGTTTTAAGTTGAAATTTCAGTAAAATAAAAAATTTAAAGTATTTATAATGTAATCTACTTATTATATCTCATTATTTACAATAATGTTAAATAAAATTGCAAAAAAATTTTAATAAAATAGCGTCACCACTTATCGAGAAACCATATTATATAATTGAACGGATCACACACTATGGTGGTTACTGGTTACGCCGCGTTTCACCGCTTCAAACCGCTGCATATGCATGTCACGGTTTCGCGGTGACGCGGCGTTCACCGCGTAATTCATGAACACATAGTTATCAATGGTGTGGGGTGTGGGTCATATTGTAGCGGTGATCACGCACGGTTTCTGTCTTGTTTTTTTTTTAATTAAAAAAAAATGATCAAATTTTATTTCGATACAGAAATGTTCATCATTTCTGTAGAAAAGAAACGAGTGTATGTGGAATGTCTCTAGCTCGGTCTCTAGTAAAGATTATTCTGACAAAAATTTTAAATCTAGGGCATGGAATAAAATAAATCGCGATTGAAATGGTATGGACCCAGCGTTCATAAAATAGTTTGCGAAATAATCGCGGATTTCAATACCTTCGTGGCGAGTTCCTGTAGCTCCATTATATTGAATATGTTCCAAATTATTAGATAAAGTATCTTCACAATTATATTTAATTATATTCATAAATTATAAAATACAAATTTTAAATTACAAAATAGGTAAATTTTAATCATACAGAGAACGTAGTGATTACCATAATTGCGCGAAAAAAAGAAAACCACGAAAGAGTGATCGGAACGCGTCCATACGCCGCGCGGCGAAACCGTGATAGTGTGACCCGGGCCTCCTAATAGATTTTACCCCTGATTTTACTTTGTTTGTACTTTATTAATTGTGAATTATTACCATAGGCATATAGAACTATATTTTAGGGGGTGCTAAAATTATAAATATATCTTAATACCCCCCTCCACCCAGTCATCACAGACCATAAATTTCAAAGTCATAACAACATATAATAATATATGTATAAACATTTAACATTTAACATTCTCCATTTTTATATTTGTATTTACATTCATACAATAAATAAATGTAAATATTTTACAAATTACAACTAATATAACAAATAAAAAAAAAACACATTTAATATGGGTTAAGGGGAATGAAAGGAGCGATTTTCTTTTTCCGTTTAAGAAACATGAAATTAATGCGGAATTAATTTAAAATTAATTTAAAACCGACAATACCAGTATACCACTGATATTAACATTTTTTCAATTTTCTTGGCGTTTTCGTTTTGATTTTTATGTCGTATTTTTATGCATTTATGAGTTTATTATCATCGTCATGAATTATCGTATAAAACAAAATAAGAGGAGGTTGTCTTCCTATTAACTAAAATTTTATTATACCACTGCCTTATTTAAATAACTTGTGTAAAGTAGTTTTACAACTATCGTCTATCATACAAGACGAAATGTTGAAAAAGTCTGGAAAAAAAGTTTTGTAAATTCAAACTATATGTAATATTGTAAATAGTAAATAATAAAAACTAAATACTAAATACCAAATAATGAGTAATAAACTAATAACATTAATGTGGTCCTGTGACTACTAGCGCTATAGTTCATCAATACGCCGTTCTAAGTCGAAAATTGTGTTGTCATCTGATAGATATAATATATATTATAGATATAATTTAGTTTGGTATATTTATTTTGCAATATTCATATTTGTCCGATTTAGTTCTGAAATTTGTCTGATTTTTAAACAAAATTAATTTTTTTAAAGTAGTCATTAAACTTTTATTTGTCATTTAATTTCCACGTATCGGTTCTGTTCTATTATGTTAGTTAAACTACTATTATTTACATAACTAAATAACATTTATGTTCTTTATAACTTAGATAATGTTATTATTTGTTTTTAATGTATTATAAAAAAAATATATTAATTAATAATTTTAAAATAATAAAAACATTACAATATAATTAGAAACTCAATGAGAAACTTGAATGTCGTAGTTATAAATAAAATAATAATGTAAAATGTATTACAAACAATATTACAATATTTATATAATATTATATTTATATTATGTTTAAAATTATTAAATTTATTTATTTATAAAATATATATTATTTTACTATTTATTATATTATATTTAGTAATATAAAATATACATAATATGTTATATTATAAATTAAAATTAATAAAATAACATATTTAGGTACATCCCCCCGGGTACACCGTACACGTTTGTATGCTATCTACAGTCGATTTATTGGTGTCGTATGCGGTATGCTATCTACATTATTAAAGTTATCTACACATTTTTTCATCCTATTTTTAATACGTTACCAACTACGAAACGATTGTATTCGTATATTATGTTGTGTCCTCTAGTATGCGTTCGGTATAAATGTCAATCTATGTCGAGACGTGGTGATAGAAAAGTTTAAAAAACGTTGAAAAATGGGTGAAAAAGGATTAACCTGTTGATAATGAGGATACTGATGGTAATACTATCGATACTTCCGAGGATAATTCTAACGAAGAAAAACAAAATTATGATTACTAATCGTAATTATGGCAGCCGAGTTCAATGACCTTGTTGGGTGTTTGGCATGTTTATACATCTATTATAATTTCAATGACAACTGTAAAACTACAAGTTCTAATAAAATTATTTAGGTAAGGTGAGAATACATTTTTTCACATAGCATACGATACAAGTACCTATTAATTTTTTGTTGATAGCATACGACACGTGTACCCTTATTTAAATTAATCTCTGACTCTTAAACACCCCCCCCCCCTCCCAGAAAATAATTGTATCTATATGCCACTGTATACACTATATTATGTATATACGACATACGAGTATAATGTAAACGGTGTAGTAATTGTAACATTTTAAATTGTTAACCGTTCTGTTAATATTCAGTTATTATGTATTCAACGTTTAATTGACTAAATTTTTTTTAGTTTTTCATTTAGCTAAGGTTTTTACTGCATAATTTTTTTTAGTCAATTCGTAAAATTTTCCAAGAATTTGAATCTCTAGATTTTAATTAGGTTAAACAAAAAACCAAAAAAATGTATTTTAACTACAAACCTTTTTTTTTTTTTTTATGTAAAATGTGAATTAGGTTAAAATTGATTGATAAACATAAATACATAGGACACCTGTACAATATTACATGAATGGAAAAATAATTGTATGTTTTAATTTATATCAACAGTGAGTCAGTGGCGAAGCTACCTATGAGACAACGATACATTGTCTAACCATTATTTTTTAACTGATTGCACATAATATATAATATATTTTGTCAATATGTGTTAATATGTTTTTCGAAAAACATATTTATTTTATTATATTTTGGTTTATAACAATATATAAGTATAAAATATAAAGTATACGTCATGTATTATTTAATTAACGGGTATAAATAGGCGCTGTCGAGCGTCGGCCGTCGGGTAAAACCACACAATAGTCAATAAATGTTGTTCTTTGCTATATGGTTAATGGTTATAGTATATAATAAAGAGACAACGTGATTATTGTCTTATACATTGTGATATGCGGTGTGGTATGTTCTTAAAAGAGGGGTATCTCGCGCAGTGAGTTTTGGAGACATGTCTCACTAAAATTAATATATTTTATATCATAAATTTAAGAATGTACCTACCCCGCTAGGCCCGTGCGCAAGGGGCGGGGTTGGGGGTTTAACCCCCCTCCATTTCCGAAAAAATATAAATCGTATTTTTCATTTTTGATCGATTATATTAAATATTTTATAATCTTATTTGTAATAAATAATAATGCATAACATAATAGCACACCACTTTTAAGGCCGAGACACACTGCGGGTGTTAACCCGCATTTACATGCCATTCCGTGATAATCGTAATCGTTATTGACAATATAATAATGACCGAAACGTGTAGAATACGAGTATAAAATAGATACACGAAAACGGATGTCGCGTATTTTAAAAGTTGTGTGATAATCGTAATCGTTATTGACAATATAATAATGACCGAAACGTGTAGAATACGAGTATAAAATAGATACACGAAAACGGATGTCGCGTATTTTAAAAGTTGTTCGTCGATATGTGAGATATTATACAAACACGCTGTTCGCAATAACATCGAAATGGACATTTGCTGTTGATGTATCTATTTTATATATATAATATATCTTTTTTCAAACCCCCCCCCCCATTATGAAATCATGCTCACGGGCTTGCTACCCGGTTAGGTTTGGCTAACCGGGATAGGTACCTAACGTAACCTAACCTAACCCTCGTAATAATATTCTTAATCGTATCGAATAGTAATATTATGTATTTAAGATGTGTAGTTAAAATAATACACATTTTGAACATACATTTTTGTTTATATAATTTCTTTCTAAAAAAAATTTGGTATACCCTAATCACAAACTCAAGCTTCACCATTGTATATCAATATTGAATATTCTATATTTACTCTACATTTAAATATTAAATATATAATATAATATCAGTCTTAATAATAATGTAATGTGCATTATCATTGATGTGTTTTATGATATTGCACTATTGCAGCATTTTACTCCTACTTATAATTCGCACACTTGACTCGGTTATTGACTCATCAAAAATCACAGGTCGACACACAAATGTATTGGTGCGTTCATATTATACACGTTTTGATATTTATATATTTCCGGTTTCTCACAATTATAATAATATAATATTATATACATGGTAATAATATCATTATTGTATGATTGTGTAGCCGTGTAGGTAAGTGTGGACATAAATTGTTTTGAAAATTTGAAGGCTCTTTAGTTTTTATAATACTTGCCGTTTATTTTTTGCTAATTTTTCTATGGCCATTTAAATTTGCAGCTGTCTTATGTGTGTTGCAATAAACTTTAACTTTATTCGGTTGTTTTTATAATTTACATGTATGATAATTGGTATAATATAATATAGAATGCCTAATGTAAATTAGAAACCTATATAAAATATAATGAGGTAGTATTGTCTTATTGTTTTATACGTAATTTAGATGTATTGTGTAGTCTATATTTATATTATAGTTTATTGTATGTACAGTGAAAAAAAATTGTTACAAAAAAGTTGGGAAATTACATATTATGTGTTTTCAATGTCATTTTTATCATATATTTAATCATCAATGTATCATTTTTGTCTATCTATAACATTAATAATTATGATCGTAATCTGTATATTATAAACATTAAATTATGAACTAAAATAATATTGTGCGTGTGCTATTAGTGACCACATATTGTATAGTATTAATGTTTATAATATTATTATTATCATTATGGACTAGTAGTAGCGTATTTACGGGAGTGAGGGGAATATGGGAGATAAATCTCCCTTGGACTTTTTTCAAGTGAATTTTTGAAAAATAAAATTGTTTTTTACCTAAATATATCCCGTTTTTGGTCAATTTAATATTTTTCTATTTTCTATATATATCCCCCTTTGACAAAATCTTCAATGCGCCACTTAGGATTAGGTAAAAAAAAATTTCAAATAAATAATAAGTTTAAAAATGATGATTGATGATTATACGAGTAGGTACCTATATAAATGATTAATTATGATTACCGATTTATATCATAGAATTCTTGAAGAATAATTTGTAATTATTATTGATGTTATTACTGTACTCCTGCATTCTTTTGTGGTACTTACATAATGTTATAGGCAAATCTTGAACCCCGTAAAATCGCGAAATGATCGGTAGAGCAAAACCCGAATTTTATATTTTTCAAATGTGTTTATATGACTATGTTTATTTATTATCAATTAGAATATAAATAAAAACAATGTATTCAAATTAAATACAATTTTATTTTAATTGATAAATATCAAATTTATATTATACTATTAGTAATAAAATATTTATTTTATACATGTATCATAATTATTATTAGGAACATTGTTAGGTATGTCATGGATCAGCTAGTAGCTACTTGTTCCAATAATGTTTTATATAAAAATTATGATACAAATATTAATTGTATAAAATTGTGCATAAAATTGCATTTAATTTCAATAATACATTGTTTTTATTTATATTATAATTATAATAAATAAACATGGTCAAACACATTTGAAAAATTAAAAATTCGGGATTTGCCTGTAACACATACATTTTTATTTTTAATAAAAAAAATAGTATTACATTTATACATTTTAAAAATATTACATAAAATCAGATTCCACCTGGTTATCAAATCATCCTAATGACTCGGTCCTTGTTTGTTTGTATATTATAACCGTGATTTAATCTAAAACTATGTAATTAATAATATATACTCGTATAATCAATGTCACAATTAAATATAACAAGTTATTTGCCAGCTATTTGTTATTTTATTAATTAGAGAAATATTTGTGGTATGAAAGGAATGTACCTATCTTATATCTATTATAAATTTTTACAATATACCTACCTAGTTATTTTTAATTTGGCAATTATATTCTTATTATAATAAATTATACTGTAACCTTGGTCAATAATAATGTTTTTGATTAAAATAAATCTTTAATTATTAATTTGCCCCTATTTGTTTTAGAATTTTTGATAAATTAAAATTAGTTTTCTTATGAAAGAAGAACATTAATTGTAAGTACCTAATAAATAAAATATAAAAACATTATATTTTTGGAGAATAATGATTATTAACATGTGTCGTTTAAATTATATAAATAGGTATGTACTATTATATAAATATGTTCTTTTTCCTTCTATTAATATAATGAAACAAATGGGCATGGAGTCGTTCCGTCTTCCACACTATAATTTCAGAATTTCCATTATATTATATTAAGCATGTTATAGTCTTGAATTTTAACAAATCAAGAAGGAATGTTATCTAGATTGTAAAATATGGTTATTTTATGATACAATTATCATATATGGTAATCAACTATTATTTTATAATTAATATCTCACAATTTTAAAAATAATTGGAGATGTACGAATGTGTAGGTACATTACCTATAACCTTGCAATAGTCATCATACATTTGATTGTGCTGTTCATGTGACGCACGTTTAATGTTTTTTTTTTTAAAAAAAAATTAAAAAAAACACACTTATTATAGTGCGCAGTCTCGTTTTGACATTTGCATAGTTGGATATTAAACTGTATTGTTCATATTTTGTTTAAATAACAATAATTATGAATAATTTGTTTTAAACATAATTTCTAGGCTAGGCCTAAGAAAGCAAATAAAATAACGTGTAGTAAATATTGAAAATGATAGTAGGTATGAAAATAATTTAGTTAATACCTACCACTCATGTTAACGAGTTATCTATATTTATAATATAAATTATAGGTGACCTAATGCACGCATCATGTATGTATGAACATGAACCGACTTTTTATTCATATGTAATATGTAGGTACGCATTTAAATTTCGTAAACGTGTTGGAATTTATAGACTAGAAATATTATATTCATACATTGTGTAATAACACTAGCAGTATAATGTAAAATAATATAAGATTATATGGATTGTAGTCCATAGAAATATAGATAATATTGTAATATTTGAAGTGTTATTGCCTATTGGTTTATAGTGTTCATAAATAAAAATATTCTTTAATTAATTAATAATTATTATTCTCTAGAATATTATTATAATTTACAAAGTTCGTAATCTATTGTGTGTGCTCATTGCACAATATTTTTTATTATATTACAGAACGGTATTGTATAGGTATTAGCGTTTAAAAATAAAACGTATGATTGTTACCACTTTACCAGGCGTCCAGGCACCAGCTACATGACCGTCATGTTTAATAATATATTATTATTCTCGTACGATATATTAGGTACACCTATTTATTATTGTGTTTTAAAATGTGAGTGTGATGAGTAATCGTGAGGTGTGAGCGGGACTGGTGGAATTTGGAACTTGGAAAACTGCTAACTCCCGGTATTGAAATCGTTCGTATATTGTCAGTGGTGGTCACACTGTGTTAATACGTAAGCGGTTGTGACGCGCGCGATCTTTCGATTTAAAACATATCCGTATGTTATTCCTGTATTTCCGTATCGCGTCGTGTACGGTGTACCTTGACCGCCGCCAAGCGACTACCACAAATGCTCTCCCCACCCCCAGCGGTGGTAAGTTACGACGTTACGTAGACCTCGGTTGGTGTAGTCGTAGTGGCAAGAACCTCTTCTGTCACCGTCACACACTATTGTCGCGCGGTGCCAGTGTTCCACTCTACTCGCTCGTGGTTCAATTGGTTCATTATTTCCACTATTCTCGAGCGGTGGCATTGGCAGTGTTTTTTCTTTCAAATTCTCAATCATCGTTAATATTGTTATTTAGTTATTATTAGTTATTACTGTTAGACAGTGTTAGTGTTAAGTTAATCTATTATTACTACCGCCGCGGCACCGTCATCGTTTACCGAAATACGAGACGAAATCAATGCAGTCGGTTAAAAATAGTTCGTTACAAAGTTACAAAACGGTGGCTGGGCTATCGTTAACCAATAAACTGTAGAGGAAATGTCTCGATACCCGATCGTCAAATGCTGTCATCGTAGTCGCAACCATCGTATTGCGCGGCCGTCCTACAGTTACAGTAGTGTAGTAGTGTTGTATAATGGCTGTTCGGGTTTTTCGTAAGAAATATATTCTTAAGGAATAAAACTTAGATTGGTTAAGGCATGTTGTCAAACGCACACGACACAGACACACAACTACTCAGTACCAAAGTACTATCCGGAGATTTATAAATACAATCTGTACCGACTTGTCCACCCGGCTTTTGGGGCTTGGTTCTCCATCGTTTGTAAGTAGTACGTTATTTTAATACAAACATCCTCGATACAGTTATCCTATTCTTGACGTAGTATGTGATTGGGTGGTTTATAATTTATGTAGTCTTTACCCGTGTTAATCGTTTTGATCCTCTTATCGAGACACGTACGTCCTGTTTTAGGAATAAAGGCTGTAGGCGTAGGATAAAATAGTTTAAACTGTCATTATAAATACTAATCTACTGATCGGTAGTTGAATTTACAAATTTATTTTGCTTGCTTTCTAATTTCGTCATTTTTTTATAGGTAGGTAGTTCCATATTAGCAAAGACCGCATTCTAGCATAATATTATAACCAGACTGGCATTTTTAAAGCAGTAAGAGTTCCCTGATATAGAATTCTGGTTGTACCTAGTAAATTCTAATTTAGGAAAACTAAGACTTTCATTTATTTTATACAAATACCTATATGATATTCAATGTTTAGTTACTACTAAAACTAGAGTACAATTGTGATTGTTAATTATCAGTTTTTTCTATATCCAATTGATACATTTTATTTATTTTCTTACGTTAGTGTACATGATTTATTGTAATTGATAATAAACATTTAGAGATGTTAATAATTAAATAAATTAAATGGTAATTTAAAAATATTAAATGTGCTCATTTTAAAAATTATCACTATTAGGTAATGTGTACCGTACATAATATGTTTCGTATTATTTTACTTTTATCTTATTAAAAATAAATTTGTTTATTTAATATCATTGATTAAATGATAAAAATATATATTATTAGGTATAAATGTCATTGAAACAATACTTATTTATTACTTTATTCCCAGACTTATTTTTAGTAAAATTTGTAAGTAAACCAATATTTTTTTTAATTTTTAATATTTTATGACCTTTATCTATACTTAGGTAATTGATAATACATGTTTCACATTTTAATTTAGAAATACATTTAAATTAATAATATTCCTAGTTCAATTTTTTGTCTTTTTATTCGTAAATCCTATGTTCTAAATTTTGTATTCGTCAGGCCAAGACATAATTATTTGTAATGAATTATATGGGTAATTATCGACATTTGATTTTTTTCATATTAGTTTAGGTACTAATATTTGTCTGTTTACTATTTTCTTTAATAATAATAATGATTTTAACATGTATATATATATATATAATAATAATGAGGTAGGTATTGTGTTTTATACTTTAACAATATTTTAGCATATTCAGAAAAAATATATAAAAAATAAATTATCTATAGGAATTATATTTTTTGTTTGAATTTATAATTATTGGAATTATTTATTTGTTTTGAGAAATGGTAATTAGAGGGTAGGTACCTATGGTAAAATATTAATTTTAATTTCTTTTTTTCTTTCAAGGAAATCCATCCAAGAATTTGTATTCATAACATTATATTGTATAAATCAATACATTTAATTATATTACAAATTAAGTAAAATAAATAAATTCTGTTATCTAGAACATTTTAAATTATTATTACAGCATTTATTTATTTTACTTAATTTGTAATATAATTGAATGTATTGATTTATACTACAATATAATGTTATGTTAACTATGAATACAAATTATGTATATATATATATGTATATATATATATATATATATATATATATATATACATACAGAAGATACATGTAAATTATAAATAACTATATCCTTGGCTTTTGTCCTTCTAACAAAATAATTATGGGTTAGGAAACTAAACTCATCAATATTGCAAGGGACTTTCAGGTATCATATGGACATTATTACAGCCTTATTCTTTGGCATATATTGTGTTTAAGTATGAATATTAATGTTTCAATCGATTTTATAATGTTGGTATATGTGAATTTTAAATTGTTTTATTTCTGAAATAATTGACAGGTATAGAAATAAAACAATCAAGTTACAATAGTTATATTAGTACCATAATAAGTGTAGAATATAATATACTTCTATTAAGAATATATTTTTGTTATATGGTTGAATAGTTGTGTAAAAAAAAAAATTAAGTGAAATGAAGACTAATTGAGTTGAGTTGAGTACCAAGTGAACAGTTGTATAAGGTTATAACTATCTAGTATTTTTTCAATATTGGTTGATTTTAAGTATTTATTTTCTAATCATTTTAACTATAAAAGGTAAAATTAATGAATGGAAATGAAAATAAAGTACTTTTACATAGGTAATAAAAATTATTTTTATTATTAATAATTTATTTTTTTCACATTTATTTCTAGGATATATCTATTGAATTTTAATTCTAACTTAGGAGGTGGTACTTCTACTACACGCTATTATTTATTAATATTTATAACCCTACTTTACACTTCACTAATTATTACTCGTATTATTCTATAACATAGTTGATTTACCAGAAATGTTTATAATTATCATGGTCATTTAAACATAATTTAATTGACAAACATTACAATGTCTCTTAAATAATATAGGTATTCAAATAAAATGAATTTAAATTTCTTATGAATTGTATGTTTTTGCTTCTATAATTTTTATTATATTATAATTAAAGTAAAATTTCTAAGAATAATTTGAAATATTATTTATAATTAGTTAATTTTATGCTATAATTATTGAAATATTTTAATACAGATGCCTACAAAAAATTATTTTTATTAATATAACATTGTATAACCAAACATTTAATATTAATTTTTATATTGATAAATGATAATAGAATAAAATTAATATAAAAAATTATTGGTTCAATGAACTAGAACATTATATTAAAAAAAATCGAGCCATATTAAAAGTATTAGTTGCAATGAATTAAATTAGGAAGGCTTTAAGTAGCTAGTGAAAGTAATTTAAACTTGATATGGAACAGTAGTTGTAGTGAAAATTATTCAATGCCACTAACCATGACATAAATCATGTTCATAAACCATCACAAAAAGGACAAAAAATAATGATGTAATCTGTCAGTATTAAATGGCATTGTTTGGATTTTTGTTTTGCTAGTTGTATTTCATAGTCTGGAATGAATGTCGGAACATATTATTCATCTTGATGAAATAATTATATTTCTATATAAAAAATTATGACATTACATTGTACTTTGTACTCATGAAATATTATACCTACTATATATTTTTATTTAGATACCTATAGTTACTATTTCTTATACTATAAAATATGAATTGATTATTACTACCTAAAAAGTTAATTACATGGCCTGTAATTAAATTCTTAACATTTTATAAAATTTAAAAATGGTTTTACATATTTAATTTTTGTAAATTGTGGATACATTAAATATTTAATCCATTATTTTACTAATAGGTTGTCTTGTGATATCATTAATTTAAAAATAGTAAATTTCAATTATGTTATCATGGTTTATTGAATTTTTTTTTTTTTTTTCATTAATTATTTAAAACTAATTCAAGTTTCTATTTTAGGTTATACAAATCATCAATCATAATATCCTAAAAACTGGAAATCTAAACACTAATGTAAGTCTATTACTTTTTACCATTAATACAATTTATATTTTATTTTTAATGCTAAAGTTAAAAAGTTAAAGTTACCAAGTACCTATTGTTTAATATTTTTGATATCTTTTAGAATAAAAATAAAATGAGAATAAAATAATTTTAAATATAATTTATCAATTAAAAATAACTTAAACAGAACAGAAACCTAATAAATAAAAATAAAATAAATTTACCGACCTAAAAACATCCCTATTTCTAATTATAAAATATATAAAAACAATTTATTACATATTTAAAAATAAATCCTTTAAAATATAAATTACTCTAATAATTCATTTTGAATATTGATGTTTAATTAAATTTATTGCCTATATATTATTAACATTTAATACGTTCAGGTAATGTAATGGAAATTTAGGAATAAATGTATAAAACTTGTGTTAATTTTAATAAAAAAAAAATCACTTAAAAACTTGTTTATAAATATTTTATATATATTTTGTTTCAGAATAATTTGGAGAAATGCCATGATAGGACGATTGTATTCTTTAATTATATCGCTTGGCGGCCTCACATTAATTACATTTACTCTATGGTCAGTATGGAACAGAGTTGCCTATGTCAACGAAACCCGTGCAGGACATGTAGAATATCGTATACTAACGATGGAAAATGTTACTTCAAAGCCATTCGAATTACATTCTTTATCCGATACAGATCTTCATTCTTTGATAGATCTACCATCATTCAACTTCAAAATAAATCAAAATGTATGCAACAACAACACTCAATTGATAGTGGCTTTAGTGCATACTGCACCAAGTCATTATTCCAAACGTCAGGCCATAAGAGATACATGGGCAAAAATGATTCCAACCTTGTTTTTTATGGGTCTCCCAGATACAAATATTACTCAAAAAAACATTATATTAGAAAATCAGTTGTACAATGACATTGTACAAGGGAGCTTTATAGATTGTTATCGTAATTTAACTTATAAACATGTAATGGTACTGAAATGGACTTTATATTATTGTCCATGTGCTAGGTATTTGCTCAAAACTGATGATGATACATTTGTTAATGCGCCATATTTGTTGGAAATACTAAATCATAGATTATCACCTTTAGGGGCACGAAATTTACTCATGTGCCAACTCACATTATCAAGTATGGTCAAGCGATCTTATCGATCAAAATGGAGAGTTTCATATTCAGAATATCCGAACCGTTGGTATCCTATTTATTGCAGAGGTTGGGTCATAGTTTATTCACCAGATGTTATTTATAAATTATATACAGAAGCACAATTAATTCCATATTTTTGGATTGACGATGTTCATATAACCGGTACAATAGCTGATAAACAAAATATTACACAAACAGACTTGGGAGAATTAGCAGTGGACGAATCCGATGTATTGGATGATAAAAATATAAGCCATAAATTCGTATTTTGTCTATTAACTAATGCAGATCAATCGATGAGGAAATTTTGGAATGTTATTACACAATCTGATGACAATATGGTAATTTCATCTGTAACTTTAGACTCTACATAAAAATATGGTATCAACTAAAAGAATAAGTAATTAGAAAATGGAATAATAAATTGTGATAAGTAGCCTGTAATAAAAGTTATTTGTTATTTTTTTATAGGGAGTTAGTATTTAAATAAGGCTGATATAAAAAATGAGAGTTATATAAAAATGTATGTTTTTAATCATATAATAATTATATTTTAGATATATTAAGTACCTAATTAATAATTCCATATTAAGTTTCAAGCGCTACAAAATCATTTTAAAGAGATGTTTAATATTATTATTTCAAGTGATTTATTTAAATATATTAATTTATTGTATTTAAGTGTTGTTAAATATCCTTATAATCTGTACATTTTCTATACATTTTTTATTTGTATAATATAACCTAGTCAAAATTATTATAAATTATTGTTATTGATAATATATATTTAATTCTTTTTTATTATAATTATTTAAAATTATAGTTATGAATAAAACATTTAATAATTTGACAGGTATATAATTACTACATATATGCAGTATAAATATTGCATATTAACAATTATTTTTAATCACTTGAAGTATGTTAATATTTGACATCTCATACTAAATAGATATGTTATCTAGGTAATTGTTATAGTGATAATTTTGTTTTCAATTATTAATTAAAGTACAGTTGATTTTGATTCTTGAATTGTTGCATTCCAAAACCTGAACATCAATATCTTAAAATGGAAATTTTATATTTTATTGGCACAGTATTAGTTATTATTTTTCTTACTAATAGTTATAAATTAAAATGCATAAATCATTGAATTATGTGATTGAAACAATTTGATGTTTAAAATAAACTTATAAATTATTTTAGTATTTTTTTTTAAAAATTTAATATAGTTGATAAATTTTGAAAGCCCCTTATCATTTTTATTTGGAACATTTTGATTGTAATTACAATTTTCCTAATGATTAATAGTCTTATAAGCAAGGATTGAACATTATTTTTTGTATACAGGAGTACTTTTAAATTAAAATATGTTTTTACTGTATTATTTTTATATTTATATTTTTAATTTATACTACTTAATTTAATTTAAACTCTAACTCTAGTTCTGTTCATATTAAATTTAATATACCATATTTTCCTAAACTTTTAATAATATTTTATGTTAATTCATATTCATAAGAACTAAATCAAATTAATTTGTTGTATTTGTTCTTTTTTTATTTAATTCCAGTTTTTACTACTTGAATTGAGTAATGGTTGTTGGGGTGCAGTGATTTGACTTCATTTACCTTTTTGTATCATATAATTTAGAGTACTCTAAAACTTATAAGTTATAATATATTAATATGAGTGCAATATTATAATAACATATTTGTTACGTACAATTTTTTTCTATGCAGTTAAATTTTTCTAGTTATGTTGATCCTTGCTTTTTTTGCTATGTACTTGTTCCTAATATGAGTATTATTTTACAATTTACAAAATATATTTATGTTTGTGGTTATATCATTTGCAGAGATCTCATGATGTACTTAGATTTGTGCCGAATATTTCAATATTAATTTTCTTTTTATCTTGAATGTATATTCATATTATATTATGTTAGATAATATTGCTCAGAAAATATGCATTGACTTTTAATTAATTCTGTATAATTAATTACTTGTTAATATTACTTATTTAGTGAAATTACTCCTGATAAAAGTGTATACAAAATTATAGTATAATATATCAAAATTAAACTATTTATTAAAAAAAAAAATTAAATATAAAGTATAATAAAATTCCTGCAATTATAACAAATGTCTTGTTAATCCCTTAGTGTAAGTTTGATTATAGCAATTTGACATACTTTAGTAGTTGAAAGGAGGATTAAAATTTAAAACTTTGTTTTAGTTTTATTTGGTGAGAAACATTTAATTTACTGTAATTAGTCTTATTAATAAAAAGTTGTATTAAATAAAAAATTACATTAAATATGAATAATTCGATATACGAGTATATATATATTAGTAATTAATTTCAGTTTTGAATGACCATTATGTTAATATTAAGAGTAATTAATAATTGTAATTATTAGTATGTTGCATACCAAAAATTGTTAATTATAATTAAAACAAAAATAAATTAAAATTTTTTTAATGGAATTGGTGCCAAAACTTAGAATTAGTATGTCAAAATATGCTACATAGTTATAATTTATTGCTCAATTATCACAGTAATTTAAATTTCCACTTAACTATATTTTATCTATTTAATTAATTATTATTTTTTAAATGTATTTTAAAAAAGTGTTTGACTAATTGTTTTGTTACCAATGAAAATTTTTGTCGGCATTCATAACTTAATTTGAAACAATTATTATACAATTATATTTAAATATTAATGAAGTAACATACATGATACATTTATATAATAGGTGCTCTTAAAAACATAAAATATTTACACATATTTAAAAATAAATTGATTAAATATTCAATTCATTAGATATTTATGGATTTTACATTACTTTAATTGTGTATACTTTTTCATTCCTTTAAGTTGTTCTAAATATCAAATGCAATTTTAAAGTTGATATGTGGCGTTTTTGTTTTATTTTTGAAAAAAAGTTGTTATAATTTTGAATATAATTAAGAATTTTTTTTTATAAATTAATGATTAAATTTTAAATAAAACATTTGAAATTGTACTGTTTATTTATTATTATTTTTTAAATAATTTATTAAAAGATTATGATTACCTACTGTTATACTGTTATTGTGTGAAAATGATTGATTTCGTTCTGAGTACTGAATACCTACTACCTACTTAAGTTCAAATTGTACATTTTATATTGTAAATTCTCTGTTAGCGTTTGGTTATGGTTTCGTCTTTTAATTAATTTTTTAAATAAGTACCACCTAAAAATGTCCAGTAGTGAAGTTTATGTTTTATTTAGTGGCGCGCAACTAATGCTAAAATCTAGAGGGTGTATAGTCCACATTAAAATATATTTGGAAAACAAAAAAATTAGAAAAATGGTAACACTTGTGTGATAAATAAATCTTTTTCTATGTTTAGTATAGTCTTGGGTCCGGAATCCGCAGAAAACTTATCAAAGGGGCATAATAAAATTAAACACCAAAATATACTTAATTATAAATTTTATTCTTCGCGTGTTGACAAATAAAAGTCAATATCTAATTAAATTGCAGTCGACATAATTCGATTATATATCGATAAGAAAATACAATTAAATATCGCCAGTCCGGTAGTCCCTGGTAAATGAAATTAGTACAATAATTTTATATTAAATTTTGGAACCTTGTAGAATGTTGATCAATGATCATATGAATATTCATATTAATACATAAAGGATAGGTATTTAGTTCTTTTTTCCTTTCGTCAATGTTAAATTTAAAAATCTAAATCGAATATTTAAATGTTTATTTAAACAATAAAGTTGAACATTTTCAAAATTATATTTGATATTTTAAAGTTCAATGGGTGGCAGATGCCTCGTTTTGCCCCTTCTGAGCATTCATCAGTATAGATAATACACTAAATCGGCCGTTCGTAATAATTTCTATTGTGTAACCATGTAGGTATTTATGAATTATCCTGAAAATAAGCCGTCAAAATAGGTTAAGTTATAGTAACTTGATCGATTTTATACAAATTGGGAAATAATTTTTTTTTATGTAATCAAACTCGGTGGCGTATACAAGGGGGGTGTTTGGATGTTATGACACCCGCCTTCGACCGTAACATGTATTATTGTATAGGTATACCTTTATTAATTGTTTTAATTTTAACTCGTCAAATTATTTTTATATTAATATTCTCATTTGTGAATAATTTAGTGCAACAAATTTATACACCACAAAACTATTATAGCTGGCTTTTATTTTCTTATTTCTAATAACAATTATAATCAACAAGTAAATTAGATTCAAATGATATTGAAACAGATATGAAGTAACGGTATACACGTTTATAAAAACTTAGTGTACCTACAAGGTGTTCACAACGCATTTGAAAAGTGCAATAAAGACCTTTTACCAAATGTATTTAAACTCCTTCAAATATTAGTTATATAGTTATACCTGTTATATCGTGTAAATCTGAAAAAAGTTTTTCGACATTAAAACGAATAATAATATATCTTAAAAATAGTATTGGTCAGTTAAGACTTAACGAATTCATCCATAAGTCGAAGTAATACAGTTGGAGATGTAATACAAAAATTGTCATTGAATAAAATACAACACCATTGATTTTATTTTATAATATATTATTTTTATTATCCATTTTATATTTATACCTACATATAATATATATACATATATTAATTAGGTATTTGAAATATAAAAGTCATAGTTTATTCGAATTAATGTTTATAATTGACACCCCCCTTAAGGAAATCCTAGCTACGCCACTGATCAAACTTATGATTCTCATTTACACACATGTTAAATTTCGAGAAACGATTCTGTGTGGAGTACTGTCAGATATGGATATTTAGGTCTTAGGTGACTCATTTAGGGGTTTTATGGGCATTTATATTGAACGTAAGGACTGGTAAATGTTAAAATTTTAATCAATACATATTATCTGAAGACCTTCGTTCAAAATCGTATTTCCTAATTATAAAGATTATCAATTTATCATATTAAAATTTTAATTAAAATTCAACAATACTATATCCTCTTTCGATCTGTATCCTTTTCATAGCAGTATCAACTTTTCTTTTTAAACTTTAAAACTTAGGAAATATTCAAAGTGTTATATTTTCTCAAATAATTAACATAACCGTTAATTTATCATGTTTATATAGTATAGGTACCTATATGAACAGCTAATAAAATTTTCAAGTCTCTAAGTTCAATATTGCCTGAGTTATCGTAAAGATATTGAAATTGATTTTGTCAAGATTTCAGTTTTCGTGAAAACTGCCGTATTTTTGTTATTTTTTGATAGTTTTTCCTATCGCATAGGACAAATTTTGAAAAACTCGAAAAATGACCTAAATAAAGATCAACTACATCCACTTTCCTACCGGAAACATGTGCTATTCGTGAATAACTGAGCATTATTTCAAGTAGAAAAAATGTCTACAGACATGAAAAAAACCAATACATTATTTTAAGACCAATACGTTCTTCGCTTCGCTCAGTGTATAAAATAAGGTAGGTACCTTCACTGCTACACTAGTAAAAATAATATGAACATTATAAATTCGTTATTTTAATTTTATTTTAAAAGAAACTTTTTACCAACATTTTATAAAAATGTTCATTAAGATTAGGTGTTAAAAAAACATTAAAGGAAGAGTCAATGGATACGTTTTATCTTTTTAAAAATGGGCCAATATGTCGTGTGTATCATTTTAAATTTTAGTAGTATAACATACATTTTTAAAAATTGTGTTGGCCAAATAATTGTCACGCGTTCGTGTTGGATATACGAGTATGATTTTTAATCGTATATTATGTGGCAATACTTCCCTAGGCGCTAAGCCAACGAGCTACGAATAGTACTGTTTTCGGAATTATAAATTATTCGCATATCGATTATATACTTTTAATAATAGTTATTGTTCTCTTGATAAGTTATTCGGACTTGAATCGGTCGCGTGTCAATGACAGAAAAAGTTTTAACTAAAGTTTTCTACGATAGAAATTACCTTAACGATATATCGTAGTTCGTAGGCAAATAGTCAGAATAAAAACCTACATGGCTACATTTAATCAATTGTCAAATAGTGAAATATGACGGTTGAAAAAAAAATTTGGGTACTATTATTACCTCTATGCCTCTATGGCTTTATCTAACAAAATTTTCGTTTTGAAGTACCTAATCAGATGGTAAAACGATTTATTTTACAGTTGTAAGCATTGGCTTATTCATGCTTAAATTATAAATAAATATATGTTACCTACCTAAATTATTAATTTGATAATATCTTATTTTTTTCGCGGATTACCTACTATTATTTTTTTGTTTCGTAAGTCAAAGTTAATTGTAGGTATATTTTTTATAATTTTAAAATTATAATTTTTTTTAAAAAAATACTTACTAAAAAATTACAATTACGTAGGTACCTATAGCCCTCATATTGTTTTCCCTAAAAATGTTTTAAGTAACGTAATATACTTTTATACTATTATAGTTTTAAATTGTTTTTATTCGCTCTACTTTAAATTAAACTTTTTAGGTTATATACTCATATTTATATGTTTTTAGAGCATTTTTCACAAACGTAAATATTTTTACTTCGAAATTAATCGATGTAAAAAAAAAAAAAAAAAATTTGTAATAGGTATACAATTATTTTATGTTCAAATAGATAGGTATTTATAATATATTTATATATATATATATATATACGAGTATAATGCAATAACCAGTGGCGCCGTTTGTCCAAATTTAATGGGGTAGCAAATGCCAAATAGTTTTGTATATATTTGATTATATTTATTTATTATATTCATCTCATTTTTAAGAAATATGGTATATATACCTATACCTACCTATTTAACAAAATCATAGAGTATAATAGTACCTGCACCAAAATGGAGTTTATACGGACATGGGTTAATTTTCTTTTAATTCATTAATTTTTTTTTTAGTTTCAGCATCAATGCTTTATGTCTAGATATCAATTAGTTAATTTTATTGTAATATAAATATTATAATTAATATGACATTGTATAGATAAAATAGTACCTTTATTTCTTATTAAGAACAATTTTTTGTTGAAATTATAATCCTATTTTAGATTCTGAGCGAAGCGAAGAATGTATTGGTTTTACAATGATGTGTGATTTTTTTTTTATTCTGAAGACATTTTTACTACCCGAAATAATGCTCCGATTATCACGAATAGGGTATGTTTCCTGTAGCAAAGTGGATCTAGTTGGTACTTTATTTAGGTCATTTTTCGAATTTCTCAAAATTGACCCTAAGCGGTAGAAAAAACTTGGAAAAAATGACGAAAAAGCGGCATTTTTCACGAAAAATATAATTTTGACAAATTCAATTTCTATATTTCACGATAACTCAGGCAATTTTTAAGATAGGGACCCTTTTTTGGATATTCACATAGCTACTATATATATGTGGTAAAATTTTGGAACCGTTTGGTTAATTTTTCTACAAAATATAGGACTTTGAATATTTCGTAAAATTCACGTTTTTACGTATATAACGTTTGATAAAATTGTCAATTTTGGGTATTAAGGTCTGAAAATTTTATTGAAGTATACTTACATATTACTTAACATCATACTAAAATATTAAAAAAATCCCAAATGACAATTTTTTGTTATATCTGTTTTAAGTTGATATTTTTAGTTCAAACGAAAATTATAATTGACTGAACTTCGCTCAGAATCGTTTTTTCGAATGCAATGGTTTATCATTGCATTCAAATTCTAATTAAAATTAAACGCTATGATTCGCACACCTGTATCCTGTGCGGCAGGAGTATCAGCTCATATTTTTATTGAGTACCTATTTTTCTAGATTTTTATGTTATTTTTGCATTTTTATTAGGACATCTTTTGTAATCTTTAGAAATAATTAATCATAGATTTAACTTATAACAACTAACATCCTATAATATAACTATATAAGACTATAACAAAAAATGCTTTTAATTATTTGATGACAAACGCAAAAACATAAAATTTAGTTAAATATAGTAAAGCATGTAATTACCACCTATATGATTAGGTAAATAGTTAATTATTCGTTTTGCCAACACTTGGACTTGGGTATAGATTTTAATAAAATAATAAATATGATTTGTCGATCAGTGACCTACCTATAAATTTACCTAATATAAACCGAAAAAAATGTTAAATGATATAAATGATGGCCATGAAAAATAGAAATCATTATGGATTTAATTTGTTAACAAATTTTAATTTATACTACTTGACGTATAATCTAACGTGCTTAATTATCCTGATTCTCGATTTTAACTAATGTTAGGTTTATATATGTACCTAATTATTAATTGTTTTTTATGATATATGAACTTTGGGCCCATAATATCTATTATATTTATATATATAGTTTTGCTGCAGCCTGCAATGCTACCTACTCAGTACTCAGTCCGTCCAGCGTTTTTGTACGATTTTTTTTCGAAAAGTGGAAAAAGAGAAAAATTAAAATTAATTGTTATATATACGAGGTTAGGTTAGATATTATTAGGTATACGGTATTACGCGGTTCCGGAATACGATATTTTATAGTTTATATTTTATTACGGTCTTACGGATATTTACATATTATAGTATGGGTATGTTGGAGTTCGCTAAACGTTCTGCACATTTAGGTGATGGTAGGTACCTACAATAAATATTTAAACATCCCATATATACAAGTACTACCCTATTTCCGAACGACGTTTTCGCATCACATTATATTTTATACAAATATGAAATTCCGGGTAACAGCTATGGATTATGTGATTATATGGTTTATGTATAGTGTATATTGTCTTTTTTTTTTTTCTATAGAATCGATACGACCCCGACCTGTACCCCCTGATGGATAGTTATGCGTGGTTCCCACCTCCTTATTTTTCCGCGGTATCGATATTATAGGTACCTCTATATGTTTTTGTGTTCTATACACACGCGTGTTTTACAGGTATAATTATATAGGTAGGTATACGCGTGTGCTATATTCACGTCCATTTTTACGATTCATTCGCATTAAAATTGCACGAGGTAAAAGACGTACGTCCGGCGGTAAAGTTCTAAATATTTTAAACTACCCCGTAATATCTGGGACAAAAATACCGCCCATTTTGTAGGTCGTAGTCGTGGTTGGCGCACGCATAACCGAGTTATACCGAGTATACCCCTGTTTCGGTTAGGTTATTAAATTATACGTTTCTATAACGGTGCAGTAAACTCGCTACACCGTCCGACGATTGAAATATAATATTATATTTTATATTTTGTCCAGTCCCGTTGATCGGGTACTTCGATTTGCGTAAAACTTAAAAAATAATAATTATTTTTTTACCTAGATACACCGCGACCGTTTTGGACTATATATTTATTACTTATACAAATTTGTCGTCAAATATTCTCTATCCATAGTCTGCAGTTGACGCGACAAGACCATATAAGGTACCTATTATTAATATTATTATTATTATTATTATTAATATTATTATTATTATTATTATTATTATTATTATTATTATTCTTATTATTATTATTATTATTATTAATATTATTTGCTTCCCGAGAAGACTGTGAATTGTTATAATAATATAATATATCGTATCGTATACAGGTATACACAACGATATAAATTTACGTTATTAAAAATACAACCAGGAAGGCAGTAATCATGCAAAATGCCGATTCAACCGAAGTCATCGATTTGGCTAATCACGTGGATTCGTCCAGAATCGTGGACCAAAGAAATCGAATAATCGGAGGTCAGTGTTAAAATAATATTTTATAATCATTAAACACGTCATATTTTAATATAGGTACCTAGTAGGTACCGCGATTACGTAGGTACACTTGCTATATTATATATACATTTATGATTTATATATACGTAGTCTTATACTCGTAACTCGTAAGTATTATAACTTTCAACGAGAATTTTTTCATTCACATTTTAATATATTGTAAATTATTGTAGTTATATAATACGTATAACGACTGATTTACTTATATATTATATTATTATAAAATACATTATTATTATTATTATAGTTAAAGTGATGGGTAACTGCCTATAGTCTGTATATAAGTATAATAATATTATAAGTACGCCATGAAAATGAATGGTGGGAGGGGGTGGTTTAAAAAATATTTATGATTAATCGTTTGTTTGAATTACCTACAAATACAATTTAATTTATATATTCATAATAAAGATGAGTGTAGAGAATAGATAATATATTATAATAATATGTATAGTCTGATATTTTAATTTATCAATTTATGTTAAGTACCTACTATTTATATTGCTTTTATGACTATATCAACCTATATATGCGATTTTATATCATTATTTCTTTGAGTTTTCACGTCACAAAGTTAATGGAGTGTTCGATATAGAATGTTTTATTTATTTATTCAATCGTACGTAAGTATATATTTATACGGTTTGTTCACAAAAAAAAAAAATAAAGAATAAATATAATCGTATTATCTTATTGATGCCATGTCGAATGCCTTGTATAAACTTTAAATTATTAGTTTATGATAAAAATAAAAGTATTAAATATTACCTATATACTATGCTATAAGTATAAGTACTCATTTAATAATCGATATATTATGTGTTTGTTATCAATACGTTATGAAATATATTTATTTAGAACAATAATAAAAAAAAAAAAAATTGAAAATTTCTCAGAATTGTTTAAGAAGAGCTAAACAAATAATATAATATATTTGCAGATAATTAATATGGAAGTCAAAGTTTTATTTTGAAAAAATTATGTTTGAATTTTATTATTATAATTTATAACATCAATATATTATTAAAGAATAATCAAAAAAAATATGGGGTGTAACTTTTTTTCTCTAATTGTTGTCGAATTTCAAACAAGTGGTTCAATTATTGATCACTTATTGTCACTATACTAATAAGTAATAATTTTCAATAGGTAACATAAAACGACGAGGATGATGTAGGTATAATTTAAACTATTTGAAAAAAAAAACAATGGAATATTTCTTTAAATAAAAAATAAAAAAAAAATTGTAAAAATGTAAAAGTATAAAATTATACATGTTTCTGGTAAATACCAGAAACATACATGATATAAAAATATACATTAAAATGAATAATTATAATATGAATATATATAAAAATTAATGCCTATAATATTATCTATTATATCAATAGTGCAAAAAACAATACAAATACCCTATTTAAATACCCTATTAATAACCTAATTGAAATCGGGCGCCATTCGTATAAATATTAAATAGGTACATAATATTATAGGCACAATAATAATTATTAAATTAAATGTACGTGTATAAATGTGTAATATCTATAACTATACTTTTGTATTGATATTTAAATTATTTGTACGATATAACCTAAATAAAAAATATTTTAATAATAATTATATATAATAGACATATATGTATGAAATGACAAGTTATGTATGCGGGAATTTATTTTAATTATGTAGTAAAATTTTACATTGCCATAATTTTATTTTTTTAAGGAACGATAGAAGTATAAAAATAGATCAACAAATTATACGGTCGAGCTATTATAACTATAGAAATACGTCATTAAAATGTAAATTTCAGCTAAAACTATACCTATATCATAATATTATACAATAAATATAAAAAATGTTAAAAAAGTATTAAGTAGGACGATACACAAGTATTTTTACCTATATGCGAAAAAAAGTTTCATATATAAAAAAAATTAATTATTTAAATTCAACCCGTGAATAATAAAAAACTTAACGGGTTTAGGTTTAGGCCTTAATGGCCTAAACGGGTCGGTTTAGGCTTTAGGATATAATATTAGATATCATGCGATGTATCGCGTGATGATATTACTGTTTCCAAGTAAACTCTGTATTTAATTATGTTATTAATTAATTTATTACTTTTCAATTCTCATGAATACTTAAATATATTGTCCACAAGTTAATATTTCAACAATAATTACGAGTAAATAGGTATATAGCTATTATAATATTTTGTTGTTGTATTAAGAATTCTTTGCAGTAATTTTGTGAGATAGACATTTAATTATACGTATTATGTATAAATTAATAACGTCGCGTATTTAGTAGAAAATAAAACGGTTTAATTTTGATATCTACAGGTATAAATATTAAAAGCTTTCGATGATTTACTAAAAATTTACTAAATGATTTACCTAAAATTAAAAATTTACCAAATTATTTACCTAAAATTAAAAACGAGTGGCTAAAAATTGTTATGTTTTAGATATAAATATTAGGTAAATTTATAACAGTAACTAAATTAATGTTATAAATAATAATGCAATTATAATATATTATCTAATCTATATGTCGTACCAGCTATATTTTACAATTATTAATTACAATTTATAGTTAAAAACGAATGTAAAGTTAATTTGAATAAAAAATAAATAAAAATCTTATTATCAATTATAGGTACGATAATACTTCATACCTATTATCTCTGCTGTGATATATTCTATCTATATTATGTTGTATGAATAATGAATAACATAAATTAACTAAAACGTTCGTTTCAATAAGAATTTGTACGAGTTATTACTCGTTCACATATAATAATCACATGTCATTTATATAATTGCGAACATTAGTGTGAATCGAATAGATTATTAATGGTCGATTCTTAAATTAATTCTCACTTATGTGCTTATATATTATAAATGTAAATTATTCGTCTACGATAATACCTAATTATTGAGATAGCGAACGTTATGCAATCGAATATAATTTCTATGATTTTTGTCTTTAGGACGATACGTTTTACGTAACAATTACATTTATATACAGTATAAATAGTTGAATTATATACAATATCATAATTCATAATATTTGAACTTTAAAGAATTTATTTTAACATTATTACATTGAACATAATATATTATATTGCAATATATTGCGGACCATCACTATCCAAAAAAATATATAAAAATCGAAGAGGAAATTAAAAAAAAAAAAAAAAAAAATACGTGAAGATTATTCAAACCCGACTACATCTAATTATTTATATTATACTTTACGTGGTGACGTGGTGTTGCGTATAATTTTTAGATATAAATGTAATATTTATACAATGTTTTTTCTAATTTACATTTTTTCACGTATGTATCTGTACTTACGTACGTATTAAACGTGTTTTGTGTGTGTATACTTATTGACATTAGACATTATTTTTTTTTTTTATAAAAATATACACCTATTATTATTATTATTTTAATAGTTAATTAGTTTAATCGATTTATTTTATACGTTAAATGTTAATATTGCCATTTTGGAAGTAATACTAAAAATTGTTGTTAATATATTAAATTTTGAATAAAATGCTATATTAAAAAATATATAATATTATATTATACTATTTTACTATAAATTTAATGTGTTGACTTGTAGTACGACAATTTTTAAATTTTATGTCCTGTATTATAGATGTCTATTATATATATTGTTCTTCAGTCCTCGTAGTGATATTGCGACAATATTGATTATTTATTGGTTTTGTGTAAATAGGAGTTGTCCATCCTCATAATATATTAATATTCCAATAATCGATATATTATACGCATGCATCATATAATTTCCTTCATACTACACGTACCTATATTATTATACTAACGTATATTCTTAATAGCTTCTCATAATATCTAATTCGTTTGACCCAATAAAAGCTTTAAGGGAATTAATATACGAAATATTTAAAATATTTAGAATAATATATTAAAGTATGTCGTAACCTCGTAACTGATTAAAAAATAAAAACAAGGGTTTAAAATAAGAATGATAAAGGTGCATCACTGCATATTATATATTATATATACCTATACATATCTAATAATACGCATAGTGTATGTAAAATATAAATAATCGGAAATTATACCAATTTGTTTTAAATTTTGAATACAATTAAAATACGTAATAATGTATTATAATTTATAATATTAAATATTGCCATTTGTGTAGGTGTATAACGTACACTAATAGACCAATTTTATAATACATTATATTTATTATATTTTGTTAGGTATAGTTTTTGTTGTTGTTGTCGATTTTTGTTTTATTCAATATCAAGTGGATGTTTTAATGTTTATAATTTAATTTTTTATGCTAAGCAAACACGCGCTTTTCAGTCGAGTTCTCGTATACATTACGAAATATTAATTATATTATAAAATATTTTTCTTTAAATATACGATGTAATTTTATATTATTATTGTGTAGTTATATACATTTTTAAAGCTGATGTCTCGTGCCTGACAAACACACCCGTGACGAATTATTGTTAAAAATATGGTAATCACTAAATGTCATCATATTTAATTTCGATGCGTGAGCATGAGAAAATGATTAAAAATACTAAAATTTAGATAGATGAAAAATAAAAAAAAAAATAAAATACATTTATTTAGTAAATTATTTCACCAAGAAAAAAATTACGTAAGAAAAAGAAATGCCACACCGAAATATTACGTTTCTAATCTAAAGTATTCAAATAGAATAAAAAATGTAAATTTGTGATATAATAATGATACATAGGTGTATCTCGTATCTGATAATTTTTACATTAGATATATTTAGTCGGGAAATAAAATTTGTCAATTATATAATATTATTTACATAAAATAAATCGTAAATATCTACTATTGTGGATATACATAAATAATTAGAAAGATAAATTTAAATTAAAAAAAAAGTATTTAAATTGAGACGAAGCGTATAGTTTAAACGAATAATAATAAATTAATAATAATAAAAAAAATAATATAATAATTTCCGAATTCCGTTTGTTTAAATTTGCAATTTAATAACATTAACAATTTTCATCATAATAATATAATATTATGATGATAGAGCATTTTGGCTTTAACTATTTGCATTTATGTGTGTACGTTTTATATATTATAATTTCAGAAAATATAAAGATCTCATATGTTATGATAATGTGATTTGGCTTAACGAAATTTGGTATTTATTTTTTTACAAATAAAAATTATAATATGTTCGTTTGCCATGTGTGCTGGACTGCTGGCACGCGGTACACAAAAGATATAATATTATTTTTTTTAAATTGATGGATACAATACAAGGATACGTAACAGGAAACGATTTTTTATACCTACTCTCTTAATTTTGTACACGTTGTACGTTTTATAATTTATAATCGGATTAATATAATATTATAAATATAATCTTTGCGAGTTCACGATTATTTATTCAATTATTAATATTAAAACGTGTTAATATCATTATTTATTGTTATATAACTTAAAACGTTAAAACTTACACTTTCTTTATATACTATTAATAATACCTATAACAAAACATGCCATAATATTATATGGGTGCATTTAGTGTCACGTGTACAATTTCATAATATTATGTCGTCTGTTTATTGTGGTTTATTCAACAATAATAAATAATAATAATACACACGTCATGTATATTATTTTATAGTTGTGTTATATTCATCATCACGATTCGCAATACACACAAACGTTCGACAATAATCGGCATGACACGTTTATAATATATTTATGTAACCATAATATAACGAAGTTCAATATAATTTAGGTATTTATTAATATTGACTGATGTTCGTCGATGACCTTTAAATTGGCACGGAATATATTTTGTGTACATATAACATATATAATGTAATATTATGCATTAATATAAAATGAAAGAACGTGTTTAATCTAGAATATTCGTGTCACTCATGATGATCCCTTTTTGTCGACCCTTTTAGTTTTGAATAATAATTTATAAATATTAAATTTTTCATATAATAATTATGAGGACGTCTGTCATTTCGGGTATTGACGCGTATTGCTATATTAATATTTAATAATAATATGGTGTACCTACTATATAGAGTTTGCAGTGAAAAACTGTAATTATATATAGGTCATATTATATAATGCATTTTCATAAATAATAAACCGCGTTTAAATGAAAAATATATTATATAATATGTATAATATTTAAGTATGAAACGTAGTCGTATAAATTTTAATTTCATACGCTCTAGTAAATAATTTTCAGGTAGGTGTAGTCAAATATTTTTCGTATCGACTAATAATATTTTCATTCTTAACCATTTAAAAATATCAATTCGGAATAAAAATTCTATTATATATTAAATACTACATTATTATTATACAAATAAATAATGTGATGAAATTTAAGATTTTCAGGTACCCATCTATAATTTATATATTTTGATACGTGAAAATGATTTTATTATTAATATAATAATTATAATTGTTTAAAATTGTTTTGATTTTTTTAGCCGAAGACAGCGCACCAGTTGATCCCGGTTTGTGCGGTAAATTTTTGACTGGATGTGCCTGGGCGCTTGTCATCGTCACATTTCCATTCTCATTATTCGTTTGTTTTAAAGTTAGTTATTCATATCTACTTTAATATTGTGATAATAGTTTATTTTATATTTAGGATAATATTGTTTGTTTTCATCGCACGTACTAAATTATGATGCGAGCGTATAATAAATATATTTATTTTCACACTGCAGGTAGTTCAAGAGTACGAAAGAGCTGTAATATTTCGTTTGGGACGTCTAGTGTCTGGTGGAGCTAAAGGACCCGGTGAGTAAATTGCACAGTCAAATATTTCATTTTATCCGACAATTATTACGAAAATAATTCCGTTTTCAACAGGTATATTTTTCATTTTACCCTGCATTGATAATTACGCGCGTGTTGACTTACGAACACGTACATACGATGTACCGCCACAAGAGGTATTGTAATAATTATTATAATATACTATATTATGAATTAAGTATAATAAATGATAAATTATTTAATATAAGCATTAAAAATTATAAATCTAATATTCTTTCCATTAGTTTTATTAAACGTCGATTTATACATAAAATAATATTTAGTAGGTAGTATATATAAGTAAGTACTTATATTTCGAGTTATGGTGTACAGTGGCGTAGCCAGTAATTTGTAAAGGGGGGGTTATTCAATAAATTTGTATATAATACTACTATACAGTGGCGGATTTACGGGGGGTATATGGGGGTCGTATGTCGTATTCACCCCCGTAGACTTAACCTAGCCGGAGGTTAAAATAAAGGATTTTTCTTATAATTCACACGAAATGCTTGTGAATTGTGATTATATTTTTGTAATATGAACCACGACAAAATAATCAAATATTTTTAAGATTCAAAGCGAAGCGAAGAATGTATTGGTTTTACAATATGATGTGTGTCTTTTATTTTATTTTATTTGTTTTATGTCTGAAAACACTTTTACTACTACGATTTTATATCCGTTTTTCACGAATAGCATATGTTTCCGGTTGGAAAATAGATGCAGTTGATGGTACTTTAAGGTAATTTTTCATATTTCTCAAAATTGACCCTAAAAGGTAGAAAAAACGACATTTTTCACGAAAACTTAAATTTTGACGTATTCAATTTCAATCACTATAACTCAAGCAATTTTGAAGATAGAGACTTGAACATTTTTTGGGGTACCTATTGACATAGCTACTATATATTTGTCGTACAATTTTGGAACCGTTTGGTTAATTTATCTACGAAATATAAGACTTTGAATTTTTCGTAAATTTCTCGTTTTAGATTCTGAGTGAAGCGAAGAATGTATTGCTTTTACAATGATGTGTGATTTTTTTTTTTTTTTATTCTGTAGACACTTTTACTACCCAAAATAATGCTCCGATTATCACGAATAGGGTATGTTTCCAGTAGCAAAGTAGATCTAGTTGGTACTTTATTTAGGTCACTTTTCGAATTTCTCAAAATTGACCCTAAGCGGTAGAAAAAACGACGAAAAAATGACGAAAAATGACGAAAAAACAGAATTTTTCACGAAAAATGAAATTTTGACGAATTCGATTTCCATATTTCACGATAACTCAGGCAATTTTTAAGATTCTGAAGACCTGAAATTTTTTTTGGGTGTTCCCATAGCTACTTTATATATATGGTAAAATTTTGGAACTGTTTGGTTAATTTTTCTACAAAATATAGAACTTTGGATATTTCGTAAAATTCTCATTTTACGTAGGTATATAATATTTGATAAAATTGGCAATTTTTGGTATTAAGATCTGAAATTTTACTGAAGTATACTTACATATTACTTAACATCATACTAAAATATTAAAAAAATCCCAAGTATGAATTTTTATATATATTTAGGGTAGTAAAAGTGTTTTCAGACATAAAAACAAAAAAAGAAAAAACCTAATATAATATCAACTTTAAACATCTTCAAAAAAAAAAAAAAAAAAAATTGAGATTTTTCTAATATTTTGACATGAAGTTAAGTAATATGTATATATACCACAGTAAAATTTTCAAATCTTAATGCCCAAAATTGTCAATTTTATCAAACATTATATACATAAAAATAACTGTTTATAACTATTTTATAAAAAAAAATTATTTTTATAATTTTATATTATACACTTTTGAACTAAAAATTGTAGAAATTGATAAAAATAATAGTATTAATAGTTATTGTCTCAATGTCTCTTTACTTTAATTAAATATATTATTTTTAAATAAAAAAATTTGACATATTCATTATTTAAATTCATATAAGATCGCTATAGCAAAAATCAAAATATAAAATAATAATAAAGTGTAATAAAGTTAGAATGTTTAATTGTTGATAAAAACTAAACGTTTTCCAATGGTATTAAAATTTAAAATATTAATAATATATTGCTATTTTTATAATGTTACATTTTAAGTGTGTACTGTTAGGCTTAAAATATTTAACATAAAAATTTGATTAAAATCGTATTATATTAATTAATATTTTTCGATTTTATAATAGGTGTTGACCAAAGACAGTGTGACGGTGTCCGTGGATGCTGTAGTTTATTATCGCGTGTGCAATGCTACAATATCGGTAGCCAACGTGGCGAATGCTCACCAATCTACCAGGTTACTGGCACAAACCACGTTGCGAAATGTCTTGGGTACCAGACCGTTGCACGAAGTCCTCAGTGACCGAGACGCCATTGCGAAAACTATGCAAGTGTTGTTGGACGATGCTACCGAATCGTGGGGCATTAAAGTAGAACGAGTAGAAATGTAATTTCACATTTAACGATAAATGTCGGTTAGACAATTATTATTGTTATGTATTTTTTTTTTTTTTTTAAACAGTAAGGACGTGAGATTGCCGGTGCAATTGCAAAGGGCAATGGCGGCGGAAGCCGAGGCGGCTCGAGAGGCTCGAGCTAAAGTCATAGCCGCTGAAGGTGAACAAAAGGCTTCGAGAGCTCTTCGAGAAGCTTCAGAAGTCATAAGTGATTCTCCGGCTGCTCTACAACTTAGATATTTACAAGTAAATATTAAATAATAATTAATAATGTACAGTAGGTAAACACGCTATAATGTTGAGAAATTTATTATTTTATATCATTATTATGATTGACTAAAACTTTTTTATTTCTTTTTCATCATTTGTTGTAAAAATAATTAGATTATAATTTATAATATAAAATATCTACTAGCTGTATTTAAGGTACTATTACATTTAGAAATTAGCGTAAATTAGATTATTCAAATAAATTTATTAATTTCGACGTATCCGATATTAGATTATTATATTTTCTATTTATTTTTCTTTCAGACGTTGAATACAATTTCAGCTGAGAAGAATTCAACTATAGTGTTCCCATTGCCAATTGACATAATTTCATTTTTTACGAGGCCTAAGGAACCCAAAGTTCAACCACATCAAAACAGTTAATTATATTCAATACTTGTTAAATAATGAGTAAACATATGAATCAATGAAGCACACAAAGTAATTTCGTTTCAAAATCAAACAAATTTAAAATTGAATATTATATGAAATTATACCTGCGTTATTTATATTTTTGAATAATATTTATTAACTTGTGATCACATATTTTCATAAATATTATAATTTTTCATATATGAGCATTATAAAATTATTTTTTTTTTATGCCATTTACAAAATCATTAATTATAATAATTATTATGTATTTTAATCAATTATTGATTCAATGATTCACATTTATGTTTATACATAAAAACATACACAATAACATAATAATATTATACAATTTTTGTTTTGTTTTGTTTTTTTCTTTTAGTTGCGGAAGAAGAATTAAAAGTATAAAATAATCAGTTTAATATTATAAAATTGTAAGCGGTTTACCTACTTTGTGTAACGTTATAAACATACATATCAATTTAATACACCAATTATTACAATATTTTATTTATATATCTTAATTTAATTTTAATATGTTGAAATTATTCACGGAAACACAAAATACTAAATTTATTTTAAACGCATATTTTAAAAGCATAATTGATTATATATTTAAGGATTTTGTATTATTTTTATAGAAGTAAAAGTTCGTTGCTCAAATTATTTATACGATATTAGATTAGATAATATGTTAGATTTACATGCTATATGTATGAATAAATGAATAATACAAAATTTGTCAATTATCTTATATTAAAATAAATCTATTGGATATGTTATTTTCATGTTATAATTTATAATATACCTGTACTGTGTAATAATTATTAAAACAGAATAATATATTAATATTCATAATAAAATGAAATTAAAAACTTTACTTTAAAACTGTAATACTACACTAAAATCAAAATAATTATTTTTAAGAAGAATAAAAAAATGGATGTATAAAAAACAAATCATATATAATAACAATAAGAATTAAAGGGACCAAATATTTAAATTCATGACAGCTCTATGTTACTTGGAAATTAACGAGGAAATTAAGGAGAAACAATACTCATTTGAAAATGTCTTTTATGTAGGTATTTATGTAATATTTTTTTTTCGAGGTCAATTGTTTTTGATTAATTATTGGTAAGTACTTCTAAAAAGTGGCGTAGTCAGGGGGTTTTGGGTCGTTTAAACCCTCCCCCTCCATTGCTGTTTTTTATATGTTTAACCTAATGTAAATGTAAATGTAAATGTAAATGTAAATTCATATTATTGTATTTTTCTTTATTCTAATGTAAAAATTATATTTTTGGTCATTCTATTAGAAAATAGATGATAACAGATAAAGTAAAAAGCAAGAGAAAAAATACTGGTGTGGAAGGGACACGGGTATAAAGAGGAAAGAATTGAATTTTAATTACAATTTGAATGCAATGATATTATCATAAATCATTACATTCGAAACCAGAAGTAATATAATCAGTTATACTTTATACCTACTTAGAAATGTACAGATATTGTACTCTTATTACACCCAATATAATACCAATATTAAACAAATGTAATTAAAGCCAGTGTCTATATAAAATTTGTCAGCTTATATATACAATTGCACATTGGTATATAAAATATTGATTGTTGAATATTGACCAATATTTTAATTTATGGTATATTGTATTGTAATATATATGTGCATAGAATGAAAATATAATTTTAAATTTTAACACCATTAATAAATTGAAAAGTGACATAAATATTTAAAAAAAAGATATATAATTTGAAGGAGTAAAAATAAAAATAAACATAAATAACGAATATAAACATAATTCAATTAAAATTTTAAAAGTGTACATTTATCTATGTACTAATATTGTATAACAATGTTTATATATACATATATAATATTACTTAATGTACATTTTAAATTCTATATTTATTTAACTATAATTGGCCAGTATAAAAATCTAATTCTAGTTCATTATAGATAATATATTTTAAAAATGTATCCCTCATGGTTTATCATTCCTAATGATTTATGTGTATCTTCATTAGTGATGTGATGTCCATCTAACACAAAACGCAGTTCATCTGATTGGAAACCTAACTTGCTACAATATGAACGTACATGGTTTATCATTCCTAATGATTTATGTGTATCTTCATTAGTGATGTGATGTCCATCTAACACAAAACGCAGTTCATCTGATTGGAAACCTAACTTGCTACAATATGAACGTTTAAGACGACCTAAACTGGTAGCAGCTTTCACACGGAAATGGATTTCGTTGGTCATGTCGCTGGTGATCACAAGTAAACGAATGCATTCGTCAGCAGATTTGCATTCTGCGACTTACATTGATCCAGCGTTGGCACTGACAGACAGTCGTTGATGTGCCTTGTTCATTCGAAGCATCCGAATATATATAGGTAATATCCGTATAAGGAAGATATTTTACAGATCACTACAGAACGTGATTAGGAATTGTTGAATTTCATCTTTAATTATATCATTTAAAACAAAAAATTAAATGAATAACAAAGTGTATTGATTAAAAAGTCTGCTGTAGTGGTGTATATTTACATGGGCTCTGATCTGAAACAGTAACATTCGTGTAATCTGGCATACTATTGAATAACTGTTGAACACTATTTTCGACTTCTTCAAAATGTACGTCTTCGGCACAATATGCATCGTCAAATCTGACCGTCTTGTTCGATTCGAATTTTTCATCTTCTTCGTGGTCGTCTGGCGATGAAGTAGCTAATGAACATGCAATTTCGGTCATGCATCGGATGGCTGATGCCCCGAGTACTTGGGACACATTTTTACTTGGGCCTTCATTTTCTTCAATTATAGTTTCAGCTGTTGTAGAACACAGTGGAGAGTACACGACATTACCGTAATCGTGACCGGACAAATCAGTTTGTTTGCTTTGAAGGAACGTAGAAAATGAGTGTGGTTGATCAAAATATGAAAAAGATGATTTCATTTGCTAAAATAAAAAATTTAATTAATATTATATTAAAAGATATAACTTTTTTCTTTTTTAAACAGGAAGAATGATATAGTATAAATTAATAAGTTAATGATAAGTAAAGCGTAAAGATATACGTAATTTTTTAAACAGGTACCTATGTTTAAAAAATCAAATAATTGTATTTTTAACACAGAAGTGAAATGTTCGTATTACCTTTCCGTCTTCTAAATTTTCTAATTGAATGTTATTATTTTCGTTTACACTGCTTACGCTCACAGTACTAGATCGACCGCAAGAGGTTGAACCTGTACGGAACACATAAAATGTATAGTTTAAGTCTTTAGTTTTTTTTTAATTTGAAATTAATGCTTAGAACTTACTACTAGAACTTTGTAAACTAAGACTACTCGATGGTCTATTAGATTGATGTTCTAAACCATTTCTTTTTGTCAAGTTATCATTTGGAATTTCAGATTCTGTAAATATAATAAAAACAATTTTTATTTATTTAAATTTTCTTAGACTTAAAAAGAAAAATAATTTGTATTTTATTAAGCGTAATAAATTAGTAGGTAGGTATATGAAAAAATTAATATCTAAAATAATATAAATGTATGTTTTCTTACGTTTCGATTTATTTTTTCCAAAGAACTTTTTAATACGTTCAAATGGCGTTGGTCGTTTTAGTTGATCTTTCATGCATTGTTGAATACGATCATATTCAACTCTCATTTGATTTAGTTGATCCTGTTATTTAAAACAAATTGACAATAAAATAAAACTAACTAATTAATATCACATCAAATTAATATTAACCTAATAATATATCTTTTTACTTATATCTTTATTCTTTATACCTGTTTTTCTTTGAAAGATTGTTGCACATCATGTCGGTTTTTCCACGTTTCAACTAAGTTTTCTACCTCATTAATGGTTAAAACATTGTTTTTAAAATCGTGTATGATTTCCAATAACTCATCTTGAGGTGTATTCAACATTTGATTACTACCTATAATCGTAAATATACAAATATTTGAATGGATATTTATATTTATATGTTTTATAAAATTCTTACCCCGAGAACTATGTATAGAGAAATCTTGCAATTTGTTTGTCGACCTGTTGTTGATAGAATCATTTAGCGATAAATTTGGTCGCAAATAATTAGCAGATCCTAAGCCTGTGTGAAAGAAAATGAATAATTATGTAGGTAGGTATATCATTTATCACATTGTTAGTTTGACATAGCGGCGAAACTCACTAGAACTCATTTCCAAGTATCCACAAGGTGGGACGACATCGACGGGTGAGGATGGTGCCGATGAACAAGTACCACCAGTGGGACTAAACGGTCTGCCATTGGTTGGTACTTGGTAATTGGTCGCGAAAATTGATTGAGGCGGCGGTGGTATTTGGTAATTAAACATCGCCGCGTTGGTGGTTAGCGGTGAACCCACATTCGTGTAATAGTGTTTAGCGTCTACCACGGGCGAGTTGGGGGATTCCTGCACCGGTCTAGGTGCTGGTGGCACCAGGTAACTGTCGTTTAATGGCCGCGGCAACAGATAATTTCCGTCCGGGTCGTCACGGGTTGGAGGTAACGGAGGTTGGTGTCCGTCGGAAATCCCTTTGAGTATACTGTACATGCTGGTCAGTTCGGTCATTTGCATGTATCCCTTCAGAGCCTGCGCCAGTTTATGATGATTGGAACTCTCGGCCACGTCTGCGGGCGTCATCTGTGATGAATTTCGAAGTTGGCACGCTTGTTCGCCCCCAGGACTTTCCAGCAAATGCCATAGTAGTTTTTCCAAACCAAATTTCGCAGCAAAGTGAAGCATTGTCGGATATTCTTCGTGGCCTGTTGTATTTTCATTATTATTATTATTTTCATTATTATTATTATTATTATTATTTTCATTATTATTATTTTCATTATTATTATTATGTAGTAGTAGTATGCTATATGCCACACTCAACGATAAGAGGTCAAAAGTTCAACGCACTCGTAAATTATATATTTACATTTATACTATAATCGTGTAATATAGTGTATTCTATAATTGAAACTATTAGTATACTTACAGTATTGGTATCGAGATCCAGCCGGTTGAAGCAGATGGAAATTTGGAGGTACATTCTTTACGTAAGCTGTGACCAAAAATAAATCCAACTGTTCCCTATCGGCAGGATTCAAGCCAAATGTCTAAACATAAGTATATATTTTGTTGTATTTCTTTTGTATTTATATTTAAAAAAAATAATAATTTTACTTGGCACAAAAAATTTAATGGATTATCCAATGAACGTATTAGTTGATCTAATTCTCTCATGCGACTTTCACACTTTACAGAACGTTGACCTAATGGTTGACCATTTTTTTCAACGATTACATTTACTAGTACAGATACTTGTAGACAACTCACTGCAAAATTAATCGTGTAAATTATCACTGTTTCAAAAATAAAAAAAATACTTTGTATGGGTCCTATACAAAGTTTTTTTTTTTACCTATACTATAGGGATATTGTCTTATACGAGTATTATTACTCACATGGCATTTTAAATTGTAACGTATACGGATTTCTTCTTGTTACATTTGTTACTTCCATTTTGTGTCCGTTTTTGTCAATAGTGATTACAATAACGTCTTCTGGTGTCAATGGTTCTGATAATAAAACGATCAGTTTATTTTGACCCTGAAATATATATTTATTAGTGAATTGAAAATATAATAAATTGACAGTACTGTTTAGTGCTTACAATTTTTATCTTTTTTGGAGTAATGGAGAATTTCGCATCTTCTTCCGGTATGCTTATTGCTTGTTGAATATGTATAGATTTGCTGAGAATATCCATAGAAACTCCATAGAAATCACCAACGGACTCTCGATCTTGATCCTTGACAGCCATTTTTCTCCATTTGTCGTAATCTACTAGTACTGCAATATATATTTAAAAATAAGCATTTTTATATCAATGTTATATACTTTACTATTACTATTAATATTTGTCATTAAATAATTTATTTAAAAAAAAAAAATCACCAGTCTTGTGTTGATCAGTTATGTCGGCTTCTGTAACGCCGACCAATAATGCAAGCATACGATTAGTTTGTAATAATGCACTTAATGAATCAGAGCGACCACAGTGTGCTAGCACCCGTTCTAAAAATATGGGACAGACAAGTACAATTTGTAGTCTGGCTTGACTACACCGTTCTTGACGTGGTGCCGACATTACACCGGATAACACATCTTCTAGTCTCACCCTTTGGATTCTGAAATTAATTAAATAAGTCACATGTTTATGAAGTTTTAAGTAGAATGATGCACGTGCATCATTTTAGTTACAGTTTTCATTTGTTACTGACGAAATCTATTTTCGTAAAATAATTTTTTTTTTTTTTATCTATTCTATAATAATTCCATAATTTAATTATTTTTTTTTTTATTTATGAAATTTTTATTTAACAGAAAACGACATTTATTATAGTACATAAATATTTGATTGTTTATTGATAGGTATATAATTAATATCATAACTACCTGTTGATTTAGTTATCTAGATATTATAATTTGGTCATTGGACTAACTCCAATTAATGACTGTTATATCTTAAACAGTTTATATAAACTCATACTAAATTCTAAGAATTTAAACTAAAACTTATTATAATACCTATTTAAAATTTGAGACATTATTAGTCATAAGATATATTTTCTAAAAATAAGCATCTGTATGTTTTGTCTTACTATTAGTTATGAAAAATGAACAATCATGAAGTTGTAACACAAGTACCTACTTATCTACATTTGTTTAACAATTTTTTTAGTATTTGAAGTATTTTTCATAATTTATATTATGTTTAAACATCACTTAGGTAATAAAAATTAAAATAGATTTTTGTTATTGTTGATTGAATGTCCAAGTAAAAATAATAGTTAAAATATAGATAAATGATTTACCTATTGAATATTGAATATAAACCGTAGAATGATCGTAATCAAAATCTTTATTGAACGATATAAATTAAGGATTTATTTTTAATTTATATAATATATTATATCACATGTTTGGTGAGTAGTTTTTTTTATCACTTTTCATCTTTCTAAAACGAAAAGCGTTTCGTTTTAATGTTTGTTTTAAAATTTTGTATATAAGTACAACAATATTATTATTAAATAAAACCTAGGTACAAAAAAACGAATTTATTACGTTTATTGAAAAATCTACATAGTGTTAACAGATATTAATAGTATATGTTAAAATTTTTATTTATTTTTATTGTGGAAGAAATATTTAAAAAAAAAAGAAGAGCTGTTTGTTACTGTTGTGGAAGGGAAAAATTGATACTTGAGATTTTTCTAATATTTCGGATTATGTTAACCAATATGTATAAGTATACTTCAATAAAATTTTCGAAAATTTTTAAAAATTTATTGTCGTTTTTATTTATTATTGTAAAAGTATTCAGAAATAATAAGAATATGTACTTTTTTTTTTAGATTTTAGATTTTTAGATTTTCGATTACACTAAATATATCTCCTTTAAAAGCTATAAAAAAAAATTGTGACTTGGGATTTTACTAACATTTTAGTAACATGTAAATTAATATGTGAATATACTCCAATAAAATTTCGAGATCCTAAAACCCGAAATTTCCCATTTCATTAAACATTATATAGATAAAAATGAGAATTTTAGGAAATATTCAAAGTTCTATATTTTATAGAAAAATTAATGTAATGCTTCAAAAATTTTATCACATATATAGTACCTATTTGAACACCTAAAAAAATTTTCAAGTCCCAAGTTCAATAAGTTATTTACAAGTTCATATTTCAGATTTCTTGAGTTATGATGAAATATTGAAATCGATTTCGTCTAAATTTCAGTTTTCGTGAAGAAAACTGTATTTTTATCTTTTTTGGTGGTTTTATCTATCACATTGGCTCATTTTGAGAAATTCAAATTGTGTCCCAAATAATGTACCATATACTACTTTTACTTTTTAAGCAGAAACTTATGATATTCGGGAAAATATGAGCATTATTTCAGGTCAAAATAACGTCTCTTCATAAGATAAAAAAAAAAAAAAACAGAAAAAAAACACACACATAAAACCAATACATTTTTCGTTTCGCTCAAAATCTAATATTGATAAATGTATTAATTACGCATTATATTTATATTATATAATTTATATAACACGAGTTGATAATTATATTATAACATATACGACATACGTAATATAGTAATTACTAATTACTAATTAGTAGGATGTGTATACCACTTAGTAAATCATCCAAATATTATAACGTTTTTCCAATGAAATTATTGTCAACTATTGTATAATATACGAATTTAATTATACATGTTATACAATTCCATATATAATACATATTATTATTATTTATTATAACATTCTTATATTCATGGTCAGATAAGTAAATATAACACGGTCAAAAATGAAGTACTTATATACAATTAAAATTTAATAATAATTTAAATTACAGTTCTCTCTTATTTTTTTTATCATTTTTTGATCATGATTTATAATAATTATGTTATTATTATTATTATTATATGTTTATATGCACAGTTGATATGTTTTATGGAGTATTTTAATACGCATCATTATTTTGTCCACAACGATTAAAATGTATATTTTCCGTCGGTATACGTATTATATTATTATAAATTCTTATAATACGCGCCGCGGCATACACAGATAAATAATATTGATAATATTAAAATATATAATGTCAATGTGAACATATATTACCTATTTTTTTTTTTATATTATTTACCTGTATTGCGATTTGTTTTCCTTTTGATTGAAATGTTGAAAACATTGAATGAGGAAATTGATCCACATCATGGCGGCTTCGCTGTCACCGCTCGAGACGATGACGATGTCCAGACAGTCGGATTTCATGCCTGCGTCGGAAGACGAACGATTTTTGAATATTAATCAAATATTATACGCGTTTTATATAGTTTCTATATACAGACGGAAGACTCAGCATCGCAATATATTATATTATATATTTGTAGACTCGAGGGCGTTTAATAGTAAATGTGGTGTATACTTAAAGGTTTGTCCCTAAACCCGTTATCTGTATGAACTGTGCCTTCGACCCTCCTGGACGACGATATTATATATAATAATGATAATGTGTGATACGTGTGTGTGTACGTGCATAATAATATATTATTATCGTATAAGGTGGTAAATAATAATATTATAATGTTATTTATACGTTTTTCTTTCCCGGGTACACGCGGGACAGTATCGTTTCCTTCCGGTTGACATTACACGCCAACGCCGAGTGATAATAATAATAATAATGATAATATATTATGCGCAACGCGCTACGTTCAATTAATAATGACGCGCACACGGTGAACGTAGAAATATAATAATAAAAAAAAAATAAATAAATAAAATAAAAACGCGATTTGCATTCTGCACTCACGTTCGCGACGTATGAATATTAAAATATTATTTATTAATTTATCACAATATATACGAGAAATGTCATTATTATAACACGTCTCGCGATGAAGACGTAATAATGATACGAAGTTGTGTAGCAGAAAAAAAAGCGGGCACGTGCATGAAAAGGGGAGGGCGGTATAAAAAAAAAAGACGTGGCGCCATTATATTAACTAACGCCGGCCGCTATAGAGACACCTCTCCTGAATTCGCGGATATATACGCGATTTTAACTCTAATCATAATTTATACTCGCGCACGAACACATATTATAATATTATAATAATATTGATGACGTTAAGGAGCGCGCGTGAAAAATGACAAATGCGATTTTAAAATCCAGCACGTGACCGACACTTTCCATATTTTTCTATGACATTTGTATCGCGAGAGGAAATAATTTTATTCGAATTAAAAAAAAAAAAAAAAAAAACGTACCGACGACGTGTCGTTTACGGTTTATTTATAAGCATCATAAGCTATATTTACATATTTTGATTTGGAGAAAAAAAGAAGGGGGACTATCAGACTTTCAAAAAAATTAGCGTCCCCCCTAATATGCTTAAGTACATGTAATATCATAGGGGATTTAATAATTAGTAGGAGTACGCTCAAAAAAATAAAAAATAGAAGAGGTACTCCGTCCCCCCGCGTCCCCCCCAAATCGAGCACTGATTTTAGTGAGAAATACGCACGAATAATATTTAGATCGAGTTTTTTTCCCCTTTTGAACCAACAACATTACGTACACACTATATATAAGTAATATTATTATAATCGTACTTATACAGTCGATTGTGTTTTACGATCGGTGGCCTATACTTTCGGGAATTTACGAGGCCCCCGATTATTATATAATCTCCCCTTTGGTATTCGAAAGAATTTAAATATTATATTTTCATTTACGATTCTCGTTTTTAATAATAATAAGTTATTAAAATAATAACTGATAGGTAAAGTGTACACTCGTTATTATGCGTATTTATATATAAAATATATTATGTATATATTTTAATGAAATTTGAAATATTTTTTGAATATCTTTGAGAAATATACCATATGCGTTCCAAAATTAAATATCTTATATATTTGATGTAAGTATAGAGATTAAAATATATTACATAATTAATTGTGTATACCTACTCCACACACAATGTTAGAATAGCTTGAATAATTATTTTAGAAATATTAATTGTTTCATCGCGAATATGGTGTACAAGATTAATTAAATCTATATAATAATACTGTTCCTATATTATATAGGTTTTATATTTTATTAGCAGTAAAATAGTTATAATTAAGATTCTTAATTGTTAAAATATAATTATTTTATAATTATTAATTATTATACTTGACACTTTAATTAACTGTATATCTGTGCAGAGCCTGATTTATACATTTTGAGGCCAGAGATTTCTTTGATAAAAAGAGGCCTGTTTTAAAATTGTTAATTATCCTATTAAAAATATTTATTTTATTTTATTCATTATATGTTACACTTGAATACTTGATTACGTTGACTTTTTCCTATAGGGATTATCGAAAACTCATAAACGATGTCATTATCATACGATATTTTTTTAGTTATTTCATGTTCAACTGTTAATAATGTCAGATTATCTAGTCTGTCTTGGAATAAACATGATTTCAATTTAGTTTTTACTCGTTTTACAAAATATTTTATATTTCGTTTAAAATTAAAATAATTAAAAATTTTCGGTATTCAAAAAAATTACAAATACTAACGAAAAATACGAGGCCAGGTGACTAGTCACCTAGGGTACTTGCCTAAATCAGGCATTGTGTCTGTGTATAATATATAGGAACTTGCAATTAGCAGTTATATTGCTATTACGTTTATATTAATTAGTAATTACAAATATAATAACATACTCGTATTATGGTGAAAGTCACTATAGTAATAATTGGTATTAGTTAAGTATTCCTAATAAGTTTAATATTAAATAAAATTTTTTTATTTATATCATAAATTGTTATACTTAAAATACAATAATTATGTATAAATAGAATAAATAATAAAATTGACTACATTTTTTAATTTTTTTAATTATTTAATTCACACGTTTGTGGTACCTACACTTCAATAAAACGACGATGTTTGGTAATTTTCGAACAAGAATCGATTACAAATTAAATTAAAAATTATAAATAACGTTCGTTTTTCGTATAACAATATTAAATATTTCATAAGAATGACGATTGTCTATATCGTATACACGTAAAAACTACACGGACGTATAGGTACATGTTAAATTATTTAATATGTATTGTTTATTTTGAATTCGATAAAAATATAAAATATTATATAAATTTGTGAAGACGAACGTCGCGCAAAAAACGAGGGATACAATATTATTTTATACGAATACGAAAAATTCGAAATGTATGATATTTGATAAAAAAAAAAAAAAAAATTAACTTACTGACGGTCGTTTTGGTCTGTATATTGGTCACTGTAAACCACCGTATTACAACAGTGCGTTATTGGTGTTTTTTTGTGTTTTTTTTTAGTTTATTTCTACAACGAATCGCACAGAAATATAAGTCTGTCGAAGACGGATTCGATTGGGAAAAAATGCTCGAAGAACGAACGTACCCAGACACTACCGAATATCAACGCAGACGTCAACAAACACATAACGCACCACCGCGGCCGTTAAACTGACTATAATATTATCACGTTATTATATTATATGCGTTCGCGTTGGATTGTTTTTGAATCACAGCCCAAAACTACAATATATTATTATACGGTATAACGTTATACGATTTATAATTATTATTATTATTATTATTATATTTTATACGCCGTTCCGCACCTCTGCCGCGATCGCCACTTCTACTGTACACCAGCTGTATATTAAACTGACCGGCGGTGATGTTTCTCTCCGAACGGTCGGGGGAAACGTCGAGGAACACCCTCACACTTTTTCCGTCCATACGAATATATTTACATTTAGTGAGTATGAGGTGTATCGTCGAAAATCTATAATAATATTATATAGCATTATTGTATACACATTACAGTTTACAGAACAAGAGTCCCATTTCGAACCATCATTTTTCTTTTTTTTTCATACGCGTTTTATTAGGTATAAATCTGCAGAAGAAAATTTATATAGTTTGTTCTAAAACCGAATGTTTTACGTTGTTTAGATTCGCTTTAAATATTATCACCGTCGACGTATTCAATTTAAACGAATTTCATTATTATAAGAGTTAAAATTCATTAATCGAACGTGAAGTAATAATATTATTTTATAGCTGGTTTAAGTATACGCTGTTATAGTCAATACAGAACAATATATTATTGTTATATTCTTGTTCAAATATCCGCGTAGGTATCTTAACTGCAATATTACACGCGTTTAAATTAAAAACGTAAAACGAAATAAAATATATAGTAACTAACGTTGTATTACTTCCTTAACTGATTAAATGTAATTAAATTTTAATAGATATATACGTGGATACACAAAATATTGCAGCGATATTTCATTATTTTTAAATTAAAACTAATTTGTATTTAAACAGTCAATTGGTTTTAAAATTTATTTTAATCACTTTAAAAAGTTCTTTTGTATATTTTTAAACTATCGACTAAGAAATAAAAAATAAGACATGGATATGATGTATATGCTACGAACGGTCATTATTTTATGCATTTGAAAGTAATAGCTTCAATATGATGAGTTTATATACATTAAAAATAGTAAGTATGTAATATTGTAATCAGCTATATACATAAAGTGATATTTATAATAACATCAAAATCTAAATCTCAGCATAACTATAACATTTAGAATACCGCAGTTAAATATTTATCCATTTTTAGGGGTACTAAACGTAAAAAATATGTTTTGTAAAATTAAAAATAATATATTAAATGTCCTTCTATTATTATATACGTATATTTTACACTTTCATCAATAAAAAATAACAGGTCAAATCGACATTTAGGTCGTAATTTAAATTACTATATATCATAAGTATAGTATATAATATAATTATTATAATTTGTTATTATGTTTTTAGTTGAATTTATTATACGAAAACTGTGTATAGTCACATAGATAATAAATATATAATATATTATTGTATTAAATGAGATTAAATTTAAATATACATATACATAATTTTTCCAAAATTCTTAATTCATGTCTCACAGTCAAGTATAATTTAGATAATAAGTAATTTATAAGTCAATTAAAATGTAAAATATAAAAACGTAATCGATATCATATAGTTACTTAATAAAAATACACACATTAATATTAAAAATGTTATTATATATATAGGTATTGTTATAAATGCATAAGATTTTATTTAAAACACATTATGTACTGCGTGCCGTTATTTAATGCTGTTTTTTTAGTATATTATTATAAACTATTCGACGAAATAGTATCAAAATGATTATAACAGGAAGTCGATAAGTAAATAGTTTTACCTATATATATAATACAACGGTGTAGGACCTCCTTGGTCGACTTCAGTAACATAATTAGATTTACTAATTATTATTATTATTATTTTAACTATTTTATACGATGGGGTTAAATTTTCAATATTTATCCGAATACCCGATCGTATTGGTGTCGAAGTTTTTTTTACTGCAGAACGAATGATTTTCATATGGGTAAGAGATATACACCTAAGGCCTCTACTACGATATAATATACCTATATTTATTTAAAAAATAAAAAAAAAAAACAAAAAAAAGAATTATTATTCTAGTGAGTCCGGTAAAACTGTCTACCTATCATAGACATCGTAATAAATATTATTAATAAAATATATTGTACTGGTATCATGTGCCATGCGCGTGTGTAAATACGTTTATTATTTTGAATCCAGTAGCGAATTGCCAATGCACATCATGGCTCGTACGTCAACGATAGAATTATAATACGAAAAGTTTCTACATTTAAGGCACAGAACGACGTTATTAAAAGTATTATATTTTGTTGTTGCGTCTTTTGAGCGGATGACGTAAAAAATTGACGTTTCTGCGGTTGGGATCTATACCTATACAATATACATATTATGTTGACGGGGGAAATACATTTAATATTCATGTCAAATAAACGCGTTATTTTGATTGTGTCCTATCGATTTTATATAATATATATACAGGGTGTCCAGCTATGTGTTTGTCCCTGTCAATAACATATCATAATCAACGTATTACATATTTTTAAATTCTGATTTTTGCAATCTATTTATACATAAATATAAACAATTCAAAATTTTCATTATTATAATTTTCTTTTTAATTAGGTAGGTACCTACTTAAACTTAAAATAAAAAATTATGATTAAGACATTCAATTTATATAATCTTGATTTTTTTCAAATTTTTAGATTATAATTGGGGGAAAAAATAATTATATGGTACAAACACTACAAACTTTTAGTCAAATGAAAAAAAAATGACAAAAATCAATTTGTGGTCATTTAAACGTTGAACAACGTATCAGAAAATGTTATGTATTAGTTAAGTTAGATGGCGATACAGTTTACTAATTAAGAGTTATTCGATGATTAAAATTGTATGTTATCATTTAATATTTATCAATTTTATTGGTAATCACTAATCAGTAAACAATTTATAATATGATATGATAGATATTGTAACAATAGTGAAACGACACGGTTTACAAATTCAAATTAAATTAACAATTTTATTTGAATTTAAAGAAAAATATAACTAATAGGATATAGGTATACTATATAGAAATTAATAACTAAGCTATTAAAATTGTCAGAAAAATAAAACTTAAGGGTATATCTAAAAGTGTGATTAGTGTGAAAACATAAATTTTATTTTGAGCATTAAAAAAAAAAAAATTTTAATAATAAAAAATGTGACTTATTTATATATAAATAAATAAATTAAAAAAATATTTAATGTATCAAAAGTTATTGACGGGGATAAACATTAAACATAGCTGGATACCCTCACCCTGTACATTGGGTTTGTCTTTATTATCAGTAAATAATTTTTTCGACACGTACGTGTTGTCTTTAATTATTATTATTATTATTATTATAGTTTGTGAGTGTGAAGGACTCGACTATAATACGCGTATATATTATAATAAAGGTAATTAATATTTAAGATAGAAATCGACATTCAACTTGGGTCACTGATAATTGACCGTTTTATACGGATTGAACGTGATGTAGTTTATTTATAATACGTATAAGGTATACATACGACCATTAGGTATTTTTGGAATATTTTACTATGCATTATATATATATAATTTTAAAATCAATAATTACTATACGAGTGTACGCATAAGTATGTACACCTAATATAAATTACATATTATACACATTACACGCATACCTACATATAATTATAATTACATACTTTAAATCGTGTCTATAAGGAATAAGGTAATACACTATACCTACATTATTGTTGGACTACACGTCTTACGTCTACCGTTACAATTACCGAAACAATGAAGTGACATCAACAGGTCAAAAGCACATTTCTCAGATATTATGATCTATATCAGGGGTCTCCAACTTACGGCCTGCCAAGGTTTTCAAACCGGCCCTCCAAGTTAATTAATGTTTTGAAAATAATATATTAGTTTTCATTTTCTTGACTATTTTCACTTATAAGCACTACTAATAAGTATACATTTTTCTAAAAAAATCGTATCTATTCTTCAATTTTATTACTTCACTATTATTCTAAAAATGTTGGCCCCCGATGCCAAACCATATCTCAAATTTGGCCCGCCATAAAAAAAAAGGTTGGAGACCCCTGATCTATATTATATTGAATCAGGGATATGTTACCAAATATTGATAATAACTAATAGACATGAATTAATCCGAATATTTTAATTTTATTCTTATATTTGTGTATTTATAATGAGTTTCCGCGTGTACCTACAAGTGAATGAGTGATGCAAATCAAATATTATAAAATGAAGAATTTGATATTTCGTGTTAAGTATATTTAATTTAATAAAATAACATAGTTAAATAAATACACGTATAATCAACCGAATAATATTTTAAACTATGATTAATATAGTGTTAAACAATACGTCAACGTATAATATTATGTCAATGATATTCATTTAAAAATAAAATTGCGAAAATATAATATTTTTTCTTCGTCATTATATAGTTTTTAGTTTATTTTTGTTTAAACTCATACTTTTGTATCCTCGATAACAATTATTTACATTGATAAATAATTTCAAGGATCAAGCACGTACACTTAGGTATATTATATATTATTATAATTGCAATATTTGATAAATATGTTTTTTTTTTCGAAGAAAAAAATTACAATAATAATTATAATCTTAAAAATTATTTAGCTTACTTGATTATAAATTTTATTATTATTATTATAATTATTATTAATCTATAAACTATAATTAATAAACATATTAGTTTATTTAAATTAAAAATGTTTAAATGTGTAAATAATTACAAATAATAGACGAGAAACAATTGTTAATGACATAAAATAAATAATGATAGGTAGCATATTTTTAATAATCTATATATTATTCCTGTTTTTCAGTTTATTTCTAAACAATAGAAAACTGAAAAGCCACATAATTATTAAAAATATATTATTTGTATAATTCTTTAATGTAATCACGTTATTAATAATTTACTCATATAAATCCTAGGTAATATAATAAATTCCTATGTATTATTTATTTATTTTTATTGACTATTATACAAAAATAAAAACAGCTTGATAGATACACGATATATTTTATCTTCGCTTCTTTAATTACATATTAGATCCTTTTTGATAAATAATTTAAAATAATAAAAAAAAGTTTTTGTATTATATTTTATAATTTACCAAAAATATATACGTATTATAATTATAAGGTATACATAATAATATTATATATGCATATAAATTAAAGTTAAAGAATAACTAATAAATATTTAATTTTAAAATTAAAAAACAAATATAAATGATGGAACATTGATTTTATTATTAAATTATTAATTAAATAATGGACTAAAGATAGTATTATAATTTATAATGTTACCTTTGTTACGTTTTTAATTTAATCACCTCGTAAAAAAAAACTTTTTATTTTTTATGTTTTGTGAAATTTGAAGCCAGTTTATGTAGTACGAGTATATTATGATAATTTTTGATAAGTCAACTTTTTAATGTATTTTTTTTTCGTTTATTCAAAAAATAATAATTTTAACGTAAGTATTAGTATTTTTCTTTTACAATTGTTTAATTTATTAGATCGTGAAATGAAAAATGTATATTATCAATAGGTATTATGATCAGTGATGGACAGTGATGTCTAGGTCTTAGATAGTAATTCCCTGAATTAGAGATGAATAAATCAACTATTATATAATAGACTGATAACAGTGATATGTAAATGTAATGCTAATGAATTAATACCAATTTTGCATGCAGTGATAATAAAGTAAGTTGTAGGTACCTAATTAATTATTACAAATAATGACGTTAGAAATATAATTTGTGCAATAAATGCAAAAAATCCTAAAAATCAACATTTTATTAAATTAGGAGGTCGATTCATTAAAATTATTATACAAAATTATATATATTTTATAAATTGGTTATCTTTAAATTAAAAATAAATTAAAAATATAAAAATTATTTTTTTAAGAGATGTTCAAATTTAAAAAATTAATAAAGGTTATACTATTACCTAACTAATACTTTTTTTTTTAAAAAAAAGACAACACTAAAAATCTTAATTTTTTGAGGAAATATTTCAATGAGTAAAGAAGTCTACCTATTACTTATTAGTATATTATATAGCATCCTGTACATATTATAATATATTATATTATAAATAGTATAAATGTTATGGGAAAAATCCAAAATCAGGCAAAACTCAGTAATGACCAGGCAAAACTATAGAAGTGCCAAGGAACGTGAGCAAAACAAATAAAAAATAAATTATTTTATAAAATATGAAAAAACGCTTATTTATTTTTATATTATAACATTTAGAATCACACAAAATATTATTTTATTTACATTTGCATTTATTACTCAAATATTCCTTAATTATATTCAAAAGAATAATAATTATTTAAAATATAAAATAATTTTATAGGACCCGGGGAGAAATGAAATAATAATAAGTAGGTAATTGTAAAAATAACTAAACAATTTGTTCTCATTTACACTACTTATGTTTAAATAATTTTTTTTTTTTATTATAAATATGTTTGACCAATAAATGGAAATCTGAATAAAATATTTTGTGTGATTCTAAATATTATAATAGTAAATAAAAATTGTTTCATATTGGTTTAAATAAGTTTTTTTTTCACGAGTTTTGCTTATGCCACCTTGGACATTTCTAGTTTTTCCCGGGCATTACTACTAAGTCTTGTTCGATTTCGACTTTTGCCCGTAATATAAATAAAATATATTATAATACTATCGAAATATGAATTATAATGTTTGAATTACAAATATTAGTTTTATAAATATTATTTTGAGAAAATATTGACATTGGAGTTAAAACTGTAAATATTATTGATTAAATAACTGTTCGTACTTCAATAAAATCATTAACAATAATGATATCATAACAATTTGATAGGAAAAAATTGCCTACATTTATAAATAACGCATATTATAGTTGTTATAAGGTAGAGAACTTTGTATAAATAGATTATAATATGTGTACGTTGTACACGTTTTATCAATTAACCAATACAACGATATTATGTTTGGCGCCATAGCTCATTGCGTATTTTATTTTATTTTATTTTTTTTATTACACATTTCCATTTTAAATATTAAATGTGATTTCAATAAAGAACATTTTAATGACTTCGTATTTCGTAACGGTCTAAGTCTAAGTCGTAAAAAAAAAAAATTCCCCGACTAAGCGCCGTAAAGAATATAAAATATTAAAAATAATTTATTATTAAGCTCGAGTCGGAAAACCGCACGCGCACATGTCGTATTTGTTGCCGTCGTCTACCACTGGATAGGCGTACACGCGCGACACAATAAAAACGCATAATATTAAATTATTTCTCAAAAATCGTGTACAGACTCACAATACACACGTTGTCAACCCTTTCCCCCTTGTTATTTATATAATCGTTTAACATACATTTTAGTTCCATCTGCAGGTACAGAAATAAACATCATCAACGTATCGCGCGGGAACACGTGCTATGTGAAAGTGATGGACTGATATAGGTACTATTTTAAGAAACGCGTCCCTTCTTTTAGCTAACCGCAGTAACCACCTACGCATGCTCCAACCAGCAATCGGCAGACGGCTGTTTTGTTTAGCCGACCTTTTTTATTCTTTTATTTTTGTACAAATTGTTTATATATACAGGAACAATATTATATATACATCCGAAGGTATAATATCATATTCAACACTCTTGTACAAATTCTTTATTTGATATAAATATAAATATATACTAAATTATTATCGAATTCAGTTTTGTAACAGAAAAACGTTTTTTTTTTTTTTCATATATATAACCTTTTCTTCTTCAATATTGTTTACATCGTTTTGATCGTTTTAATTAATACATAAAAATTTCAACATAAACCAAATAATGTCTGCGAGTAAAACATTATAAAAGTGTTCTCTACTTTCCTCGTTATATTATAATATTATATTATGTTGTATAAGATAATTTGTATTGATATATTTAATACGTGTTTATAAATTATAAATAAACAAATTAATCTTCAGCTATATAACACCCGATATTATAAATTACGAATTCGTTTATACATGAAAAGTTCATAATAAATTATCCATTCACGTGTCGTAATTAATTTCAGCAAACACAACATTAATAATTAACGAAATGTATTTGAATGACAAGTTGTAAATTTTTCATTGACTACTGTAGTAGTACCAATGTGAATTATCATTTTAACCGGCCGGAGTAAATTAAATCTTACATATTATTATTTCACTTCCAAACGTTAAATATTTATTATTAATTAATTGATATCTCTGAAATTTCGACAAATAATAATTAAATTATAGCTATAATAACCTATGATTCAGATGGAAATTATTTCAAATTAAATCTTAATTAAATAATTGAAATTCAGATAATGGAATAATAGTATAATATTTAAATTATTATGTAAAATAGATTTTGGTAAGGAATCAAAACGAAGAGAAAACAACAAAAATGAACTTGTAGACTTCGTCTCTAAAAATACATTTTACAATGCATATGTTACTCAATTAGCATGACCTCATTTTGAGGTGATATCGCAATTTATAATGTAAAATTGTATGCGTATAAAGGAAATATCATCATGTATAACGCGCATTATAATTGAAAATAATTAGATAATAAAAATAAATAATAGATATTATCTAAAATACATCTCAGATTAATGTTTCCATTAATTGTATTATTGTGAATATGTGTATGTATTATATATGACAACGTCCAGGGTACACGTAATATGTTTTTGACTTTTGAGCGTATTTAAAATGTGTATAATAGGTAAAATTAAAATTGTATTTGTGTAATCTTAAAAAAAATATATTGTTGTGGAATGTATATTATTATTAATAAATAAATAAATAATAAATAAAAACTAAAATAATATCACACCAATAATAATTAATATGATTTATATATATAAATTTTAATTAATCGAGGAAAAAAAATATCACCTTTTGAGTCGACACCGGACGATAGTTTAGCCCGAGAAGACAATGTCATGCAGTCGCTAAGAGGACGTCTACTGGAATAATTTCCAAACGAACTAATTGAATGTCTTCGGCCACTTCGGGTAGGAGATTTCAATAAGTTGCTATACCGCACGTCACCACTGCTGCTGAAGAATACGTCACCGTCAATTTGTAAATCACAGTGCACTAAATCGTGTTGTAGCGAATCCTATATAAATATATTTAAATTATTATTAATTTCCCATAATAATGTTAAAAATCATCCTTGATGTATTTTATTCGTATAATTAATACGATATCAAAATTAGTTTTTATATATTAGAAAGTCATTAATATACGTAAATGTAGGTAGATACCTGTAATATAATAAATAGTGTTAATTATTAATCGCATTATAATTTATAGGAAAATATATAAATATAATACATTTCAGTATGACAGTATACAATGGTATAAGTGTATATTATTATTATTAGATTTTATAGGTACTTATATAAAAAAAAAAGGTAAAACTTTATTTCATTTCTTTTTTGATATTTGTATAATTAAAGTAAAAATTAAGAAAATCTTTATTTTTTAATTTCGATAAAGTTTTAAATGTAACTTTATATGCGTAATAAATAATAATACATTTAAATATATCAATTTCATATTTATCTTAACCTTAACCTTGAAACACATACCCAGATGCCAAATAATGTGTCTACCTGTCAGTTTGTTTGAATGATAAAAAAAAAAAATATCTTTGCCAAAGACATTTTCGTTTATATCAAATACAGACACGATTCGTATGTATATAGTGAGTGTACATTTTGAAGATAAGGAAAATTAAGGGATACTTTTATATTTTAATCTTACGTCCTCATTGTAGTTGTTGTATTATTTTTAGATTAGTATAATTTATGTGTTTATACAGTTGTGCATAAAAAAATATTTGTTGGATTTTAATGTCATTTGAAACAAAGAGGTTTATATTTATCATCGTAGTTTAACTTAACTTATTCACAAATATGTTTAATTTAGTTAAGATACATTTATGACTAGGTACTGAGAAGTAAAATACATAAATATAATTAATGACAGTTAAATAGGTAATAAATAGTAATTTTAATCTAACAAATATAAATTCATAATTAATTAACAAATAAAAGTAATTCTATTGTAGGTATATATTTTTTGGAAAATGATGTTTTTAAATATTTTATTTAAATTAGCATGAACGAGGATTTTAGGTATAAATCTTATTTTGTGTGAAATTAAAAAAAGTTTTACTATTAAATTTATAATTTTTCTGTTTTACGAGTAATAGTTAGGTATTTGTCTAAAAAATATAAATATATATAATATAGGTAAGGTTTATACCAATTAAATTTTTAAAAGAAATGTGAAGTGAAATGTTAAAATTCTTAATTGTTTGGACAATAAACGGAAAAATATACAAATTAAATGTTTTTGTGAACGTTGTAAACAATGAGTAAAAAAATTATGGAATCTTATATTTGTGTGGAAGTTATTATACAATAATAAATATATATAATAATTGATTAATAATAATGATAAATTACATTATTATGTATTATTTAAGTATTAACTATTTATTAATTATAACGTTTTATTAATTACTTAATCAAAATGTGTGGTATTTCATTAATATCTCATTCTTACGTATGTAATAAATTATAAGTTATAACTTTTAACTATATTATGAAATGTATAGTAATATTTTATATAATATTTAAATATAAATTTACTTATAAATAATAAAAAAAACTTAATCTGTTGAAACAAATTAATCATTAAAACTATGTTAACTATGTTCTATTTTATGACTAAAATATCATTGAATATTACATTAATATTATATTTAGAAAATAGGAGTTATAATAAGTTATAAGTTATTATAGAATACAAATATTTCCATAATATTAATTTATCACGTGTGACATGTCTATATGCATGCTTAAAAGTATGTTAAGAATATAAAGAAACGAAACCGAACAAACGACATCTTTTATTTTATATACACCTACCTAATGGAAAAAAATAATTATGACACTAAACAAAATGCGAGACATTGTTTTGGTATATGATATAATCTACCTATTTTTTTTTTTCTGTAGATAATAAAATTATAATTTTTAAAACCAAAATTTATACATCGATATATTAGTAGTCTAGTTAGTAGTCTACTAGTAGATATTATATTTATTGCGCCTAATAATATTCCACATATTTTATAAAAATTATTGTTGATAATTTCATTTATAAAATATTATATGTATTGTTAACATTAAATAAATTTAGAACAGTAAAAAAACCGTTAAAAATATAATACTATAATAATAATTCAATATATAGAAATATTTTAAATACACAATTATAATGTAAAGTATTTATTATTTACCTATACTTATTAAAATAACCTAATATATTTCATTTTTAATTTAAGTTAAGAGTTAAATAATTACAAATAAAAACTGTACCTTATGACCTGTGCTAGCGTGTCTTCTGTGCTTAACTGATGGTGCTACGTCTGAGGGTCTAGGCTGTCCCATTACCAGTAATCTGGCTTCTTCGATGTTGGCGCTTAAGGACCTCGTTAGGCACTTGTTGCTGATCCTATCTGGTTTTCTGGTCCTGCCCATCGACCCCGTCTCCGTTTTGTTCCTGGCCATTCTCTGTCTTTCCAACAATGGCACCATCCTTCGTAGTCCTTGGTTCAACGCAAAATAAGAAGGGTTGTCTACAATAATAAACAATTATATAGTCATATATCTCTTTCCAAGTTAGACAATACTTGTTGATTATATATATTTTTTTTTTTTATGCCTTTTTAGGGTCTTTTCCCCTCGTATACATGTTTAAAATACTAATTTTTGTAAAATTACATGTATCCATATAATACATTAATACGTAATGCGTACACATTCATTTTTCCCCCTGCGCAAACAATAGAGTACAATATGACGTTGTCCAGATTGAATCTTTCTCTCTTCGGGGTTATAATAATTTTTCGGTAGGCTGGTAACCGTCCGCGTGCTCGTTGCTCATAAACGATTTACACATGGCACACCAGTCTTGTATTCTTCCACCCCCTCCTCGTCTATCGGTTTGGGTCATAAAACACCGACCTTCTGGGCCCTATTGTACAAACACACAGTCGTGTCTTTTGATTCACCGACGAAGTTACCGACAGGAAACCGGACCCCACTATATACCCGAACCGCACACGCGCGTTGTTCCCAGACATCTTGACACGAATATTTCAGATGAAATACGAATATATTGGGAAATAATAATCCCGAGTTCCGACCAGCGTACGCGTATATCATAATGTAGCAATGGTCTGATTTCCACTTTTGCGCGTATTACAATGACACTCGTAGAAAATTGACGATGAACCGTGTCGTATAACCGGACGCGGATATAAAAAAAAAAAAAAAAATACGTATAATCGTTTAATTAAAATATGTAAACCAGTATAATATTATACGTAAAAGAGCGCTATAGGTAAGTATAAAATATATGAATATTTAATTTCCAACGAATTAAGTTATAGGACATAATATACAGTACACGCACCTATCATGGTAATATTTATTATGGTATATACCTGTATGGTAGTGAGAGAGAGAGAGTGACGAATGATTTATGTAATATATCATATTACTATCTTTATCTATATTTATAAAAATGAGTCCCTATACATTCCACGTTATTACTTCATAACTATTCAGAACGTCTTTACCCATTATTTAAATTTTTTCTTTTAAATGAAAGAGAACATCTCGAAGAAGGTTTAATTATTTAATTAGTAATTTAATTAATTTTTAATATTAATAACCATAGTGACTCAGCGCGAAAAAATACATCATTTAATTACATTTAAATGCTGGTAACCATGGTAACGCGGAAAATAACACGTGACAACTCAAATTGGTATATAATTCACGTATAAGCATTTTCATCATTTTGCACAGTTTTATTTAACAGTTCATTAGATCTGAACATAGAACATTTATCCAGAGATGAATTTTTTGTAAAGTGTTTGTTTACATAAAAAAAAAAAACGGTATAATCGGTAAAGGAGATCTCGAGTTATGGCGTGAACCAAGTGAAATAATATGGATTCGTTTATAATATAATATAGATTATAGACTGTAGAGATAACCCAATAGCCGTTGTTCTGTTTGAGCTGAGAATAAAACTGAAATAAATAATAATAATAAAAAAAAACAAAGTGTTTATTGTAATGCGTTTTTGACACATAACATTGTTAGTTTATGTTATGTCTGGCGCGTAAGTATTATAACTTAAACAATAAATATAAATAATGTTGATGGTTTCAACAGGAATAACGACACGGGAACCGGGCAACAGGAGACTTAAAATTGGCCAATTCGACTTTAAAATTTTAAAATTTCCAGTGCGGTTTGCATTTGAATTTGCGAAAAATAAATCGCGAGGTAGTCGTTTAAGCGTTTGTGGAATCAATCCGAAAAATCAATTTTCTCACGTGTCCAATAAATTGTATATGTCGCCTGCTCCCGCGCGTCGGAAACCCATCGACGTTATTTTTTTTAGTTACGCGGCAGAAAACAAAATTAATATTGTATTTCAAAAAGCGCTATACTCATAGGCGCAACTAGAGCCTAAATATTGGGGGTGCTAAAATTATGTACCTAACAAAAAATAAACCGTGCCCCCACACCATCAAGTGCTATTTCCCAATTATTTATGTCTTTATGAATCACTATTACAATTCTAATTAAACATATTTTATTATCCTAATAAGTAGACATTTACAATTTATATTTTTTCTAAGTTTCATGCAGTATTATCAATTTATTATATTCATAGATTACAATATTATAAGACATTTGAACAAAATAGTTCTAAATAAAACTTTAAAACTTAAAATTGACAGTATTTTACTGTAATTATTATAATAAGACCTAAAGAAAACAAGGGGTGCTAAATATTAACTCAGGGGTGCTAAAGACCCTCTTGCGCCCCCCTAGTTGCGCCTATGGCTATACTATACAATAAACACTGTGTTTTTTAATATTATTATTTTTTACTACTATTTATACCAGTTCTCGTGGAAGATTCATAGTTCAAACAGTCGGACAGAACACATAACGTCCGTCGGGTCGTCTAGTCTGAAATAAAAAAAAACTATCGGGCGAAACAATATAGTTTAAATTATTGCGTTTAAATGTAAATATCATTACCTAGGTACTTCATTAGTATATAAAAATATAATATCGTGTTGTGTTCTATTAGTGAACTGTGCGGCTGTGCCGCGATGGGCTATACGATGGGGTCGACGCGTATGCGACGATTGTCGTTCGACTCGACGACGCGGTACCATCTGTATACGGAATTTAACTCGTACACACGTAATAATATTTATTCTACGATCCGTCGAACGGAAAATATAATGCCAGACTTACGCATTTGATAAATGTGTCCGTCGTATTTCGTATATAGGTATACAGGATGATCAAAATTTTATGTTATGCCATATAATTTTGATCACCCTGTATATACTCGAGTAATATACAATATATATGTATGTCGTAAGTATAATGTATACATGGCATATTATTATAATGTACTCTTGTTAATGGTTCCCGGTTCCGCGGCGGATGTAACGCGATCTGTTTGGCGGACTATCCGGACGATCCGCTGTTTATTAAAAATAATATTCAATCGTAGTATATATTATTACGTTTGTTTGGAAGAAAACGTTTCGAAAATATATTATAATACATCGTATAATCGATTAAGTATTTCTAGTCACGGGGATGTTTTGTATGCAGGAAGGGCGATTTAATGGTCATTGTGTGCTGCGAGCGCGTGTGTACGCTCATAATATATAGTATAATATCGCGTTTACTATGCACACGAGACACGAGTGCATATTATTATAATATTGTATAGTATAATATTATAGTAGTAGTAGAAGTTATTATTATTATTATTATAATTATTATTATTATTATCATTATTTATTATTATTATTATTATTATTATCATTATTATTATTATTATCATTATTATTATCATAGTAAAACCGCTTACCCATGGCCGTATCCATTGTGCCGCCAATACTTCGGAAATCTATAAAACAGAATAAATAACAAGCATCAGTTTGACTCTCCATAAAATATGTATCTATAATATTATTGTATAGGTACCTATATTATATTTAATATTATATAATATTATTATTATTTTTATAATAAATTACTATATTAATTATTCCTTACCATAGGTAATTCATAATACGATTATAATTAAACAACTAAAGATATAGAGTGGATTATTAAATGTAGGAATAATTTGAGAATATTGGAAACTTAAGTGTAGGCTTCTAAATATTCTTTACTGAAAATCGTTCAAATAATATTATATTTATTTCCTACAATTACATCAATTTACTATGTAAAAAAATATATATATTATATATAAATTAATTTTACAATATAATTTTTTTTTTTAAATTTAAAATCCCATGAAAATTATGAGAATTATTTTATTTCTGGTGTTATCGTTATGCAAATGTAAAGTCAGTAAAAAAAACATAATTAGGTACCTAACAAATTATAAGAATACAGTATTAGTAGTATTACACTGTTAAAAATTAATTTAATTTGTATTATTTAAAATATTAATTGTAAAACATGAGATTTTTATAATGGAGCTCGAAATATTAATTGTAAAACGTCTGTACGTATTTAATTGTATATTTATTTATTAAGTATTATTATAATATGTATTCTTCAAAGGAAATAATAACTGGAAATTAATTATTAAGTGATTAAAATATTACTAACTATTATAAAAATGGATTAGGATATATAGTAACTAAATACTTTAAGTTAAATTCATAATTCATAATTTATTAATTATTATAATTATATGTACTTTAAATAAAATGATATCGTTTTGTATAATGTATTTAAATCTACTATAAGTCATTAAATATAATATAATATTAATAATTATAATAACTAGATATATTCTCCTATATTTTTAAATACTATATAAACTATAAACCTATTAAATTATTTGGTAGGTAAATACATGGAAAATGTTTGATATCGTGACAAGATTAAAACTCTTTAGTCTCAAATGATAATATTTAGCATTTTTATTTATTTTACAAATCAATAGTAAATAATGTTTACTATTTACTATTTATTTTAGTTGATTATTCTTTCGACTTCCTGTGCTCGTTTTCATCAAACTATTATATACATATTTTTATCTCTTTTATACATTTCAATTGATCTCAATGAATTAAGTAGAAAAATAGAAAAATTCAAAAATTTAAAAATATGCATATATAATTCAATTTAAATTTTATAATTTCCAAATAATAATAGAAATGAATTTGTTTTAAAATATATTATAATTATAAATAATATAATAAAATATATTTAAAAATTTAATAAATTTTATATAAATTTAGGTTATAATATTAAATAATAATTTTAAAAAAAGCTCAAATAAATCTAATACTGTAAACATCGATTAAAAAAAAAAAAAATATTATTAGGAATGTTGGTAAATAATAATTGTATATCAGCTGTTGCCAGAAAACTAATGGATGATGTCAATACCTATTGATCATGTGTTTTACTTTAAAGAATTTAGGCCCAGTCGATTATATTATAACACATGTGTATTTTTCTTATCATTCAACAGTTGTCTATTATTGTTCATTAGTGCTATATTCGATCTATGAACATCATTAGAACTTGTATTATATGATTGATATAGGTACTTATTTATTTTAAGTTTTAAAGTGGACTTTTAAATAAAAAAATAATGGTTTTAAATCATAACGACTAATGCAGATTTCATATTATAATATGCAAGTTACAACTTTGAAAGCGTTATTATAAGTTTGTAATCATAATTCATAATTAACGTGTATTAAGATTTAAACTGTAATGATATACTTACAATATATATTCAATTTATAATATTTTTTTAATATTAATAAAAAAATAGTTCTATATTATACGAGTATATTTTTAATTTAGGTTAGGTTTTAATAATGATGAATCTTAAATTTATAAATTTATTATACTATTTTTCATGCTCATATAATTGAACCATAAAAAATGTCAATTATTTTATAAAGTAATATAATAATAATAATATGCACCATATAATGTACATACATTGGATATTGGTTGTAAAATATTTGAATTATTATAATGATGTATTATAATGTTATATATATTGCACTTTTCACCTTGATTTAAATGGAATTTATTTTGATACGTATTTTATTTTCTGATTAATTTTCTTTTTAAATTTATAGTATTATAATTTTTAAATACATTGGTATATATTATTAATATAATAATAAATTTAAATTAATGATTTTTAATCAATTATTGTATACATTTCATTATATAAATTTAACGAACAATATGATAGATAAAGATAAACTGAATATTGTAAACAAAATGATCGGAATTTCGTGTTTTAGAAATGATGGGAATTAGATATTTAGATACGTATTTAAAAGTATATTTTTAATGGTATTTTCAATATCTTTTTATTAATAATAATAATAATCTTTATTCAAAGAATTAAATTACAATAATTACAATAAAATATATAACATAATGCTCACATTACATCATCCTATATTTATTTTATATTTTATATCAAAATTAATTAATTTTAAAGTTAAAAGAATACCTACTGTTAATTTAACAGTAATTAACAGTAGTTTAATAAACTAAACATTATATTATATATTATAATGTTTAGTTTTGTAATAAACGTCGTTGTTTTAATTAATATATAAAACATGATCGGCATTCAACAAACTGGATAAATATTCTAGTCTTTAATACGCGAATAGGTTCATTTTATAATCAACACGTAACGGGTTTAAAGGTTGCATACAAAAAAAAAAAAAAAATAGTAAATAATCATGTTGAAATGAATAAACACATAACGCATTATTTTTATTATATATACGCAGTTTCTAAAAAATTCTAAAGGATCTTAACGATTTGATTAAATCCAAAGTGAAACATATAGAACATAAAACAATTTCGTATTATAAAACTAGTGGAAAATAATATCAACAATCAACGTTTTCTTTTTAATAATATCGACAAACGCGATATCGTGTACAATATTTGAAATTGTGATATATTTTAACGAGTATAGATGTGTTTTGATAAGGAGTTTCTTTTTCTTGTGCGTAGTTTCGTAAAAGATAAGCCACGACCGTGTAAATTAATCTAAGAATTCTCTTAACGCAACACACACGTCTATTTTATAATAGATACCTATAATTTGATAACGCTTTTGATATCTCTATATTGTATTGTAGTATAACCAATGGAAATTATAGGTTTATCGTTCAGAATCCATTGTCGATCGGGGATCGATCACGGTGATAATCCCTCGTTTTGGAATATTGTTAAGATCGCGTTTTCAATGGTATACCATCTGGCGATGACGTATTATATACGTGTACATATTATATGGAACAGTTTACGAAGGACTGGTCTGTGTATAATAATAATAATAATAATAATAATAATAATAATAATAATAATAATAATAATGATATTATAGTCGCTTTTGAATCATATTGTCAATCACGTTTCGTAAGACGAGGGGTATACCGTGTATACAATATTATCTTCTCTCAGACTACGACTATGACGACGACGATTTAAATTGGAAGACAATCAAACCCTGCTGTGGCGGAGGGCAGGGTCATAAAACACGAGTGTGTTGCGTCGTTTCAACTGCGCGGCGAGTGGGGTACCTCTTACTAATAATGTACAGTAAACAGTACACGCTTACGCGCGTCGGCGATGAGATTTTGGATGCGCCGGCGGCCGAAAACGTGCGTTCAGGATGCGGTTTATTAATGCAATGAACGAGAATCATCCAGTATAATATTTATTATAATATAATACGATAATTAAATAATCGTGTGCGTTCGGGGGGGACAGATTTAATTATTGACAATTAAAAACATTATTATAATAACGTACGCGGAATAGGAAAAATCGTTCGCGGTCTCGTCGGTCGATCGTCGCACAAAATTGCTTCTGGTAACTTCCGAGTTTTCCATTACATCGCGTTACGTATATTCCTAAATCCTAATTATTGACATTGGCAATGGCAATCGCGCGCGTTTTGTTAAATAATTGGTGGCCGACTATTCACCACGTATATAACGCGTCATATAACGCGTCATATAACGCGTACAACTGTATAACGGGTCAAAGGTGCGACTATACGTTTGGATAACATTTAAACCGTACATTATACAATATAATAAGTATGTGTGTGTGTGTGTGTTGTGTGTGATGGGGGACCGTTTTGTAAAATTGACAATTATTGTCTTGTAATATGCGTTATCCGAAATTCCGAATCCAATTGTATGTTATGATATTTTTGTATGGACGATACGATAATATGAGAGTAAAAATTAGGGCGTGTAAATCCGAAAATAAGAGCATTCATATAATATGGAAATATTACAAATCCATATTCGTCTTTTTAATTTTAATCTCCCTATCCATCGCGTAACAAGCGTTTCGAATGACGCTATACAATAATAATATATTATATATATTTTATGACGTAAGTATACAAAAAAAAAAAAAAAAAAAAAAACACAAATATATAGTATAGTAAAATATAATAATTTTAAAAATGTAAAAAACGACGTTATATTTTATTATAATATATAAATACCTGTTTTTTTTCTTCTTTTAATGGTATATACACGGTTTAAAACGGCGAACGGACCGAATGGAGGTACATACGCCTAAATATTAGGTACCGCATTAAACGTTGTTAACATTTCGATAATAATATTATTGTATGTTATTATATGTTTTTAAACGCGTGCATCGTAGGTACGACGGATACTATTGTGCGTTGTACACAAAACGAATAATAAAATAAACTGAAAACAAATCACGTCCTACGCCCCCGACTGTTGGCGTCGACTACCGTATTCACATGTTATAATATTCCGTTGAGGATGTAAAACACACACGCCGCCGCCGTCCATTTGTACGTAACGCAAAGCAATATGTGTGGCAGGGCATTTTTACACGATCCGCACAGAAAAACGCTATCTATAATAATATTATAAACACAACATCTATTTAGAAAATAAATAAATAAATTCAAATGTATTTGCCATCACACATTGATATATTGGCATCCACATAAACTATCGGTCCTATCGGTTTCCTTCTACGTAATAATCTTTTCTTTCGCAGACAAATACGAAATTCGAAAATTAAACATATCTACTATATATTATACTATTTAAGTACACGGTCGCACACGTATAATATAAGATATAACCTATACGTCCGATGTTTTCGAACTCTAATTAAAACATTTTATTATATCGTGTAAAACGAACGTTTCGCAAAATATAAATTATAGCGGTTTTAAATCGAGAAATAAAAACAAAATAAACATTGGATTACAGTTTACAGCAACGAGTGTCGAGTGTTCAATCCTACAAGTTTATAACTGTATAGTTAATTATTGTACGTGCACGGTACGAATTACAAGTATATTATATTAAATGAGCGTGTTTTTTGCAACATTAACATCGTATTATCAATAATTAATTAATAATCATTATAAAATGGGTCAATCGCGAATTATATGTAATTAAAAATGCAAAATATAAATATTTATATAGTACGAGCTGTATATATAACGTCTACTATTCAATATATTTTTCTTGACTTATAATAATATCATTGTATGACGTCCGGATTTTATAAAAATATGTTTCTTTAAAAACAAACTCAAAAGCTATGTATGGTTATTGGTTAACATCAAATTACCGGAACTTTTGTTTAGGTAGTATCATCGATATGCAGAATATAATATTATTATATTCGCATTTATATTTATGGCGTGTAAAGGGAATAAGACTCGTTTTAGAGTTTTATGCACGTGTGATCGCATTTATTTCTGAGTATATATTTGAATTTTTAATTGAACGACCATCGCTAAAAATAATGCGCACACATTTCTATAATATAAACATTAATTATTATCTATCACAATTATCTTTGGAATGTGTTACCTAACCGTTAATTAATATTCAGCGTAAGATTTTCATCGCGTGTGTACTATAAAGTAATAAATATAATAAATAAATAATTTAATGAACTGCGTCGTTTGGTTATATATTTATAATTTATTATTATATTATGACAATAATACCGTAATGTTGAATGTTGTTATAATGTTGAAAAAATTAAATCAAATTAATTTTTATCAAATCGTTTTGAAACGTGTAAAACTAAAAAAAAAATATGCATTAATTAGTAAATCGAAATCGTATAAAACTCTGCATATAGTTAACAATACTGATCATGCTCGTTTACGTTACGTTTTCATATTATAGCATATATGAATGTATTATAAATTTATAATATTGCGTTGAACTAACAATGGGCGAATTCAAAATATAGTCGAGAGAAAAAAGAAAGGTACGATTAATAGAACAATAATAAATAAAACCGATAAAATTCTATTGAGATTTAAATCTAACAAATACGAGTAAAAGAATTCCACATCATATTATTGTTGGTTAAATAAAAAAATCTACTTGAAATCGAATGAAAAATAAAGTTGTTAATATTGTACAAAGATTATAAACTATAAATTATAAATGTAAAACATCATTATATTATTATAATACATTATATATTATAATCGTATATGTGGGATTTTAATGAGATTTGAACGAAATACGCGCGTTCATTTACAATAATGATTAAAAATGAGTTATATTATTTTGGACAAGCCGAATATTATACACGTCTCGAAACTCTTATAATATATTATACCTATATACTATACGTGATGTACCATCGTATATTTATAGAGCGTCCATTACCGTCAGCCATTACATTAAGTATTTTCTGTACTCTATTATAATATTTTAACTGGATGTTTTTTTTTTTTTTTTTTTTTTTTTATCTTCGACCTTTTGAGTTTTACATTTTATCAATTCGAAATTTCTATATTATAATGTAAATTGTACGTTAAGTAATTAATCAATATGCATAGTATAAGTACGGATCACATATATAACGTTCACACTGAGACAATTTACTAAACTGACTAAAACATCGGATCAACGAGACGTCGTGACGGATAGATTGTTAAATTCAATAATAAATCGTCTAATGACAAATATTTTAATATTTAATTTATGCATTTAATTTATATAACATTATGACGTTCTCCTTATACTATTAATCCTTCTAATATAATCGTATTAATTATAGTTGGAATATTAATTACTTGATATTAAAATTTCACGTTTATTATAAAAAATATAGTTAACATATAAGCAATTAACATTTTTTTCATGAGAAATTTAAAGAAATTACTCTCTGTAGTCTGTACATTATATTTTGACGTTTTTTTTTTTTTTTTTTTTTTTTTTTTTATGATACTCAACTATCTTTACAGAAAACGCACATTGTAAAGTTTGCATCTAAATTAGTGAGTTTATGACATTGAGACGACACTATAATATAATGATGACGTCTGTAATATAAACCAGCAGTGGTCGTATGTTACACTTTTAGTTTTGTACCGTATATACGAGTACATATAACGAGATGTCTACGACTTACAAAAGATTGTGGATATTTTTAAGTTGGAATATTATTATATGCTCGGAAATTTAACGATTCAGAATATAAATATAAAACGTCTTAAATCATTTCGCGATTAACTCTATATTCTGTATGGGTAATTAATAAAAATAATGAATATAAATTATTCAATATTATATATCGTAGTAAAAAAACAAAATCATATGTAACTTATTGTACAAAAATAACTGATGTTGACGTTTATTATAGTATACATTTTTTCGTTAAAACTATTCGAAAAAGTACACCGTTTAGAAGTATACTCCTATTTTTAAGGAACCTTAAGTTTATAAATCGGCAGTTCGGCACTTTGTCGACCGTCGTGTAGTATGGATCCGCTCTTGGGGGGATACGTTCAGCTATTGAATATAGCGGAGCGTTGGTTTAACGCTACGGCGGCGCGCCCGGAAAACAAGCGTTGGACGCGGGCGTACTTAATCAGTGACTGCCGGTTTAACAGGTCCATTTGTATCACCGAATATTAAGCTGGCCTGGGCGAACGTCTTTCTTTTTTCTTCTGTGCTGTGTTGGTCGGAATTTCCCCCAGCACGGACGGTAAATTTGGCGCTTGGTTTCTCATCGAAGAGAGAAAATTTTAATTGTTAGATAGGCGCGACGTGCAATTTTTTTGTCGTGTTTCGTCTTATTTTCGTGTGTATCATTTTTTTTTTTTTTTTTTTTTTGGCTTATTCTAGAGCATGAAGGTTCATCGCCGCTTCCACCACGCCTCTCCATGTCTCCCTGTCATTAGCCAGTTCTTCTCCATTCCTTATTCCCAGGAGCATGAGGTCTTCCCTGACTCGATCAATCCACCGATGTCGTGGCCGTCCCCTAGGTCTTTTTTTGTTGGGTTTCCACACCGTGATTCAGTGGCGGAACTACAATCTTTGAGGCCCGCGGGTAAAATTTTTATTGGCCCTAATGAATAGTTGTATAATACTAATATTGGAAATTTTAAAAAAGGATATTAATGTATTAAGTAAACAAGAAGTCAATAAATATAATATACAAATTTATTTTACAAATTAAATAAAAATAATTGTTTCTGCTACGATCTTGTGCAAATGACTTTATCAATGCTGACACGTTTAACTTTTTGGCGCGTTCATTTTCAATTGATATCATTGCGAGACCACTCAAACGTGTTTGAGACATAGTATTTCTAAGGTAGCTTTTAATGAATTTGAGCTTTGAAAATGACCTTTCTGCACTGGCTACTGTTACTGGTATTTGGTAATGTAAGAAATGTTGTTAATAGGTCTGGAAAACTCGTAATTAGATTATAATTCTCTAACATCATATCAATAATCTAACATCATATCAAAATATTAGAAAAATCTCTCGTCTCAATTTTTTTTTAGAGCCATTTAAAGTTGATATTTATAATTTAATGAATTTCGAATGTCATAATGTCAATCAATAACTACATTATTTGACTGAACTTCGCTCAGAATCGTTTTTTCAAATGCAATGGTTTATCATTCAAATTCTAATTAAAATTAAACGCTATGATTTGCACACCTGTATCCCATGCGGCAGGAGTATCAGCTCTTTTTTCTCTTTCGATTGACAGCAGAGCGAGCCTATATGATGTTAATTAATATGTAAGTATACTTCAGTAAAATTTTCAGACCTTAATACCGAAAATTGCCAATTTTATCAAACATTATATAATACCTACGTAAAAACGAGAATTTAACAAAATATTCAAAGTCCTATATTTTGTAGAAAAAATAACAAAACGGTTCCAAAATTTTACCACATATAGTAGCTATGTGAACACCCGAAAAAATTTTCAAGACTCTATCTTCAAAATTGCCTGAGTTATCGTGAAATATTGAATTCGTCGAAATTTAATTTTTCGTGAAAAATACCGTTTTTCGTCATTTTTTCGTCGTTTTTTCTACCACTTAGGGTCAATTTTGAGAAATTCGAAACGACCTAAGTAAAGTACGAACTATATCCACTTTGCGACCGGAAACATATGTTATTCGTGGAATTCAGAGCATTATTTCGAGTTGTAAAAGTGTTTTCAGAATAAAAAAAAAAAAATAAAAATCACACAACATTGTAAAACCAATACATTCTTAGCTTCGCTCAGAATCTAAAATGGATGTTTAAAATAATTCAAAAACATCGATTTGTAAGTCTAAAAATCTTTGTCGTTGAAAATATTTCTAACCCGGCCCACCCTCTGGATCCGCGCTTGACGTACCTAGTCATCTCCGTGCATTGAAACAATTGGTAGGAGACGTATTGTTACAGGGCCGCGGGGACGTATCTACAATTCTACATAGAGCGGTATTGCAGTAATATAATTATAAATAACATTTGAACCGGAAACAAGTGCATATTCTATAATCGAAATATTGAATTACAAATATTAATGTATTATATATATAAAGTAAAGGCTACTACACCTCAGGCTTTATTCTAAGGTGCAGTTGGACACTAATTGTGCAGTAGGAAATATAAAATGTGCAGTAGAAATAACAAATATGTGCATTTGAAAAATATATTAAAAAATTATAGTTATAGTACTCGTAAATATAGAATAAATAATTCAAACTGTAACATATTGTTGTATGATTTGTAGGCCAATAATCGTTACAAAATATTTTAATATAAGTATTACACACATTTAGGTATTCACTAATGTTAATATTTTTAAATTTTAGTTGAAGTTCCAAGAACAAATATTTTATAGAATATACAATAGATAAGATTTAGATTTTAGAATTTTTACAAATAATTGTAATATTAAGAAAATTTATGCAGTTGGAAAAAATCCTTACAATAAAGCCTGGTTCTTATGCCAAACACACTTACATCTTGGCTTACGAAAATACGAATAAACATAAAAATGTTCAGACCCAAGAAGATACAACAGATATCACTGAAGATATTGATGATCCAGCTATTGTTCAACCATCATGTCTTAGTAAAGTACCAGAATTATCCAAAGTAATTTTTGAAATAATTAATTTTATATTATATTACATAAAATACTATTAAAAATTTTTTTAAAAAATATTTTTTATGTGTAGGTAATTGTCCATCAAAAATTAGGCCCCCCCCCCCCGAAATAAAATTCTGGCTACGGCACTGGGTAGATACGTGGTACGTCGTACGTATTAAAATATTAATACAGTAATACCTAATATGTGCGGTGTGAAGAGAAGTCATAATTTTGTTGAAATAATAATATTAAATAACTTATATTAAAACTAATAAATTAATTTATTGTAAAATAGATTTTAGGTAAGTCGTATAGCTTCGTAAGTGCAATACTAAAATTCTAAAAATAGATAAAACAAATAAAAATATTGTAATAAATTAGGATAAATAAAAGCATTCGCATGATGTCATGGTCAGGTATCAGGTAGGTATCGATAATCTATTCATTAATATGTTCTTCGAAAAATTCGAAAATTCATGTCCAGACGTCCAATAGGTAGCCAGGGTAAGCCTGCCAAATTTAATTTAAACTAAAGTTATAGGACTTTAAATTGTACAGTAATTAATACGTATTATAGTATATTTGTACTATTAACTTATGATAAGTATGATTAAATAATAAATAATTAAGAAAAATCTATAAATAGATACCTAACACGAGGTAATTGAACTATAAAAATATACAACTATAAACATCCTATTTTTTTAGTTTTTAGATGATAGAAAAATATACCAATTACGTATAACGGATTTTTAAACCAATTTCATAATCTGTTTACGAATAAATATGGAAAACAACAACAAAAACAAAACTTAATAATTTCCATAGAATGTACATAATTTCCATAGATTGTACATAATTTCCATAGATTGTACATAATTTCCATAGATTGTACATAATATCCATAGAATGTACATAATTCCCATAGATTGTACATAATTTCCATAGAATGTACATAATTTCCATAGA
>JAIUCT010000018.1:29510-42403 GCA_021307375.1 Tetraneura akinire | reverse complement strand
TCCATAGATTGTACATAAGTTCATAGATTGTACATAATTTCCATAGATTGTACATAATTTCCATAAGATAATATAGTCTGTAATTACCATATTTATAGTAAATCGTGATAAGTGATAATTTTATGTGGCAAGATCAAACGAAGCCCACGGAGCCTAATCTAAATCACGGATATACCTATATTATACGAAGCTAACGGAGCCTAATCTAAACCACGGATATTTATCATACATATATGTATATCTATTATCTAAACAGCTGATGCTCTGAGCTGCATTTTGTTCATTATTGTTTTTCTCTTGATTATCTATGATTCTTCTTTTTCTTGATGCAAAATGCGATAACGTGAACCTTTTTTTTAGACATAAATATTATAATAGTGTTATTACCTTATTAAGTATTAAGTATTAAGTATTAAGTACAATATGTATAAGAAACGAAAAGTTCTTAATACACCCAAATAATATTATTTTATTATTATACTATAAATTTTATAATTTCAATAATAACCATTCAGTGCAAAAACAATACTTTCTTTTTACAAATATACGGCGAGGCCCCTTCTACGACGAGGCCCGCGGAAAAACCCGCCTTTGTATATATGTAGTTCCGCCTCTACCGTGATTTCACTTACTATTTGAAGGGCTTGCTGCAAAAACCAGATAAGTCCAATATTTGAAACTTTCCAGGACGAATAAAAAACACTGTAATAATTTGAAAAATGATTAAAATCAATCCAAATTACAATATTTTAATTCTATGAATGATACTTGATATGTATCCACACTGTTGATTATTCTATGCATTATATACATTTTATAAACATTTAATGAACTTGACCGGACATGGACTTATCTGGTTTCTTCCCCCCAATTATCATTTTATTTAATTACATAAAAATGTAATTGTAATATTTTAAATCAAACAAAATTATTTTTGTTAATTATTGAGGTTTAGAATCTTTCCATACTACTTATATTCACTTATTGTGTTGAAATTGAAGAGGTGGTTGTAATAAAATGACACAAAAAAAATTATTTTTTAAAAATAATTTGTCACAAATGAAAATAATTTTATATATTAGCTTGCTATTCTGTTTCTTGCTCTCAATACAAATAAGTATATATAATATAAATAAGTTTTTATGTCCCCCCTAGTACTCGTAATTATGTTATTAACAGTCCAATATGCCGCTTGCCTGAGTCATGTAATAAAGTTATAAATTTTGATTTTAATTTTGACTCTGTGTTTAAATTAAAATTATGTATACTTCATTAATTGTATATTTCAACCTGTATGTCTAATGTAAAATTATTATATAATTAGTTGATCTTCTGTACTTTTACCCCTTGCGGGTGTTAATTAATAAATAAATTAATTAATTTCACTGAATATATACTCGTACTTCCATTAATATTCCCTTAATATTTATACATATTTAATTTTTTTAATAATCATTAATTCATTATATATATATATCAATTTTATTAAATTATACTTATTTTTATCAAATACTATATATTAATATAAATATAACAATAATATATGCTTGAAATATATTATTTATTTATAATTAAATTACTGCTGTATTACATGCTGGCGATATATTTTATTCTATGCCATATAATGGACGGCTATATTATTTCTTTACGATATAATGGTTTCGCGATAATTTGGTAACACGATATTTTGTCGGTGATTCATTATTCATAGTATTCTTACATTTATAAAAATTGATAGTTCAATGTTAATTAAAACAATAATTTTATTTATTATTGGATATTGGATTTAAATCTTACTATTATAATACTTGTCAATTTAAATTTTAATGGTCTGAAAATTTGATATTAGTTTAAATACATCGTTTTGCTTAGCTCAGTCCTAAAGATTTAAAAAATTTAAATTTTGTACCCAGTCTCCCCTACGGCTTGATTATTTCTCAATATTTTTACCATAATGTTTAATAAAATTGTCAACTTTGGGTTTTAAGGTCAGAAAATGTTATTAAAGCATAATCACATATTGCTTAACGTATTTTAAAAAAGTTACATTTTTATTTTTTATAGCTATTTAAAATTGAAATATTATAGTACAATCGATAATCTATTTTCTATAATAATATATTCGTATGTATGGAATCTTATTATTTTTATTTATTTCCATCGAGATAAATAACAATGTATTGTTATCTATCTCGATGTTTATTTCAATAATACCATTATATTCCATGTCATCAAACCAATCAGCTGTTTAGCTACGTATAGTATTTTCCATCTATTATACTCTATGTCGATGGAACATTATAAAATTGTTATAATTATTCTTAAAAATTTTTAAGGCTTATATTTTATTTCAATATTTTTTTTTTATATATACGATTAGACTCGTGTAAACATTTTATTGTTATACATATTTTACATTTTATTTTTATTTTAACGTAGTTGCAAGTTTATAAAAAGTTGAAAATGAGCTAAAATGTAATTCACAACAATCGTCAACTGCTGAGGAATTGAAAATTCCGTGATGGACATCCCAATAAAGGTAAGGGAAGAAATTATATGTCTTTGTATATTTAGTTTATAATTTTAAATTTTACATGGTTAGGTAATATTAATTTTAGATTCTGAGCGTATTCTGAATGTATTGGTTTTACAATGATGTGTGTCTTTTTGTTTTTTTGTTTTTTTTTTTTTTATGTATGAAAACAAAATTACGACCAAAATAATGCTCCGATTTTCATGAATAGCAGATGTTTCCGGTAGGAAAGTGGATGTAGTTGGTACTTTATTTAGGTTATTTTTCAAATTTCTCAAAATTGACTCTAAGCGTTAGAAAAAACGACGAAAAACGGCATTTTTCACAAAAACTGAAATTACGAGGAATTCGATTTTAATATTTCATTATAACTCAAGAAATTTTTAAGTTAGAAACTTGAAAATTTTTTTGGGTGTTCATATAGCTATTATATGAGTTTATAGGTGGTAAAATTTTGGAATCGTTACGTTTATTTTTCTACAAAATATTGGACATTGAATATTTCGTAAAATTCTCGTTTTTACGTATATAATGTTTGATCAAATTGGCAATTTTTGGGATTAAGGTCTGAAAATTTAACTAAAGTATACTTATATGATAGTTAACAAGTCTCAATTTTTTTTTATAGCTGTTTTAAGTTGATATTTTTAGTAAAACGAAAATCTTAGAATCCATACGTATAAATAAATATCCTGAAAACACTTTTACTACCCGAAATAATTCTTCGATTTTTACGAATAGCGAATTTCAGTAAAAGTGGATGTAGATGGTACTTTATTTATGTCATTTTTCGAATTTATCTAAATTGACTATAAGCGATAGATGTTAAGTAATATGTAAATATAGTTAATATACAATATATTTTACAATGTAAAATGTAATCGAAAACCTATATTTTGTATGGCTTCTTTTAATTTCTCAATATTTTTACCATATGTTTTATAAAATTGGCAATTTTGAGTTTTAAGGTCTGAATATTTTATTGAAGCATAATAACATATTGCTTATTAACGTAATTTAAAAAAGTTACAAAAATCTCCAGTCTCAATTTTTTTTATCGATATTTAAAATTGATAATGTATTTTCTATATATGGATTATTATTATTTATTTCAATAATACAATAATTATTATTCTATGTCATCAAACGCATCAAACGTTTAGGTACATTATAGTATTTTACATCTATTATACATTTATACTCTATGGCGATGGACATAATATAATTATTATAATATTTTATAATAATTTGCGTCGCTCATATTTTATTTTATTTTATTATTATTTTTATATATACTCGTGTAAACATTTTTTTGTTATACTTTCTTTTTAACATTTTATTTATTTTAACGTAGTTGCAAGTTTATTAATAAATGAATAGTCGAAAATGAGTCAAAATATAATTCAATCACGTACCTATGAAAGTACTCGTCAATTCAACAATCGCAACTGCTAAGGAAATGCAAATTCCGTGCTGGACATTAAAATAAAGGTAAGTGAAGAAATTATACAAAGATAGTATAAATAATATTTTAAATAAAAGACAATAATTTCCCTGTGTATTACTATATTTATTACATTTGTCAAATATAATAATTTTTAAAGAAAATATGAATGAAATATAAAACTAAATATAATATTCAATCTGTAAATTTATTTAATTAATTTTTGTAGTTTTTAGTAAAATTTTAAATTTTACATAGGTAATATTAATTTTTAATTATTATATTATGCAATTAATATTGTGTTCGTTTAGAGCATACCTATGGGTGGTCCGCGAGCTATTTCCCGAATCACACTTAAAAAATGTAAAAATATTTTAATAATTTAATTTTCTTTTGAGGCATAAAGCGGCCCATACACGATCATATTATTGCTCAATATTTGATATTGACAATAATATTGACAGTGTATGGATCATATTGAAGACGTGTTCAATATATTAAAACAATCAAAATTATTTTGATATTTATTGACAGTTTGTCAATATTATTAGGTCCTCGAATGTGTTTCCGGTAGCCAAATAACGTAGAGTTATAGACAGTCTTTGACTTGCTGGTATAGCTTCTTGCATTGACGTATTTTGTTTTTTAATAAATGGATTCACCAAAGTTAAAATTTCATCAAAACATTCATCATCCATTCTTAAAAAAATTTTTAAATCATTTCTTTCAAAATTGCGCAACTCTGTTAATAGCTTCTCGTGAGTATATTGTTATCTATTTTTCAACCACTCTTGACCAGGTTCTTCGTTGTTTTTTTACCTTTTTTGGTTTTTTTTTTAATCAAGTGACAAGGCAAGAGCAAGAGCAATAGCAATTATCGCGTTCTCTTCGCTAGACATTTTGACCGAAACTGAACAATATATTCAATTGAAACATTTATTGATGTAAATATTGAGCAATAATATTGATCGTTTGGGTGCAAAAGAAATTAAAACATTTATTGAAATATTTATTGATTTAAATATTGAGCAATAATATTGATCGTGTATGGGCCGCTTTATAAGAAAAATAAGGTATAAAATTTAGATGGTCCGTGACGTATCGGAAGTTCTCTTAGTGGTCCGTAGTACCAAAAAGGTTGGGAATCACTGGTTTAGAGTTTATAAAATTTCTGAATTTATTATAACATAATTTCTATATTTTACGATAATTTAATGATCGGTTTGGTATGTAATTGTTACATGAACTTTTCGTGAAAATATAGAACTCTTGTAATATTTAACATTTTTAATTTTATCTAGATATTTAAGATTATTCTTAAAATTTTAACATTATGTTTAATAAAATTGTTAATTTAGTAGTAGGAATTTTAAAAATTATAGTGAAGTATCCTCACTTATCGATTAAACTTATTTCCAAAACGTTACAAAAATATACAGTATCAATTTTTCTTTATAGCTGTATTTATTTCAACGGTGCACTAAATCTATGTCCTAAAACCAAACAGCTGTTATGAAACTATACATTATACGTTTATATATTATATCTATATTCTATGGCGATGGAGCATTATATAGCTATTGTAATATTTTTACAAATTTCAAACGTTTTTATTTTATTATTTTTGTTTTTATATTAATGTGTTTATAGTATAAACTTTATACACACGTTTTATTGTTATAATATTTTAACATTTTATTTATTTTTACGTCGTTATACAAGGTAGTCAATTAAATGAATACCTAGTCGAAAATGAGCCAAAGTAGAATAAAGTCGTATTACAATACTGGTGAATTCAATAACCGTCGACTGCAGCTAAGGAAATGGATTTTCCATACTGGACATCACAATGAAAGTAAGCGAAATATTATGAAAAAATAGTAAATAATATTTTAAATAATTATTATAAAAGATAATATAATTTCGTTGTGTATTAAAATATTTATTATAATTGATAAATAAAATAATTTTAAAGACAATATGAAAAAAATTCGTAATATACACATATTTAAAATTATAAATAATATTCAATAATCCTGTTATATTACTAGGTAGGTATTTATTTTATTTTAATATAACTTTTTAATATAATTTTAAATAGTTAATTAATTTTGGTTGTTATATTATGAAACCATTGGTTAACGTTTTTCAAAAAATTACAAAAATCTCCATTCTCGATATTTATTATGTAATTTTTTAAAGTTGATATATTAGTAAAATTAATAATCTATAATAAGTATTTATATATTATCTAATTATTACTAAATATTTATTTCAATTATACAATAGTCTGTATCACGAAACCAATTAGTCATTAATCTACATTATAAATCAATATTTTATGGAGATAGAACATCATATTATAGTTATTATTTTTTTAAAAATTTGTAACATTTTTATTTAATATTTTATCTTTATAAACGTTTTATTGTTATACATTTTTAACAATTTATTTATTTTTACGTAGTTACAAGTATACAATCAAGTGAATAGTAAAAAATGAGTCTAAGTAGAACCACGTAGTACTCGTCAATTGATAAGAAAATGCAAATGAATGTACTGGAAATTATAATAAGGTTAGTCAAATATTATAAAAATATAGTAAACCATACAATAAATAATATTTTTAAACATTTGTATTTGAAATAAAAGATAAAAATTTGTATTCTTTTTTACTATTATTAAATAAGGTGATTTTAATGCCTGTAGTTTGATTAAATTAATATGTTTTTATTTAAAATTTAAAATTTAAAAATAATATTCAATCTGTAAATTTATTAATTTAGTACATGTTTAATTTTTTTTTATTATTTTATATTTTAAATTTTAAATAATTTATATTAATTATTATATTATGCAATAATTGTGTTTGTCACTTTAATTCATATAATAATATAATGAATTAAAAAACTATGGAAATAATTGTAATTATCATCTTTTTCCTTAATTTTTTTGCTTTGTTTTTCTATTAAATTTCATAGGGTGATATTATATTACACAGTTATTGACATACTGTAGGCATTTAGAAAAATTGTTAAACTGTGGTTTTGATTATTGAAGTTAATTTTTAATTTCACTTATTATTTATAATTTTACACTATACCAATATCAATTCAAGATTATTATAGGTATAATAAAATATATTATATTTATTACTAGTACCTACGTAATAATCTACAAAATAACCTAGGGTGACCAGACGTCCCGTTTAAATCTGGATTATCCCTTTTTTGATCACCACGTCTCGTGGTCCCGTCAAACTTTGAATGGGACACTTTTTATTCTGTTTTTAGAAGATTGTCCCTTTTTAATTTCAATATTACCTATTTATTATATAATAATCGTATTAATGTTTGTAAATAAAGTATCTATATATGAAAAAAATAAAACGCAAATGAAATACAACATTGTGTGTCGTTTGATGAATAATTAAGAGAAAATATTTTATTATTTAGGTTATTTTACTAAAAAGGGTAAAGTAATAACAAGATAATTGCTTATAAATTTATGATATTATGACAGAGATTTGGACTTTTACTCTCGAAATTTGTGTGCATATGTGTGAATAGTGAATGTATATGGATGAAGGTTTATTTCGTGGGGGGGGGGGAAGTGTCCCGTTTTTTTTATTTTCATAATATGGTCACCCTAAAATAACCATAATTTAGAGTTTTGATACCTATACGTTATTATTTAAATTTAGTATCAAATTAAGATTACATAAAAAATATTATTAACTTGGTACCTAAGGATATTATTAAATATAATACAATACCCTACGAAGTAGGTATCTATACGATTTAATGTTTTATAAATTCTATTTTAAAAATATGTATAATTTACACATTACATTAAATATTTAGTTAAGTATCAAATAATTTTTTTTTTATTAAAGAACTCAAAATAATATAAATTTTGTGAAAATAATAATTAAATATTAAATTCTGTTGTTTATATCTTTCTTGCAACCAATACTTTTAAATATTGAAAAATAAAACTTTATAAAATATACCTTAGGTACCAAATTTGTTTATATAGGTACAGGTAAGTCAATATATTAGATTTGTATCGTGGCTAGTGTCCACTATCCAGGTTCCAGCATCCCGGATTCAGCAATGTATAATGTTCAAATTGCAAGAGCCAGGACTCCAGGAGGGCTGTATCAGTTTGTCTAACATGGTATTTACCAGGTACCTTATTTTATTATATTATTTTTATATTTGGATCGTTGTTAACGTAGCGGTTATGTTGATCAACCAGGATAAAAGTATTATTTTTGATATAATAATAATTATTACGAATCGTCAAAATAAATGTTTTGTGAATGTTAGAAATTAATTATTGCTCTTGATATATATTTTTTTAATAATTATTATAGGATTCTGTTTTTCCATTATATTTTCGGAATTTTATATAAATAAAAAATTTACTTAATTTTATCTTATTTACAATACCAACAATTTATATAAGAATTTCATGAATAATCTTAAACATTGTTGATTTTCACATCATTACATAATATTATTAATTGATAAAATGATTCGTTTATAGTTTTATACTAATGTTGAGCATATAACGTATTGTTAAAAGATAATTGTAACCAACTTTTTATACTACTCTTAATATCATGGACAAACTATATAGGGTGTGGGGGTGTGGATATGGGGGTGTTGGAATAGGGTGTGGGGTTGTAGAGTGATAGTAAGGTGTAGGTGTGCTGGTAAGGTGTGAAGGTAAGGTGTAGTGGAGGTGGTATGGTGTTAGTATGTGGAGTAAGGTATGGTAGTGGTGTGCGGTGGTGTAGTTAAGGTGTTTGGTTAGGGTGTGATTAAAGTGTGAGGGTGGTTGTGTGATGGTTGTGGTGTTGTGGTAGGGTTGGGAGTAAAGTCTGTAGGTGGTGGGTTTGTAGGGTTGTAGTGGTGGAGGTATGGTGTTAAGTTAAGGTGTAGGTGTGTGGGGTGATGGTGTGGGAGGTAATGTGTAGGGGTGGTTGTTTGGTGGTAAGGTGTAGGGGTGGTGGTGTTTGGGGGGGGTTGTATACTTATGATTACGCTAGGATATGACGATTCTTATTGCATATATGTACAACGCATTGTGTGAGGTCATAACGACACATGAGTATGTTATGACTGGCTAATGCGTTATGTCATAATCAACATATGAGTTTGATATGACTATATGATCTCTTGCGTTATGCTTTAGTAACGCACGGGATATGACAAAATCGGTGTTTGCAGTTAGGGAAGTAATTACTTATGCGGTATATATTTGCATGTATGAGGTCATATCATACACGTGCGAAACCGTATGGTATGACCTCGAACCATTGTACTGTCATATTATGAAGTTTTATCCCCCCCAAATTATAGGTGGACACCAATAGGTACCAATGTAATAGAATCAAAGGACCGGTACATACTGGCCGTTTTAAAAAACCTAACCTATAGGTTACTATTTCTTTGGTCCCAGGTAGAAAGGGCATGAGTCAAATTTTGTAGGTTTTCAGTACAAGTGTTTGAAAGTTTAAAAAATTATTTTGCTGTAACATTTATATAATAGCCTAAATTGAAAATTGGCTAATTTTCAAAAAATGTAGCACTATTTGATAGTAATGTTTGATTTAGTCTCACATAATTTTATTATAAAATAATTGTACATAAGTCCTTTGTATTTTAATATTTTTGACATAAGTCCTTTTGATAATGACTTAAGCCATTTCACAATACCTTGTAAGGACTTAAATCCTATATTAAATTACATATTTAAAGTTTGAAATAAATAAATATATATTAAATTTTAAAATATTCCTTTATTTTTTTTTACAATTGTGTTTTCTTTAAAATCATAATTATTCTAATTTCACATAATAAAAAAAAATCAAATAAGTACCTAAATAATTATTAATTTTTATCATGTTAATAATTATTAAATACATATAAAAAATAATAATATTAATCATAATCAGTATCATACAGATCTGGATCATCTCTTGCATTTTCTTCTTCATTAGTTGTAAGGTTTTTTTATAAAATTCATGATACACATTTGGAATTAACGGGAGTATGTCAAGAAGATCTTGTTTTTTTTCTTTAGAAATTGGTACTGAAGCATTATAAGTATTTTTTAAATTAATGATGTTGTCCATACTTTTGTTTCTTCTTCTAAAATTTAAGACTTTAAAATCTTCAGCTTCTTTTAAACTAGTTTATTATTACAATTAAATTAAAGCAGTAAACAGTTTAAAATGTCAAATTATTTTGTTTAAAATAATGTAATAGATACTCAAAAAAAAATTATTTTACTTCAAAAAATTATTATAAATCAATAAATATTGATATAATTGGATTATAGTAAATACAATATAGATTATTGTAAATTTTATGAAATTGACATTAAAAAAATATTAATTTTTTATAGTACTTATAGTTACAATTTTTAACTTTTAAAAAAAATAATAAAACTTTTAAATTAGGTATGCATTAAATTTAATACTAACCTAAATTATTTAAAACAGTTAAATTTCCGCCAGCTGGAACTTCAAATTCATTTTGTTCAATATCTATAATGTAATAATAAAATACATATTATATATATAATATTATAAAATAATTTTTATCAATTACTTATTATATTATTATAGTACATAAATATAATTTATTATTGTTTATTGCATAATGATATTTAAACATTAGGTTATAAATTTGAAATTAAAATATTAATTAATTTAAGTATTAAGTACCTTCATAATATTATTCGAGTTATCATTTATTATATCTTGAATAAATGATTCGTTCATTAGTGTTTGAATTTCTTCTCTGTGACCTGATAAATCAGATTCATTATCTGATGATTCTGGTATATAATCTTGATCGAGATCAAAATTATTGTCTATATCATATTCATCTGTTAATCATTTGTTTTATTTATTATTATATAATTTGTTACAGTACGTAAGGAATGTAACCTAATAAAATCGTATTCATATTTAATATAATATTCTACATACCAATATCATTTGATAAAGTTAGTTTCTTTTTAGTCATTTCAATTATTCGTAATGCACGTTTTTTCATTTTTGAATTTTATTATAATAACTTAAATAATATATTGGTCTTTATTTGAACTTACGTATAATAATTAAATAATATATCAAAAATTGAAAGTGAAACCATGAAAACAATGTGACTATTGATTTAACTACTAAAGTCAATGAAGTTTTTGGAATGAACAAGTAATAATAATGATAAATTGATTAAAATAACAACATTATATTATTATGCTTAATATAAATAACTACTTATTTTTATTTTTATCTAATATTAAGTACACGTGTCATACTGTCCACGTGTCAAACTTGTTTACGTAAATAATAAAAATGATATTATATAGCTAGTACTATATTATAATATATGTCTATACCTATGTCTATATTATAATATTTTAATTTATTATGATAATGAATATAAATACTGTTTCTTGACTTAAGCCATTATAATATGATATAGGTAACAAAAGTCGTAAGTCATCTTAAGCCATTTATACCTAACTAATAAAATGATAAAAAAGACAAGTCATCATACACCTCATATGCCCTTTTAACCAAAAAAAAAGTGTGTAATAGGTGTGATAGGTATGCCCTTTTTATTTTCTTTATAATATGAAAAATATTAATTTCTGACTTATGCTACCTGGATCAAAAAATCAAGCGAAAAATACACAATAATTATAGTGAAAAACAAAAATTTTTGTCAAAAAATGACTTAAGCCCTTTCTACCTGGGACCAAAGATTTGATGTTTATTTAATTAATGAAAAAATGCGCAGAAAAAAATGAATACATAAGTAGTAATTATATATACGAGTATATATATATTATATGTAATTTTGTTGTCACCATTTTAGTTTTTTACCCGTTAATGAATCGATTTTAACTAATTTAGTCGTTGTCATAAAATATCCATGTAAAGCCCAAGTAAGAGCATCGCAATGTAGATGTAGATGTATAATGTACTGTATACATAATAAATTTCTTATAATTAAGAGAATGATGTTAAAAAAACTATTAAAAAATAAGGGGATAAATTACAAGTTCCTATATAACAAAACACAAAATTGTTATTTATCGAGTTATGGTCCTGTTGTGTCTACTGGTATAGTGTGATATATTATTTGATACATTAAATAAAATTATTGAAACTTTCATATTAAAATACACATTTTACATATAAATTATACATTTCTTATAATTAAAAGAAAGATATTAAAAAAACTATTAAAAAAATAAGGGGATAAATTACAAGTTTCTATATAACAAAAGACAAAACACAAAATTGTTATTTTTCCTGTTGTGTCTACTGGTAGTGTGATATATTATATGATACATTAAATAAAATGATTGAAACTTTGATATTAAACTACACGCATATTCGGATTATTACCTATTATATATAAAAGTTCACATAACAAATACATAGTACGCGCCATATATTATTTATGACAAAAAATATGAAATATTATGAACCTACTTGGTGACTTTAATGATATCTGTTACTTTTTCTGTATTATGATAATTTTAGTACTTTTTGTGCACCACTTTTAAATATACGTTTTTTAGTAAAATCATCAGATTCAGAACTTATTTATGAAACAATATATAGATAATCAAAATAAAAATTCACAACAAAAAAAAATATATAAATAATGTAAATTATAGTATAGTTCTCCAGGAATATGAAACACAAACGCAATATTTTTAATAATACCTAATAAATAAAAATATTATGGTTGACGTAGAATAATAGTAATTCATTGTGGTATTTATTTTTTTTTTTATATAGATAACACATTATTCAATGATATTATTGTGCATTAAATAATAAAATGTATATAAGATACGGTCAATATTGTGTAGGTAGAG
>JAIUCT010000018.1:0-19510 GCA_021307375.1 Tetraneura akinire | reverse complement strand
TCGAAATAGAACACTTAGAATTTCTTATATACGTAATTTACCTATACTTTCAATATAATATATAAATAATTCACATTTGTCTATCTCCTCCAATATACGTAATATTATCTAGGTAGGATTTTTTTTTTGTTCTCAGCTAAATATTAAAAACGCTTGCTATAGGGTGACCGCTGCGCAAATTTTTTTTCGAAATTAAACACTTATCATTTTTTATATACAAAATTTACCTGTACTTATAATGTAATATATAAATAATTCACATTTTTCTATCTCCTCCAATATATATTTTCTAGGTAGAAATTTTTTTTTGTTCTAAGCTAAAAGTCAAAAACGCTTGCTATAGGGGGACCCCTGCGCAAATTTTTTTTCAAAATAGAACACTTAGAATTTTATATCCGAAATTTACCTGTACTTTCATTGTATTATATAAAAAATTCACATTTGTCTATTTCCTCCAATATATATTATCTAGGTAGAATTTTTTTTTTGTTCTCAGCTTAAAATTAAAAACGCTTGCTATAGGGGGACCGCTGCGCAAATTTGTTTTTGAAATAGAACACTTAGAATTTTTTATATACGTAATTTACCTATACCTTCATTGTAATATATAAATAATTCACATTTGTCTATCTCCTCCAATATATAATTTCTAGGTAGAAATTTTTTTTTGTTCTCAGCTAAAAATTAAAAACGCTTGCTATAGGGGGACCCGTTAGTTTAGGTTAGCTATGCTTAGATAGACAAATGAAGCTATGCTTAGACCCGTGACATCATTAAATACATCTCTCACTACTTACTCTAGGGCTATGTTAAATAACAAAGGGGATAAAGCGTCTCCCTGCCTTAAACCTGTTTCCACTGAAAATTCTTTTGATAATTCTACGTTAAACTTAACTTTACACATTGAGTGTTGTACATATGCCTTTATTAGTCTTACCAGTTTTGCCGGGATTCCAAGATGAATCATTATTTTCCAAAGCTTTCGTTTTATAGATGCATACGCCTGTCTGAAATCCATGAATAATAGGTACATATTCTTGTCAAACTCGTGACTTTTTTCTACTATTTGTTTTATCGTATGTATTTGATTAACTGTTGATCCTTCCTGGTATGAATCCTGATTGATATTCTCCTATTATTTCCCTTGAGTACGGTTTGATTCGGTTCAGTAATATGTTTGATAATATTTTGTAAGATGTGTTTAACAGGGATATTCTTCTGTTATTCTGGCAAACTATGGTGTCTCCTTTTTTGTGAATTGGGTAGGTATATTATTAATACATGCCATCTTGTTAGTATTATTTCTTGTTTCCATATATTTCCTACTATCAGTTTTAACTGCACTATTAACTCTTATCCTCCTTCCTTTAGAAGTTCTGCAACAATCGCATTTCCCCTGGAGCCTTTCCATTTTTTACCATTCCTACTGCCCGTTCCACTATCATAGGATCATCTAACTTCTGTTTAACTGTCGGTTCGTCGCCTCGTCGGTTAAAACACGAAAAAAAGTATAATGTATTCAGTGGCGTAATTGGGGTAATAATTAAGGGGCAAAAAATTGTATTTAAAAAACTTAACTAGGTTAAAAAAGTTCGTTAACCTGCCCAGACTTTAATTAACTTGTACGTTGTACTATATACAAATACAATATACTATAATGTACATATACAAATATTAATATAATAATTTATTGTCAATACATTATTGTATTACCTATTTTATTACTATGAAGAAATATATATTTATAGTTTATACTAAAAATTATAACTATGCTCTTCATGTAAAATCGCAGGGGTGACATTTGTCCCTCTACAATTACGCCGCTGTATGTAGGTACGTATTATAAAGGTTATAATTTATAATAATAAAAAAAAAAAATAATATAATAACTATATTGAGTTATTTCTACATGTATATATTATTATATTCCATTATTACCAAAAAAAAAAAAAAAAATCGTAAGTCAGCCAATTTATAAATTTAGCCTCCCCCTATGATTTATTCTTTGGGACGGCCCTGATTTTGGGTCGAAAATGTAACTTAAGACATAAAAACAAAAACAAAAGATACACATCATTGTAAACTCAATAAATTTTTGGTTTCGCTCAAAAAATAACATATTATATAGGTACGTACATTACATATATATATTTTTTCTTGGTATAAAAGTAGATGACAGGATGACACTACTAGTAGGCACTCATAGTTAATAATATAAAATCAGATATTATATTATTATAACTGTTTTGCTTTGTTGTATATATATTTTATATTTATTATATTGATGTAACAGCGATGCACCATCAATAATAATAAAAAATGTTTATTTAAAATTCAATACATTAATCGCGGCACGTTTTATAACACGTGCAGGTGGACTTATAAATTGAAATCCACTTGTAGACCATCTTTTCGATATATGATTAATACGTCTACAGAGTTAATAACAAGAGAACATAAAAATTCACAAATTTCAATTATTGGTCAAAGCAACGCGTTTTATTACTCTTAGCATAATATTATACTTCTACGATACGTTATACCCATTATTATTATATGTATATCGGCCGTTTTTAATTAAAATTTTATAATACCTAGTAATAAACTAATAATACATTGTAATGTATTATGTATTATTTATACTCTTGTATAATTGCGATGATAATGATAAACGTAAAAAACTATTTCGGAGAAGAATTAAAAAAATATATCAGTAAATTTTATATTAATTTTAGTTTAAAAATTTTAATGAGTTCATCAATAATAATAATACGAGTAATAGACGAACATTGATCATATTATACGTACCTATTACGTATACCTATTTTAATTTTAATTTAATAAAATTTTGATCTAATTTCAAGTACGAGTAGATATTTAATTTTTTAATCCTAAATTTTTGAAGGGGAGGGTTTGTATTCCAAATCCATATGTTCGTCCTTGTCTGTATATATTTAAAAACAATATGTTTGTAAACAATACCAACGCCAAACAGATTTAGAAACATTTTGTATTTATTCTATAATACTCGTATATACCTAATGCTAATACTTAAATGCTAAACGTGTAGAATATACGATGTAAATCAACAAAACGCAATAAATGAAATATATAAACACGTTTAACCTACTCGTGTGTAAAATATTTAATTATTTTTATCGGTAATATGTTGTTAGGTATATACCATATTATATATATGACATATGAGAATTATTTAATAAAATGGGTATATTATTATAAGGTACATACTGATCTTTGCTTTGGTCGAATGTTGCGTTATAACTTTATAAGTTTACATTAAATTATATTTTAATATATTATGCGTGATGTAGATACATACCACTACTGTAAGAAAATGTATGTCAAAGTATTATGTAAAATGAAAATTTGTTCGTAAGCTCGTAGGTATATAATATTTACAGTATAAATGTATTATTAATTAATATATAATATAATTTATAATTTATAATAATATGTTTAAATATACGAAATAATGAAAGTTTGTGAGAAATCATTACACTGCAAATAACATTTATTTATATTATGTAAATTATTATTTTGATATGTAATTATTTAGATTTAGATATACTACCTATTTATATTTATCCATGAATTATGATTATTGTTAAATTCAAGCCACTTGAAGAATGAAGAATGTAATTTTTTGTTTTTTTTTTGGTTTTGTTTTTGATTTGTTTTTTAAGTATGAAGACACTTTTACTACCCGAAATAATGCTCCGATTACCACGAATAGCATATGTTTCCGGTAGCAAAGTGGATGTAGTTGGTACTTTATTTAGATCATTTTTCAATTTTCTCAAAATTGACCCTATGCGGTATAAAAAACGACCAAAAAATGACGAAAAAACGGCATTTTTCAAATTTCGACGAATTCGATTTCAATATTTCACAATAACTCAGGTAATTTTGAAGTTAGAGACTTGAAAATTTTTTTGAGTATTCATATGGGTATTATGTATATGTGATAAAATTTTAGAATTGTTACGTTCATTTTTCTACAAAATATAGGACTTTGAATATTACGTAAAATTCTCGTTTTTTTGTATATAATGTTTGATAAAATTAGCAATATTTGGTATTAAGGTCTGAAAATTTTACTGAAGTATATTTATATATTACTTAACATTAATTCAAAATATTAGAAATATCCCTAGTCTCAATTTTTTTTTTTATAGCTGTTTAAAGTTGATATTTTTAGTTTAAACGAAAATATTATGAAAAAAAATGACGAAAAAACGGCATTCACAAAAACATGGCTCTATGGGAAACGCGTGTGGTGTAGTCGGCGAAATATTCCCGAACGCTATCTCGGTGTTGAGCACCGTCGCCAGGCATCGACAGCGGATGGGTGACCACCGTTTTTTTTTTCGTTTTTTTTTTTCGTTTTTTTTTTTGGTTTTTTCTTTCTATGTCTGAATCATCATATTAAAATATTAAAAAAATCCATGGTAACATTTTTTTTTTATAGCTGTTTAAAATTGATATTTTTATTTTTTTGTTTTTATGACTGAAGACACTTGTACTACCCGAAATAATGGTCCGATTTTCACGAATAGCTTATGTTTCCGGTAGGAAAGTGGATGTTCTTGGTACTTTATTTAAGTCATTTTTCGAATTTCTCAAAATGAATCCTATCCGTTAGAAAAAACGATGAAAAAATGATGAAAAAACTGCAATATATTAATCAATACCTACATTATCTGACTGAACTTCGCTCAGAATCGATTTTTCGAATGCAATGGTTTAACATTGCATTTAAATTATAATTATAATTAAATACTATAATATGCACACCTATATCCCTGCGGCAGGAGTATCAGATCGTCTGTTATTATTATATTAAAGATTAAATATACATTTCATGAAACGTCATCCAGTTAGCACATTAATTACTTAATGTGTATAAAATAATGTTCCATTTCGCAAAATGGAAAATTAGGTACATAATATGAATAAAACATCAATAAATTTAATCTATATATTACGTAATTTAAATATACACATTACACATTAAAGGTAAAATTTGGATACTAAAATTAATTAGAAGTTTTTGAGAAATTAAGTAATATTATTTTATTATTTAATTAATTATTTATTTTTAAGATTAGAGCAATTATTCAGCATATTCCATTCCATATAAAATATAATTAAATTTCATTTATATTTATGTTTCCCGTCGTCTTTTACTGCTTTCACCTTGATATTGAGAAGATTTTCTTCTAACATTCTTACTTCTTGGTACATTTTTATTATGTTTAATTTCTGAGGCAGGTAACAAGCCTATAAAATATTACAATAATAATACAATGGTAGTTTGTACAATAATAAGTTTTGTATAATATACATTAGTGTTGCTGTAAATAATTTTAAAGCAAGTATAATGGTATAATAATGTTTAATATTATGACTTGTGATACGGGGTAATTTTTCATAACAAATCAGAGGATATTTTCGATTTACGGTGCTAAGCGACGATTCCGAGATGTCTTACGACAAATGCTAACTACACGCAGAACTTGTCTACCAATACAATTTAAATTTAATTAAATATAATATTACAGGTATACTCAAATTTTGATATTATATTATTATAATATTCACACATACTCTAACATACAATTAAAGTAAATCAAATAAAATATATTTTTAATTTTTATTTTGCTTCTTCGCATTCGCTTTTGTATTATATATTTATAATATGTAGTCGACATTAATTCTACATTTCTACATCTCCATACAGTGGCGTATTTACGGGGGGGATATGGGGGATAGATCCCCTCCCTTGGCCTTTTTTTTTTTTTTATACATATTCACTGATTTATTAAATTGTTAATTTTATATTTTTGGTATTATGTAATATTACAGAATTACAGGATAAAATTATCACAATATTAATATATTTCATTATAACATTGAAGTTGAATAATTAAACGAAGTATTTTTAGTCAAAAAATTATAGTTGTTATAGTTATTCGTAGCAGTTCACGTAAACTGAAATTTCGACAAATTCGATTTCAATATTCCACGATAACTCGGATAATTTTGACGTAAGATACTAGAAAATTTTATTGAGTGTTTAAATAGGTACTATATATATACCTATGTAGTAAAATTGTGGAACCGTTACGTTAATTTTTTTACTAAATATAGGACTTTGAATATTTCGTAAAATTATCGTGTTTATGTAGGTATATAATGTTTGATAAAATTAGTAATTTTTGGCATTAAGGTCTGAAAATTTTACTGAAGTATACTGAATTACTGACATACTACTTAACATGATATCAAAATATTAGAAAAATTCCTAGTCCAATTTTTTTTTATAGCGGTTTAAATTTTTAATTTCAGTAAAATCTATATTTAAAATATTTATACGGATTTTTCTTATTTTTATGTATGAAGATACTTTTTCAACCAGAAATAATGCTCTGATATTTACGAATAGAATCATCATAGTTTTCCAATAGAAAATTGCTAGCAGTTGGTACTTTATTTGAGTTATTTATCGAATTTCTCAAAATTGAACTTATGCGATAGAAAAAAGGACGAAAAAGTTCATTTTTCATGAAAACTGAAATTTCGACGAATTCGATTTCAATATTTCACGATAACTCCGGCAATTTTGAAGTTAGTTACTTTAAAATTTTATTGGGTATTCACATAGAAATTATATAATATATATGGGGTAATATTTTGGAACCGTTACGTTAATTTTTCTACAAAATATAGGACTTTGAATAATTCAAAAAATTTTGTTTTTATGTATATAATGTTTGATTAAATTGGCAATTTTTGGCATTATGGTCTGAAAATTTTACTGGTGTATATTTACACATTACATATTAATAACAATCATTAAATATTAGTAAATATTTTTAACATCATATCAAATTATTAGAAAAATCTAAAGTCTCAATTTTTTATAGCTGTTTAAAGTTGATATTTTTAGTTTAAACGGAAATCATCCTATCTATACGAATATTCTTCTTATTATTTCTTAATACTTTTAGTTTTTACAATAAAAATTAATAGAAAAGCTAAAAAATATGGAAAATTTTATTAAAGCATACTGATATATGTCTTAACGAATTTCCAAAATACGAGGAAAATCTCAAGACTCAATTTTTTTTTATATGTATTTAAAGTTGAAATTTCTGTAAAATTATTTATATTGAATGTATAGACTGATAAATGTAAAAAAAATTAATCGGCACATTATTTGATGGTAACTTTGGTGGCTGGGCGGGGGTTGGGGAATCATATTCAAGTTTGTGACCACTTAATAAATTCTTATCCCCCCCTTAACAAAATCCTAAATACGCCACTGTCTCCATAAATATATATATCATCATCTATATATATATATATAAGTCCTATATTTTGTAGTAAAATTAACGTAACGGTTCTAAAATATTACCACATATACCTATATAATTCGTATGTGAATACCCAATAAAATTTTCAAGTCTCTTACAATAAAATTGCTTGAGTTATCGTGAAATATTGAAATCGAATTCGTCGAAAAGTCAGTTTTCATGAAAAATGGCGTTTTTTCCGTCATTTTTTCGTCGTTTATTCTATTGCAAAGGGTCAATTTTAAGAAATTCAAATAATGACCTAAATAAAGTACCAACAACATTTAATTTTCTACTGGAAATCTATCCTATGCGTAAATATCAGAGCATTATTTCGGGTAGTAAAAGTGTTTGCAGACATAAAGAAAAAAATCACATCATTGTAAAACCAATACATTCTTCTCTTCGCTCAGAATCTAAAATAGTATTAAATATGATTTTATGATGGCTATAATTATTTACATATTTTACAGCCTATAAGGGAACAATCCCCTTGATCCCCCCGTAAATACGCCACTGATTTAGTGATGAGCAAAACAAGACCAAGACCAAGATTAGCTCCATCTTGGTCTTGGTCTTGGTCTTGGTCTTGGTCTTGCAAGCAAGACTCTTGCAGTTAATTTTAATTTTTATTATTATTTTTTTTTTCTATTATCGGAGACATTACAGCAATCAGATTAATCTCTAGCAGAATAATATTATATAACTCATAAAATTTATAAAAAAAAAGGTTAAATACAAATAATAGGTTAAAGATTTTATAGGAATAATTTTTTATAATTTATAAGATTTAATTTACCTACATGTAATATATAATATTTATTGACCGATATACATTCTATGAGTACCTAACCTAACCTACCTATATAATCAGGGATAGCTATTCAGTAAGAAGGTACAATAGTTTATAAGAATCAGGGGCGTACTCAAGGGAGGAATTTTTCTGACCTTTTTTCTTTGGGAGACCTCTCCCATTGAAATTTCAACATTTAAAAATATTTACATTAGTCCAAGTTTTACCTTGTGAAACTTAAGTGAAAATTAAATAAGGTAATATCAATATTATACACATAAATTGAAATTATTATTTGTTATCCTATATTCATATTTATAATAACAACATAAAATAATTATTATTGTTTTTTTTTTTAAGGTACTTTTGTTTATAAAATTTAACTAAAAATTAAAATTGATTTCAAATTATGATATCAACCAATTGTATTAAACCCTCAATTACATGTGAGTATTATAAGTGTGTGTATATGTAATCAACAAAGTATTGAATATAGGTTTTTTTTATACCCTATTTCCAATTTATTTATTTTAAATAACATTTAAACATATACATACATATGGGTAAACAGTTTTCCATTGAAATTTGTAAAATATGTACCATAATATATATATATATATATGTATGTGTGTTTGTGTGTGTGTGTATTATTGCTTGAATATTAATCTTTTACTTCTTTATTATTATATTAAAGGAAGTTACTAAAAACTTAATTATTATGTAGTTGCATAGTACAAATTATAGTCAATAAAAATAATCATAGTAGAAATTCATATCAAGTTTCAATCAATATGTAGGTACCAATAAAATAATTAAATTAAATTTAAATTGAACTCAAACAACAAGAACTTCTCCGGTAATTTCATTACTTATTTCATTTTTATTTTTTGGCATATCCATGTTTAAACTCATATTTAAAATAAAAATAAAGAGCTGTACCTACCGAAGACTGACGAGACTCTGTGATAACTTTTACAACGACACAATATACAATATACCGTTATAATCGTTATATAATAGGTATGATATTAAAATATATCAATAAACTATCAGTATAAATTCCTATTATTAGTATTATACTTATATTTACGGGCCAAGTACTAAATATAAAACTAAATATATCGGTTTATAAATAAATCGTATCGGTTGATAAGTAATAATATCTATAAATACTGTATAGTATTGGCACATCAATGTATACGTCAATTATAAAAATAAAATGGATATTTTGTATTTGATTTAAAACAACTATTTTTATAATTTTATTTCCTATTTCAGTTATTTCAGTTATTTCTTATCTTGCTTTCATTATCTCAAATTATTACTCCAAATCGAAAACAGCATACAAATCTTATTTTTCCCCGTAGGTATTCGTTATAAATTCATATACAATTTTTCACTTATTTATTTTTATTATTTTTTTTTTCGAGAAAAATCTGCAAGACTCTTGCGAGACTGCAAGAGTCTTGCAGTGTTGGTCTTGTTTTGGTCTTGATCTTGCAGGTCTCATCTTGGTCTTGGTATTGCAGTGCTAAGTTCCGTCTTGGTCTTGGTATTGGTCTTGGTCTTGCAGCAAGACCAAGACCAAGACTGCAAGACCAAGACAATTTTGCTCATCACTACACTGATTTGAAGAACAATAAAATTCCTCGCCATCTTTAAAATAATATATTGGACAAAGTTTTTATCAATGAAAATACAATTTTCAGTTTACTTTACTTACTTATTGAATTACATTAGTAATATAAATTTAGATTTGTTTTACTTACAATTACATATGATATGTGTAACAAAAAACTCGGTATCAGAAAAATTATTTTTGACGTCTAAAAATGAAATTATTATATACATTCATAAATGTGAAAACTAAACAGAAAAATTTCACATAATATGTATGTTACATTTAAATATTTAATTAAATATTAAATGCTATATAAATTATTTTTATTTCTACTTTAAATTATAATAATATGATTAAATGCCATTATATATTATCGTTTTTTAAATATGAATTAAAACGAAGAAAATATAAAATTTAATTTATCAACTAGGTATGATAATAGGTATTCTTTTTCTTATAATTTCAACATAATATTATACCTAAACCTAATAAAATAATACTACCTATTTACTATAATTCTTAATATTATTTATTAAAAGTTTGGAGTCTAAACAATAATAATATTACCTTAATCTAAATGAATTAATTTATTATTAATAAAAATAATTATTATCAGGGATAGGATTTTATAGCATATGGATATTTTTTATGAGATGCTTTAAAACTAGCAGAATAAGCTTGAAATTTGTTTCATGATACAGAGAAGCAGAATGGACAATTTTTATTGGATATTTTTCCATATTTTCAATATTTTAGATTTTTGTGGTATATTTGACTATTTTGAGATATTTTAATATTTTTACTTGTTTATTTATAAAACTATTAATTCATTATATTTTAAAAATTAACGATTTAATTATCATGTTTGTAAATTATTATGGAACTAACGTGGATTTGTGGCACATTAATAATTTTATTGTGTTCAGAAACGTATAAATTAGGAAATGGATTACGGGATTTACTGCGTGGTATTTGTCGTTATAACATAATATGACAAAAACTAATTGGATTTTTATAGTAATTTCTCATCTGCTATATTTAATTTTCCGATTTCTGATATAGTTGATAGTCGATTCGTTTGGTCGATCAATTGTTAATGGCGTAGCCGTGGCCCTACCGTGTGTATTGACATATAATATTATAAAATTTTAAAAATATTATTATTTTCTTATTTTATTCAAAAATTCTGTATCTATATGTTATATAACCATTTTATATTTAAAATTTTAATGTATATTCGAGTATAAATATTTAATAAATTTTTTTTTTTTGCATATTTACAAATTTTTAATGCATATTTTAAGCACATATTTCGTGATAAATAAGGGAATATTATACTGCCTATTTATATAATTTTATGTGCTATAAAATCCAATCCCTGATTATAATTTTCTATATTGACGGTATGAAATACAATAATTTAATGTCATTAAATATTTATTCAATTATCTCATATTATCACATTCTTTATGTTTAATTAAGAAGATAGATTTAAATTTAATTCAATATACTTACCATAAATTTCTGAAAGGATAATAATTTATAGGTTAGGTAATATTTCATAACACACATACCAAGTATATAAATATATAGGAATATATAAATATACCAAGCGCTTCATTAAATATTTTTAAAATCTGCTATTACAATATATTTATTATATTATACGCATTATAAACTCTTTCTGCACGTAAGCGTAGACCTGATCAAAGCGCCCATCGTTCATGATCTCGTTCACGAAGTCGTAAGTCACATGATGTCAATGGAGTTTGCTGGTATCACTGGCGTTTTGGGTGGAATTCCTATAAGTGCGTAAAACCGAGTACACATAATTCGGAAAAATTAGAAAGGCAATCCAAAATTAGTGTACATTAATATAAATAAATTAAATACCTTTCGTATTAATTATATATTGCCTACATTCAGGGCCGGATTTAGGGGAGGGCAACCGGGGCGATAGATATAAAAGGGGCCTCCACAAAAGTGACTTGGGAAAAAAATCTTTCAAATTACAAATGCACTGTCACTCCGCCGTCCCGTCGAAAGTGGCCAATAGGATAAAAATAAAGCGATTTACTTCGGGAACTGGATTTCAGCGAACTTATCAACGATTTTTCGGCGAAAAAAGCTCGGAAGGTTCTGTTTGTCGGAATATATATATATATTTATATATATGTTTGTTAAATACTAATAAAAGAAAAAGAATTTACTTTGAAAAAAATTGTTCATTTTATTTGGAAAATAATTTGGGGCCTGGGGGCCCCCACTTCTTTGATGCCCCGAGGCCTCCACTCCTCTAAATCCGGCCCTGCCTACATTTAATAAATAATATAAAGTAATGTAATATGAAAATATTTAGATATAACGATTTATATTCATCATTGCAGCTCTGATTCATTATTATGTAATATAAGATATAACAACTCTAATAATTTATTAATGAGCAATGATATTTAAACATATCTACATTGGAATATGTATAAATATTTCAATATTTTTGTAATTATTCTAATAAAACTAAATTAATAATTTATTTGTTATAAGTATTATTTTATTGATAAAATTAAAGAATATAATATATTAATATATATGTATATGTTAAAAATTTGAAATTTGAAATTATACAATCTATTTAATTAACTTACTCAAATGATCTTTTTCTAAAATATTTGGGATATTTAATAAAATAAATTATATGATTATAATTAATTATTACCTATATAGGTATTTGTTAAAATGAGATAATTACAAATAACTCATATTTGCACGAACACTCGTATATATGACCACTGATACCCATGTCCTTTTTAATTGATTAATGTTTGTTTTCTTTCGATTTTGATATTATTAAGTGTAAAAATGATCATGGAGCGTAAAAGTATATTACACATTGCTGGAAAGCTATACATAAATTAAGAGTTCTCTTTGATTTTATTACATCTTCACGTGTACGATATCATTGAAAACATAACATTTTAAATTATTAATGATCAATGATCATGAAGAAAATATTTCAGAGTTAAAAAACCATAAATTATACATATATATATATATTTTGCATAATGTAGATGCTTATCTAACCTCGTAATTCCTAAGTCTGGTGTGCGACACAAGGTGCTGTTCTCTCTCCACTTCTTTTCTCATTCTTCGTTAATTCAACTCCGTCCATCTTGCAGCATGCTATTTACTCATTTTCGCTGACGACATGAAATTGTATCTTTAGATCCAGTCAAAAAATGATTTCTGTTACTCCAAGCTGATTTTCAACGATTAGTGGATTGGGGCGAAGACCTTGGCCTTAACTTGAACATCTCCAAATGCTCTGTTAAGACGTACTCGCGTATTCGCTCTATAATAAACCATATATATATTTCATTCAAAAGGTTCCTCTCAAATCTGCTGGTGTTGTCGTACTTTATCTTGGTTATACTCTTACCCGGACGCTCTGTTCTTGTAAGCATATTGATACTCTATGTTATAAATCATTTAAACTTCTTGACTTCATCTCTTGTATTTCCCGTGAATTTCATCATTCTTTCTTCCTTAAAACTCTCTATTCTCTCTTTGTTCGCCCTATTGTGGAATACAGCTCAGTTATTTGGTACTTAGTTACATTGTCAGTTCGTCACATATAATCATGCTTGAAAGGGAAGAAATACAATTTTTACGCCTGGCTGCTACTTCCCTTCAAATTCAATGTCCACCCCATGATTACTCCACTGTTCAAGAAGCATTTTCCCTTTTTAGCCTAACTGACCGTCGTCATGTGACTAACCTTAATTTCTTATCGAGTATTTTTTCTTGCCATATCGATTGTCCACCTTTAATTTCCCTCATAAACTTTAAAATACCAACTATATTAAATCGTTTTTACACCAATAATTTCCACATTCCGTTTACAAACTCAAATAATCAATCTAACTCTCCATTTATATTATGTGTTATGAGTACCGCCAATGATTCAACTCCTTTTTCGTATTATAAACATTGATCAACAATTCTCTTTTAATATTGGATACCGCATTCAAGCATAAGAATACAAGATACGTTCAATTTAAATATAAAGTTATGATTTATGAAATAGTGTAGCGTGTAGTTAATAATATTACTAAGCGTTTTTATTAGTTATTTACAAAAAATTTATTATAAAAGGTTTAACAATTAAAACAATTCATCAAAGAGTAGTGGAATTGAAATTTTTATTATGTTCCGTATATAAAATACAAAATTAGAAATGGTAGAAATAAAGTGAACTAGTAATGAAAATTTAATCATTTCTTAATATGTAAAGATTAATATCTTTATAAACAAATTAATATTATGAATATTAAATAACAAAAAATATTCCTTATCTTTATCTATTTTCTTTTTTTAAAACATATTATTTTACCATTTTTAATGAAGTCAAGGTAAAATAACCTTAAATTGTCTCTCGCCAGTGATACAAAGCCTGAAATGATAAATAAAACAAATTAATATTAATGAGTAAATATATGGGATATATTTGTGAAAAAGATAATTATGAAAAAGCCTGGATAGAATTTTGGAAAAGATAATGGTGATTGTATTTTGATTGTGATTTAAATGTAATAATAAATATTACATATGAAAAATTATTTTGAGCTAAACATAGCCAGATATAGCCATAGTTTCTATTATAGTTTTCATTGTTTTTCAGTATTATTTTCCCTTCTCATGAACTTAGATTTGAGAAACCCGAAATATAATCTAAATAAAGTAACAATTAGACGTGATTCTCTACCGGAAATATACTCTATTCGTAATAATCAGAAATTTTTTACTATCTAAGAAAGTTTCTTAGGCTTTTAAAAACCTACTGGTAACGCATAATATATTAACATTTTATACTTGATGATATACGAATGTCAAATACTCATTATAATATTATAATGTAAAATCTATATTAATATTATTTTATATCAATTAAATTTATATTTAAAAGTATATTTTTAAACATTGTTTATGTTATAACTATTATAACCAGAATCATTCGCTGATCATAATTCATGAGATTAAAATTTAAAACTTAATATTAAGAAAAAATTCCAATACATATTTTGCAACCATTAATTTCGAATCTTTTATCTGTAATGTAGTTAAACATTATCCATGATAATAATTGCATGTCCATTTTCAAAAAGTTCTATATTAATAATGTATTAGTTTAAAATATTTAAATTAATTATTTATGATTTTATGGTTTTTTTATGCCTAACATTATGGATTTTATTATTAAAAAAATATTTTTCTAAAATGCCCAATGAACGTCGGTCTCTATTGAAGAATGCTAAATTATAACTCTTTTAAAAAAAATATATATTAATTATGTCTACATTATCACAAAGATTTTTTTTTTTTTAAAGACGAGTTTTACAAATTTAATGACTATATATCATCATAATATATCTATGTATTATATAACTTTATCTTATATATAATTATGAAGTTTGAAAATTAAAACAAATAATATTATGAGTATATTATTATATATTTTTGAATTTCTGCCTATTTATTTAATTATCTAAACATTATAATTTTATATTTTTAAATTTTTACTAATACAGAAAATACAATTCAATTATTTCATTTACCAACGTAATATTCTTTTGTATTATACACGCATGGATTTGTAGAAAAAAAGGTTGATACATTATAAATGTTAAATAAATATACGAGAAATGTCTTACCAAGTCTTATCATTCTTAGATGATAATTTTGCATACCTTCTCCATTTATTGGTCTTGCTAAGAAAAGAGAAATAATCATATAAGTATCAGTATTTTTCGAATACATTAAAATGTAGGTATATAATGTTGAAAATTATTAAAAAATTTTATTATAAATTAAATTTTCTAGGCTCGTAAAAGATTATAATATTAATTTACATATTCATTTAAAATTAATAATTTATATAAGTACATAGAGAAATAATATGTTTTTGTGGGAAATTTTATAAATAAAAAAAATTTTATTATAGTTATTCTCAAGTTAGATACATTAGTTATTTTGGCTGCATCCGAATTGCGTGCCAATAAGAATAGCAATGTTGATTGTGATCCGAATTGCGTGCGCTTATTTTACAAAACATGTTTGAATTGCGTGCGAATATTTTTTGAGTCATTTGGAATTGCACGTATGAAATTTTTTTACTGACGACCAATTACTATAGTTTATATTTTATAAGAATATATCGATTATTATGATGTAGGTACTGTATGCATAAAATTTTCTAATTTTGTAGGAATTTAATTCAAATTATACACAATATTCTATTCTTATAATTGGTAGTAATTTTTTATATTTTTTAATGTATTATATTAATGTATTCTAAATGTAATAGTTTTGTTTTATGTATTGTATTGGTGTTTTAATTGAATTTGAAATAAAATAATAATAAAAATTGCCATAAAATTATAAATTATTAATTATCAATAACTCAATAAATAATAAATTTAAAAAAAAATCACATGTCTAACTGCCTTCATTGCGAAAAAACTGTTTATGCAACTATACTCTGTTCCAAAAGAGAAGACACGGGTTTTGCGCATAGTGAATGACGGCTAACGCAAAGCGTAGCCGATTTTTCCCCTTTCACTTGTCATTGTTTCACGTGGTGAGCTTTACGAAGTCTATTGCCGACGATGTATACACCGTAATTAAAATGCGGTACACAAAAGCCGTGTACACGTGCACGGTTATCAGGTGACAGGATATACGTATATTCGCCAAGTGTCATAGATGTTAACAATCGAAGCGCGCCGTATAATGGTTTTTAACGGTGCAGCTGGGTGTCAGAGGTCGCTGGTGAGCATACGTGCATTTATCGGAGTAGGTGGGGAATGCGCGCCGCCGAACGAAAACTGGTCACCGCTTCGTGTCTTCTCTTTTGGAACAGAGTATAGGTCCTGTCGCGGGAAAATCGCGCATGCAACTAGGTTCTGTCACGAAAAACTCGTGCACGCAACTCGGTTCTGTCACGAGAAACTCTTGCGCGCAATTCAACCTAAATAATGGTTTTGGCACGCAATTCGGAAACACCGGTTGTTTTCTATAATTTGATATGTTCAAAAATACATTTAGAATTAATTTTACTCATTACAAAATTTATTCTTATATACAATTTTATCTAATAAATACATTGATAAATTCATTTTGATAAATAAGCATTCAATCCTTGAATAAAATTTAGAGTTTATTAAAAAGTAATATATATTTAAAAAATGGAAATTAATAAAATTGAATAATAATGGTATAAAAACTATTTTAAATAAAATTTATATTGGCAGGAAATATTAATATATTCAAGTTACGGTAAAAGTACAAATACCGGCAAGACTTAAAATTTAACGTTTAAACCTAGGTTTTACATACTACTCTTGGTAAATGTCCTAATTTCGGAAATATACGATCGATCTTGGTAAATTCTAGGATATACAAAATTTAAAATTATATGGTAAAAGCAGGATAATTATTATATTTCGGGCTTTTACAAGAGATTTATGGAAAATCTTAGGATTTACAGTTATGAGTACATACGAGTATATATTATCGGTAAAAGTTCGAAAAATGAAATTTATATTATAATAATATAATAATATTATATTTACATTTTGATTTATCAGATTTAATTGTTATACTTGGCTATTATGACACATAGAATACGTCATGCATTATTGACACGGCCCGATATGGTACGTACTGTACACCTGTACGAACGATGTCGGGTGCGATCTGTCTTCCTAGTCAGTTACCAACCTAGACGGCGCACACCGATACCTCCGATTCAACTATGGAAAGGAGACTCGGAAGGTACTATCGAATCGTGCTGCTCGATCTAAACGGCGAGTCTGGTGCTTTTTGTCTTCACCCGACAAGCCGGACACATCTATACACTTCTACGACGGGTACGCCGATCTCGTCAACCGTACGACAACCACCATTATGTTACTTCCATTATATTATACTTTCGTGTTAATATAACCTGGAGTAAATCAGTGTAGTAACACTCTATCTACAATCGGTCTTACGAGTGTTTACTTATGTGTTACCTTCCTACGAACGAGTCACCTAAGTGTCTCCCAGCGACACCGGCACCGTCGCCATGTCATTACATTATACCTACTTGTTTGGAGCGACATTTACATCTATTTGTATCACATTTTTTATAACAGTCACACATAGGCGCAATTAGGGTAAAAATTTGGGGGGGGGCAGAGTTATATTTTAAGTAAACTTCTAATTCTATATCATTTATATCACAATATAAAAACAATATTTTTTTTTTATTCATATCATGTATATATTTTCACACATATATATATATATAAGTAGGATAAAAAGGGGGCTTCTGGATCATAGCACCGCCCTATAGCTCCGCCGCATCATTACCATGGCTCCGCCATAGCTCCGCCGCATCACTACCGTGGCTCCGCCGCATCCCTACCATAGCACCGCATTAGCACCGCCGTATCCCTACCATAGCACCGCATTAGCACCGCCGCATCCCTACCATAGCACCGCATTAGCACCGCCACATCCCTACCATAGCACCGCATTAGCACCGCCGTATCCCTACCATAGCACCGCATTAGCACCGCCGCATCCCTACCATAGCTCCTCCACCACCGCCACCGCATCCACCACTACCACCACCACAGCTCCGCCTTATCGTCAGAGCTTATCACGACCACGTAACCTATAGATATTTTACCCCTTCCTATTGTTTTTAATAACGACTACGTAACCTATGGTTATTATACCCCCCTCCCTATATTTACCATATACGATTATCTAACCTATCACTTCTTTATCACGACCACGTAACCTATGGTTAATATACCCCCTCCCTTTATTTACCATATATGTGTATCTAACCTTTCACTTCTTTATCACGATCACGTAACCAGCAGATAATTTACCCCTTCCTATTTTTTTTAAAAACGACTACGTAACCTGTTTAATATACCCCCTCCCTTTATTTACCATATATGATTACATAACCTTTCACTTCTTTATCACGACAATGTAACCTATCATTATTTTAACCCCTTCCTATATTTCTTATCTAAGGTTACCTGATCTCTCACTTTTTTTTTTATCACGACCACGTAATCTATGATTATATTAACCCCTTCCTTTATCTATTTCTTCGTTGTCTTCGTTTGTCTACGTATACATAAAACTACCATGTAACCAAAAATTATCTTACCCCACTCATTTATACTTCTTGTTAAATATAATTACGATAGTATATTAATCTCATTATTATCATAATCAAGTCACTAACCCTATACATCCATACCTTTCTTTTATCATATAACGTTATCGAAGATTTACATATAATTTTGTCACCTGATATCAATCGTTTCTCGTATAGATGTTTTTGTTAGACGTGACTAACAATAATATCTTATACCGTTAAGTATTTACTATACGCAGGGAATTATATTATGAATATTTCATTATAATATACATCAGCTCTAATTACCGACAGATTATTTTGCAGTCATCGACGATTTAAGTAATTCTTTTATATCCCCACCACTCCCTCTCACATATACTGTATTAGTACTGTATTTATTTGCCCGTGTTATACCTACACGTATCTAATGTACGTATAATCGTATACCATCATAACTACAGGTAGTTCAATCGCTATTAGTCATCGATGCCTTAAGTAATTTCTCTACAACCCCACCA
>JAIUCT010000017.1:10356311-10377670 GCA_021307375.1 Tetraneura akinire | reverse complement strand
AAATATTATATATTAATAAATAGTAGGATATTAATTTATTATCGTATATATATTATATAGGATAAAACTATAGGTATTATAAATTAATACATATTAATTAATCATCTTATATTAATATGGTTACGGCTAGATTATTTAACAGCAAATTTGGGTGGTATGTATTAAAAATTTTTCATGATTTAAAAAGGTTCTAATACTCGTATTATATTATATATGAAGTATTAATTTTATTAGGTCTATGTCCCCAGCACCGCCCATTGAATTTGTTTTATCAAACCCAGTGCTTTCAATTGTGCTGGATTGTGCCGGCTATGGTTCATCCCTTCGTTTGTGCTAAGTCTCCTCCTAAGTTATGTCAAATAAAACTTCATTATAAATTTATGTATGATGCCGTCTCACGAAGGGAGGTTTTAGGTCATTCAAAACCACTGACTATCCACTGATAGGTTGGTATTTATTAGTCCCTTGGGTGGGGCTATCCTCATAAAAAATGCCTCGAAGTGACACTTGAATAAGTGAGCGGAGCCGCTATGCGAAGCAAGCTATCACTTACACTTAAAAACTATAAACTATAAAACAATTTCGGGGCTGACAAATCTAGCACGATCGAAAGCCCTGCAGGGTTAGGTTTAAATACAAGTATATTAGTTTTTAATTATTATGTTTAATTATTAGGTTATAATGAAGACATTTTAAATATTATACAATTTTTATTGTATAATCCATGTAAGTATAATATTGTATAACTTTTTTTTTTTGCACATTAATATAATTATGTTATTTATATGTGATGTGAGTAGTCTGTCTCTGTAGTATGCTAACATATTCTTCTATAATGTTACCGATCAAATGTATTAACTTTAAATATGTTTATCAAAATTTAATCATTCCTAAGTAATGATAACAATAATTTAATAATAAAATATATTTATTTATCTGGTCTGGTATATCATCTCAGAGCTTAAAAAGTGTTTGCTGACATCAATTTGTTGATTAATCGATGATCGTCTTTATATGTCGTCAGACCAATGATCCATTTTTTTTTTTTTTTTTTAATATTAATTGATTGTTATTAATTCTTCATTTTGTTGTTTTTATTATTATTATTTTTTTTTATATCTATTCAATCTTTGTCACATTGTAATAGTACAAAACCAGTGGCGTAAAATTGCCTGTGCAAACGACGCACTTGTAACGTGCATTTGAAATGTGTTTTTGTTATTAAAAATAATACGAAAATACAATATATAAAATATATTTTAATCATATATAGACATTATAATTAATAATGAAATTATTACATCCCCAGAAAAATGAATCGATGATCATTTAATATATGATATACGGGTTATCATATTTAATCATAATCATGATTAGTTTTATCAAGGAAAACAGAATACTGGTAATCGTAATTTAAAAAAGCAAGGGAAGTGATACTGGTGTAGAATGGATACAAGTGTAAAGAGCATAGTGTTGAATTTCGATTAAAATTTGAATGCAATGATAAATCATTACATTCAAAAAACGATTTTGAGCGAAGTATTGCCAGATTTGGATATTTAGGTGACTTATTTAATAGTTTAATCTAATCTGTGGTTTTATGATAAATTATTTATATTGCATGTGTGACTGATAAATGTAAAAATTTTTATAGGTAGGTACATACCTACCTGTATATTATCTGAAGAACTTCATAATCGCTCATTAATTCGCTCATAATCGTTTTCACGATTGTAATGATTTATCATTGCACAAAACATATGAACAGTGAATTGTCTATGACTATTGATTATTAATTATTATATATTTAATATAAATATATATACATTAATACAATTTAATATATATATATATATATATATATATATATATATATATTATTGACTTATAATTTATTGGTATAATTTTTTTTTAATATATTATGATTATGTACATGTACAATACCTATACATTACCATAATATATGTAACGCGGAGAAATTAATATTTAAATATAATATTCTATAATGAAATTATACTTTTTAGATATAATATTTTTTAATTTATTCTTCCATTAGGTCCGAATCTGTTGTTTGGTAACTATTAGATCAATTTTTTTTAAATTATGTTATGTGTATAATTGTATTTTTATACATTTAATGTATTTTGATATGTATGGGTATATTGGTATATAGTATTAAAATAGATATAAAATATTAATTTAATATATTTTAATATATTTATAATATTATTATCATTTATAGATAAATAAGTTTTACACAATAAATAATATATTTTAAGAATAGCGGATTATATCAATTTCATGCCCCTGTAGTAGGTACCTCTAATTATATGGTGTCGTTCTTGTCATTAATAATTTTCATCATTTTACTTTTACGTTTTACGTAATATTAACATTATTATTTTGTAGTTTTATACATGGAAAACATTTACAAGAAATTAAATATACATACAATATTGTAATAATAATATTTTAATTATTTATATGATATTCAAAATGCATAATATTAAATATTATGTTTAAAGAGATTGAAAGCGGTACCTATATATTTTAATCGATTTAGACCTTAAAGACTGACAACAATTTAATTATTTTCTGTGGTTTGATTTTAAAAATGTAAAAATATTTTACTGCATTATCAAGTTTACTATGCATCAGTCGGAACATATTTTAAATAATTATTTACCTTTGAAAATTGAGAAATGTATAAATAAATATAATATTATATTATAATACCAACAGCAATCCAATGCGCGCTCTACCATAGGGTATTAGGGTTGTATATCTTATCTCAAGGTCATAGCCATATGGCTTCAGATAATAATTAAGGTATATAAATTATGCTCGTTAAAATTACTCTACTCACTATTAATATTAATGATGTACAAAATAAATCTATCACTCTCGTCTGTCATTAAATTTATGGTAGAAAAAAAAAAATTGTACCATCAACTAGTAATTACCTTTTAATGGTCCAAAAATATAAGTAATCATTAATCAATAATATTTAAAATTTAATTTATGTCGAAATACGAAATTCAAATCATTTTTTTAGTTTTTGCAATTAGGTACCAATTGTTTTGAAGCTTTAACTCAAAATAATGACGACGCTTTCATTCTCTTGTTTCAGTATCGTTCCTCATATATTTCTATGACAGATAACGGTTAAATTTCTCCGATTTCTATACAAGGGTTATAACATTTATTATTAAAGTTATTATGATTTTTATAGATGATGATGATAAAGTTGCTAAGCGGAAATCTAATGGTAAGTCTAAAATTAATGCACTTTTAAACATTAAGTTGGGTGCAAAATTTCATTTATATAAAATTTGCCTTTTGAAATTGTAAAACCTTTTTTTTGTTAGGCATTCCATCATAAATCATAGTGAATTATACATTAATTATCTATATTTACTTCACAATATTTTCACTGAATATAATTATAATGATTAATTATTTAATCTAAAAAGAATTAAAAAAAAATTATATACCTCATTGTGTACTTGAATATTTTTACCAGTGTTGGAAAAGTTCCTTTTAAAAAGGAACTCGTTCCCGCACCTCGTTCCCGTTGTAAAAAAGGAACTCGTTCCCGTTCCTCGTTCCTGTTGCGAAAAAAGAACGCGTTCCCGTTCCTTTTCAGATTTTTACGATCTGAGTGGTGGTCAATGTTGTCTGAGTGTTTTTTGTGAACAATTTTAAGTCAGAAATAATCGGCTAACTAACTCTTTATTTTTTTTTTTTACAAAAATGATTTGGTTTATTAAGAATTTGTATAGCATAGACTTGAAACTTTCTCCAGTAAGAAGTTTATTTTGACTAAAATTCACTCCTTCACTCAGAATTGTTTTTTATTTAATTATCAATATTCAATATAAATATAGAATATAATATATTGCTTATTTTACATAATATATTAATTTAATAATTTTACATTTTACTATAATATACACGATACACCACAATATGCCACACATACAGAAATGCTATAGGATATATAGTATATCTGTATTATCTCTATACCAATAAACAATCTGTTTTTTTTTTTAAATTCAATTAATTTCCTATTCAGTATTCCAAAAGATGGAAATAAAGAATGAAAAAAACAATTCATTAAACTACTTATAAGTCAAAATATTTATATTTTATTTTCATTTATAATATATATTAAAAAAACAAAAATAGAATAATAAAAATAAAAATATATTATAAAATATAAATTATCCATCATACACATATTGTTCTTATTTCTCAATACTTATACTATACAATAAAATTTAATAGAATAGCCAAAATCTTGGAAAATTTTTGAAAATTCTATTGTAACATACTAATATATATTTAAACGTATTTCCAAAATATTAGGAAATACTCTCGACTGAATTTTTTCATTTAAAAAAAATCATTTAAAAATTTATAAAATATATTAATATACGAGTATTAAGAATGATTAAAATTTAAAATGAAATATTATTTAACTATATTATAGTTAGTCAAAACAGTATAACATATTTTTTAACTACTAAATGTCCATATGTTTCAAAATAAACATCAATCAATAATCCATATTATAGGTATCAAACACAAATATTAATAAATAGTTTATAATAATTGAAATACAATCACGACACCAAAAAGCACTATTTATTTATTTTTAATCAATTAACAGTTATCAGTTTAATTTTAATCTTTATCTTTAACCACTCATTAAATATGACTATCAAATTATAAAATACAATATCATCTCATGGACAAAATAAACATTTATTTAATATTTCAAATAATTAAAAAGTATAATAACTTCAAAAAATCATTAAAAATAAATGAAAACACTTTAAGAAAAAATTTTAACGCCAAAATTTTTCTTAAATATAAATCTACAAAATGGCTATTTTGAATTAAAAAATTAAAAAATAAATAAAAAGTAATTTTTTAAATTTTTTTATTTAAATACAAAAATAAAAATGAATGTACTATAATTGTAGCGCCAGAGTATAAGTATAATTTTAAAAAAAATTATAAAAAAATATTGCCTAGAACCAGAGTTATTCCATTTGTCAAATCCTCGAGACTCACCCTGTATATCGTTCGTATAACGTAAAACTGCTTATGTGTACATCTCTACATACATTGGATCGATAAAAACGGACGTGGTAAAAAACTTGCTACGCGGTTTTTCAGAAATCGCGTCATGCTCTATTTTATCGTTCTCGCTCAGTGGTAAATTAAATATACCGACCAAACAAATTTGTTTACAATGTATGTTTCATTATTTTAAATTATCATTTAAAATTACATTTATAGTTAATAAAATAATTTTAGGTAGGCACTCGTATATTGAAAAATAAATAAATATCATATATTAAAAATAAATTCTGCCAAATAGGCGTCAGAACTAGACCCTTGGGTATCTCCCAGACATTCTGCGCCATACGATAATAATAATAATAATAATAGTTACATATTAATAAATAGTGTGGATACCCTTCAAAAAAATGTACAAAATATGCCACAAATTTAGGTACCTAACCGTATATTTATATTATAGATTGAATCAATGCCAATATATCTATCTCAATTTCCATATTACACGAAGATTGAATAATATTATGATATAGGTACGAGTATTTTAAAATGTTTATTGCGGCCAATTATCGCCACCGCTATCGATGGATTGCGATTGTCATTATCGCTCCCGTTACCGATCAAGTGTGTGGGCAGTTGGGCACCTTTAGTCCTGAATCCCTTTGACCCTTCTACAGCAGTAACAGCACTTCTTTTATAATAAATTAAACTAAAATATTGATAATAATTATTTTTCTTTTTTTTTTTAGATCTAGCATTATATATACAACAAATTATAAATGAAATTAATGAAAGTTAGTTTTATTAATCAAATTTAGTAATTTTAATATAATACATATTATAACATTACAGAGTATACAGTCGTTTTAGTCCCGCTAATAATGTTAATCTATTATGTAACTTTAAATTCTGATTTAAGCAATTTATATACGTTTGAATAAGTCTCATGTTTTATTTATTTATTTTACCCAGTTGTACCTATTATACTGAAATTGTTTAAATAAACGATTAAAAGTAAAGGAAAAACATTATGCTGCAATAAAGTAAATTAATATATTATTTATATTTAATTATTTGTTATTACAATTATCTCAATTATGGACACTGCCTATTACATTTAATTTATTAATTAAGTATTAAATTACTTTATTAGATATTTGCATTTATTTTTAATTATTTACTTAAATAATTTCAGTTTTACAAAATATGGTCTTAATATGTAATATTATAAAAAATTATACAAATTGTAAAATAATGGTTTCCATTTATGAAATGGATAAAATTTTTATCCATTACCATTACATGAACTTAAAAATGACCTACACGATATGATCGTAGTTCATAAAATGAATTCTACTCGTAGTTCGTAAAATTAACGATTTCACCGAGTAGATGCGATATATTATATATCAGTATGATATATTTAAAATAAAAATTGAATGTTTTCTTAGGAAAGTTCAAAGTAATAATAATATATTAATATATTATATTTTTTTTTATCAATAGATATTTATATCGAACTCAAAAGAAATTCCAAATTTAAATTACTATAAATAATAATAACGAAATTCGAAATATTTTAAAATTGAGTAAAACAATGTATGGTTGTATTTATATAACTTAAACAAAAAATAGGAAATTTTTACTTAATATCAATCTTACAGTTCGAAAATTTTATCGTATATAGATAACACTTATGTATTATTTACAAAGTCCTAATTTCAATATTTCTTGAATTATCTTAAAACATTTGAATTAAAATCCATTACAATTACAGTTTTTGTGCATTTTGTCAATTTTCCGTCACTTTATAGATTCTAAGTGATTTTGAACTCTAATATATTACTTTATATTTTATAAAATATTAGAAAAATCCCAAATCTCATGTTTTTTTTTATATACTTTTAAAAAGCGAAATGTTTAGTGTAATCGAAAATCTAAGAAAACATAGGAGTATATTAGTATAAGTATTCTTCTTATTATCTCTCAATACTTTTATTATAATGATTAATTAAAAATTCAAATAATTTTAAAATATTTTGAAAATTCTTTGAAGCATATTCATATATTGGTTAACGTATTTCCTAAATATTAGTAAAATGTATGCAACAATTTTTTTTATAAGTGTTTAAAGTTGAATTTTAAGGAAAATTAATATTTATAGTACCTATTTATATGGATTCTTTTTATTAAATTTCAGTATTTTACAATAATAATAAAAAAAATTGATAAAAAAGGTAGCATAATAGGTAATCTAGGTGCCGAAAAATTAATCTAATATATCTAATAAATAATAATATATTGCATATTAGAAAAATAATATTTAAACATTTTTTTTTGTAATACGAGAAAAAAAATAAAATATAATTCATGAAAAAATATTATTGTGTTTTGTATACCAGTGTTGTTGCTAGTGCGGCAAAAAATGTCTCCCTGGATCCCCTTTTCAATATTATGTGTATAACACCGGAGCCGTCCCTTCAGTTTGCGGGGCCCATATTTATATATTATATAATATATATAGCTTTTAACGGTAAAAATGCGGGGCCTGTTTAACCGCGGAAAAGCGCGGGCCCGTGGCGAGGGCTCCGCTCGCCACGCTCTAGGAATGGCCCTGTATAACACTATTATAATTTCTACAATGAGTAAAACAAATTTAATATTATCTAGTAATACCTACATAGGTAGGTACCTATATTATTTTTATAATCTTATAAAATTATGAATAATCAATAATCAAAATAATATATGTTTCGTGTTTATTTTCAAAAGCTTGGGTAGAGGGGGTGCCAGGAAAATGTTTTCCTACAAGCGCAAAATAGCATATTCGGCACTTAACACCGTTTATAACAATAATAGGTATATTATAACGACAAAATTTATGAAATGTAGATTTATTTTATGAGGGTACCTACATAGAATTTTTTTATAGATAGAATTTTAGCATATTAATAATTTTCAGTTTGAGTTGAAAATGAAGCATCTGAAAATGATGAACAAGTCAACAACTAATATATAAATGTAATAAAACAAATATAAACAAAAATATATTTATTTACTTTTTGTTTGGTTTTTCATCAGCATTTATCATTATAATAGAAAATGGTTATATAACCAAGTATTAAAGAAACGTTAGTTGTTGAATAATTATATCGTCATTCTAAAAAAGAAATCTCTCAGATACAATAATAATGGACTAGTGGACTTATATTGGATTATAATTTTACAGTAATTATATTTAAGAATATTTATTTTATTGAGTGACTGTATAATAAATAATCCAAATATTTTATTCAAATAAATTTAACTAAAAGATTGTAATAAATAAAGATAAGTTGAACAAATATTTAATTAATTTCTTTGCTACAGTTATTCCAGAATCTATAATAAGCGTTGGTAAGAAAAATATATTTCAATAAGAATACTGAAATGAAAAACAAAGAAAATTATATAATACAAATTTTTTTATCGATTATAATTATATTCTCAACTATCTTACTAATTAATTAGGGTAATCCTAAAATATTTACAAAATCTACATTATATTATCATTAATGTACATTACGGAATAATTTAATTATTATTTTTTTAGACATCCTTCGTAAGCAGTTTTTAATTTATATTATTATTAAATGTTTAATTTTTGATCATTTGAATATAATTAAAATATTTATATTTGGTAAATTAAGTGGTTAAGAAGCTATTATAGAAATTCTTATTGAATGTGAAAATAATTGATTGAGTAATATAAATAATTTTTTTTAGAATATGTTAAGTATAAACTAGTAACACGAGGTAAGTAAATATTTTTTATAAAAAAATAGTTTTAAATTATCTAACTAAGTACCTACTAATGGAAAACAGTTAATATGTCTCATAACAAGTGATATGCTAATAATATTTTCGGCTTAGTTCGTTATAATTTTTAAATGTACTATACTGAGATAATTGTAGATTTACATTTACTTTTATAATACTATATACTAGTACGTGGCCAAATATCATTTTTTAATATAATCCTTGTAATTTCAATGTTACTATTATGTAATAGATATAGAATACACATAAAATGTATACTATATAGTAGATATTGATATACTCGTATAATACATTTAGTAGATATAAAGCTGACAGAGTAGGTAACTAGAATTTTTAAAATTAAATTTATAGTCAATTATAAATAATTTTTAAATTATTATTTCTTTAAGAATTAAAAAAAAAATTAACTTAGACGAATTCCAGAAATGTTAAGAAATCGCAGAAATATTTCATTATTGATTGATTATTTATAATTGAAAATGTATTGAGAAATAATAATAATTAATGATAATAATGGCTAATATTTTCGATTTTATTTAAAATTTAAATATTAAACAGTTATGAAAAAATAGAGACTTAAGATTATTATTATATTTTGGAATTGAAATCAGTTAAGTTAAATAATATGTAGTTCATTTTCTATTATAATGTTCAGACCGTTTAATTTAAAATTTAAAATTTATTAAATAATAAGAATTATTAAATAATGAGAATTTTAATAAAATTAAAAAGTTTTCTATTTTTAAGAATAATTATTGTTACGATTCTAAAATTTTACAACTTGTGTAAAATACTTATATGAACAACAAAGAGGTCCAATATTTTTTATATTTTCGTAAATTATTGAAATCCATTTCTTAAAAATTTCAGTTTTCGTTAATATTAACAAATTTTCATCATTTTTATTGGAAGTTTTTTTATTAGATTAATTAAAATTTATGAAGTTTTGAAATTGATTTAATAGAGTGCCATCTATACTGGACTCTATACTTGAAACATTCTCTGCATTCGAAGCATTAATTCTGGTCGAAAAAGTGTTTACACATATGAAAATAAAATTTATACATTACTGTAAAACCAATAATGCATTCTTCCCTTTGCTTAAAATCTAAAATAATGACATTTTATGTGATCGACATTTCAGATCGGGTGCGTCTGATGGACGGCCCGATTCATTAATAATTTGAACACCAAGTTTCGGTATCAACTTCATTTTATTTCATATTCAAAAAATATTTACACAATATAATATCTTAAATCTAATATATTTAAAAACAGTATCAGGATCTCCATTATCCGTTATCCGGGGGTCGAGTGATTACAATACGCACCTAGCGAGGCCCCAGATTCCCTAAAAACCTTCACACAACAATGTGGGTTGTCCCAGCCTACATCCTGGGGAAGGAATGTGACTGTTGGTCACGGAAATTAGGAAAGATGAGACCAACCCAACTAGGCAGTTAGGAAATGGATAGGTGGAATCATTGTCTTCGGAAGTCCGCGGCACTGATTCCGAGTTTGAGGAGGTTAATTCACTATGTGTTAGGTGTGCCAACCTTCTCCGTGAAAACGGCATTTTTAAGTGATCACCCATGGAGTGCTCGGTCTCGGTGACGGTGTTCTCTGGTGGTTCAAATACTACCTAATTAAAAAAATGTAATTAATAATAATTTTTTTTTTAGGAACGATTGTTCAAGGAATAATACTTACACAAGGTAAGTACATTTATTTAAAATATTTTAAGTTAGATATATTAACAAACGAAAAGAAAACCAAAGAAAGTTTTGTTGTTAAATATTAATTTATTAATCAATAAATTAAACGTTACTCATTCCCAAAATATACTTATAAAACTAGTGATTATAAATAATGGACTATTTTATAACGTACATTTTAATCATACCTTAGATTTTTAAAAAAAATTGTCTACAAAAAATTTTACACCACAACATAAAAATTTTAATTTAATTCATAAAACACTTAAGGTAATATTTTATTTTATCCTGTAATATAATTTAAAATAATTTCAATTTTAGAGAATATTGATGATGGTAAGTTATTATCATTAATTTAAGAATCTATTTATCATTGAATATAATAAAACTGTAAATGACGAGTCCAGGTATTATGCCACAAAAATATGTTTTTGGAGTTAAATGTAGTCGAACACTTATGTACCCTGTAGCTAAGATTCACTATAACAATAAAAAAAAAAAAAAAAAAAAAAAAATATAATATAAAATAAAATATTATAAAATATTGGATATTTGTAATGTATTTGTTCAATGTTATTTTATTTATGTTCAAATCGTATTTCCAAGTATGACAAGTATTTCTCAGGAAAGGTGCGCAGCATCATTGTTTCTAAATAAACTTGCTATTTTACCCTGAAATAGCACTGTTTTCAAAGTTAAGGAAGTAAAATAATTTATATGAATTTATATCTAGGTACAATAAATAACTCATTATTTATTTAAAGCCATTCGGCAATTCAAAGAGTTATAATAACAAGACATATACAGAAAAGAAGAAGAAGAAAAATAAAACACAGTGAACAATACAACAAAAACTAAAAACTAAATTACCTATATTAATATACAAATTCAAAATATAGAGTACAGGCTTAAGAGTTACTGAGTAGTCGAAGCATTCTATGCAGAGGTTGGTTATGGGAGTAGTTGGAAAAATGGGAGAGTGGACAAGGTAAAGAGAGTGATTCCTAGTATAATGGACGGGAACTCGGAAAGAGATAGAGGAAAGAAGGTCTAGGGCAGAGATTCTTAACCTTTTTTTGTTTAGCGCCCCCTTTATCGTAATAAAATTCTGCTAACGTCCCCCCTCATGCAAAATCAAATTTTCATCTTATAAATATATATATATTTATTTATTCATCGGTATATTATATCAAGTGTGGTACCACCAGATTTAAAAAGAGGGGTAAGAGAACAGGTCTTCCAAACAGTAGGAAATATACCCTCGTCGAGTGAGCGTCTAAAGAGCAGGAATAAAGGATACATTAAAGAGTCTTGATAGCTGAAGAGTAAACGTGCAGAATGTTATCAGGGCCATTAGAATTTTTTTTTTTTTTAGGGAGTTAAGTGCAAGTTGTATATCATCAAGTATAAAATGGCAATTAGAAGGAAGCTCGTAGGGATAGCTACTATATTTAAGAGGATTAAAAGGTGAAGAAATAGAAGAGTTATACATGGAATAGAAGTACTTAGATAGCAAATTAGCAGAATCACGAGGATTATCGGCCGTAGTGTTATTCCAACGTAATGTGGAGGGTAACGCGTTATGTTCGAGTAGGAAAAGTGTCTACATACATAAAAAAAAAAAAAAATAAAAAAAAATGCACATCATTGTGAAATCGATAGAATTCTTTGCTTCGTTTAAAATCTAAAATATTATAGAACTAAGAAAAGCAAAACTAATATATTTATATTGTAATGATATTATGAAATATCATCATTTATTCATTTTCTTTTAATTGTAATTTTAATATAAAATAAGATGATAATATTGTTTAAATAACGATCAACTTTTAATCAAATTTCATTATATTTAATAAAAGAATCAACATATATCGAAACACCGTCACAGTCTGAATAGGCAACACTTTATGAAACACATATACATAATGTCGACGACGGCGATCATGATGTATACTCAGATATCACTACAATAAATTTGTTTATATTATTAAAATAAATAAGCGACACCGGAATATAACAAGACATTTCTATAATGCAATAAAAAAGTAACCACAGTCGGCGACTAGAGGATTAATAATAATAACTCAACATAATTGATCGGCTCGCGATGGGAAAATCTATATTTTATCATTTTATATAAACATAAACCATAAGCTATTCATTAACACGACATAATGCATCGTGGGAAAAGCCTTTCTGTAGATCGAACTCAAAATGTTATAAATACGACCCGACGACACCTACCAGCAAGCAGTGTTGGTCCGTAGTCTCGGCGACCAACACCGCCGCACACAACATCTTTTCAAGAGGACTTATTTTGGAAGTTGTTGACGGTGTTTCGACGTATGCAAGATTCATTCATCAACAAATTCACCAGCTTTATTTATTTCTCTTATACAACCTACGAGTTCAACTCCACTTTCAGTTATCGTCGCTGGAGTCAAAGTAGTGATTATTATTATTTTTATATAGCCATTTGTGGTTGTACGAATCATCCGATTCGTGAAGTCACAATTAACACGCTTATATATTAAGATATAACTAAAATAATATAACTCGAATAAGAATATAAATAATTGTTATATATCGAAAATGAACTCTTCTTTTAAATAATAGCCGAGACACATTTAGATATTATTTCACAATAAAATTATAATTGTAATTAAATAAAAATAGATTAAATAAAGTAACGTAACTAATAATTTTATTAATTACATTAATTTAGTATTGATGTGTCGGTTATTAATATTTGTATAATCATATATATCTTAGTGACTTTCGTACTCACTATCCCGAAACCCTTCTATCATTGTAAGGAAGGTAGCAACACAAATCATAACATACCATATATTACCATCCTTTATTCCTTTCCCATCTATTCCCTTTTTCATTTTATTTCTTTGTTTTCGTGTTATTACAAAGTGGCGTCCAACGTGGGGCTCGAACCCACGACCCCGAGATTAAGAGTCTCGTACTCTAGCATGATCGCAGTCTTCAACGTTATGTATATATGTTTCATAAAGAGTTGCCTATTCAGACTGTGACGGTGTTTCGATATATGTTGATTCTTTTATTAAATATAATAAAATTTGATTAAAAGTTGATCGTTATTTAAACAATATTATCATCTTATTTTACATTAAAATTACAATTAAAAGAAAATGAATAAATGATGATATTTCATAATATCATTACAATATATTATATTATATTATTATATTATATTATATATATATTATTATATTAGATTATGCAATAACAAAATGTTTAGACCGTAAAACCTAAAATTATTATTTTTTATTTAGATGAAGTCATTAAATCAAGCAGAGATTTTATATATAGCACTCTGAGTAACAGTAATATTGGTATGTACGAAATATAATAATTAATTTTATTTTTATAAATAATCTAGAAAATATTCAATAAAATAGGCAATAGACACAATAAAAACCGTTATAATAACTATTCAGAATAGGAATGATTTGTCACTTTAGTTATGATGATGACTGTAGAATAACATTTTATTTTATAAAATTATATATTTATAAAATTATATGACCTTATTACAAATAATTTATAGAAATGTAAGTAGGTGACATAAAATATATTTTAACTGGAAATATAATATAACAAAATATAACTGATTTTGAGAATGTGTCGAAGTGTCTAGATCCACTTGTAGTATTACACATAAATAAAGGAAGTGAAAATGAATGAAAAATCGAATAATGTTATTAAATGTTGGTACTTGTTGGGCCGCGATATCTGTCGTTTCTCGTTTGTATGTCATACATGCCGCGTTATGGCAATTATAAATAATGAAATACGCGTATTAAGCATATAATTATTGGAAATTTGTTCCTTCTAGTTGTTTTGTAATCAAAACTGATATTGTTTTTATTTTGTTTTGGATTATTATTTATTTACAATTAAATAATTAAAGATTTGTAAATAAAATATATAATTATTAATTATTATATAGACATAATAGGTAGGTACATAAGACATAACAGATAATTTTTGTAGTTTTTATTTCATGCCATAGAAAATTAAATATTATTTTAGAGCACCTTATTCTATTTCATTTTCTATAGTTCATATTTAAAATATAAGTTATCTACTAATAAACAGAACTCTACTTTACTCTCTTAACAAGGTTTAATTTCAGATTTTTAGTGAAGCGAAAAATGTATTGGTTTTACAATGATTAATGTCTTTTTTTTTTTATGTATGTAGACACTTTTTCTACCCGAAATAATGCTCCCATCTTAAGAATAGCAAATGCGATAAAATTTGGAACCATTACGTTTATTTTTCTACTAAATATAGAACTTTGAATATAAGACAAAAAAATTTGAAAAATGTCGAAAATTTTATTAAAGCATACTAGTATATATCTTCAAGTATTTCCAAAATACATATTAGAAAAATCTCAAGTCTCATTTTTTTTATAGGTGTTTTAAATTAAAATTTTAGTATAATCGATATTTATGGTGTAGATTTGCGGTTTATTATTATTTATTAATATTTTAAAATACTGTTTTATAAAATTGACAAAAAATTTTGAAATATATTAAAAATTTTATTCCAGCATTCTTAAATATTGGTTAATGTATTTCTTGAATATTAGAAAATATAAATTATTAAATTTTTGTATAAGTGTTTAAATTTGAAATTTTAGTATAATCTATATTTAAAGTATTTATATGGATTCTTCTTATTATATTTCAATATTTTACAATAATGTAAAAAAATCGACAAGAAATATTCAAAAATTCTGAAAATTTTATTAAAGCACAAATATATATTACTTAACTCATTCAGAATAATAATGAATAATATATTTAAGATTTTTTTTCGTGTATCTGTTTAAAGGAAAAAAGAAGAGATGATTTGGAAGGGATAGAGGTGTAAAGAGGATAGTGTTAAATTTTGATTAAAGTTTGAGTTCAATGATGAATCATAACATTCGAATAACGAGTCTGATTGAAGTATGTATTGACAGATTTGGGTAATTAGGTGACAAATTTAAGGGTTTTATGATAAATAATTTATTATCAAACTTAGAGATTGATAAATATAAAAATGTTCATCAGTACATATATTATCTGTTGAACTTCGCTCAAAATCGTTTTCACAAATATAATTATTCATTATTGCATTCAATATTAATTAAAATTCAACACTGTCCTTTTTACACCTGTATCCCTTCCACACCAGTATCCCTCCCCTTGCTTTTTTGATAATGATATTATACATTTGATTTATCATTTAAATTTTATTCATCAAAATATAAAACAAATAAATCATTCAACTTAGTTGCGTATAGGTGAAATGGTTTATTCTTTATTAATATTATTATTTAGTTAGATTTCTAATTTTTTTGAAAAACGTTTACATTTATTATTATATTTATATTATTACTTTTTAATATAAAATATTCAGATACATTATTTTTATACGAATCTACACAATAACATTCTGTACTAAAAACTACTTCTATAGTACATCCCTATATACCAGTATACCACTATAATCACGACATCACATATATTATTGTTTTTTAAAATATTAAATAATATTTAAAATTTTTATATTTATTAATTAAATTGATTTAATTTCGGTTTTTGTTTTTATTTTATTTAGCGAGAAAAATTCAGAGCATTACTCAATACTGTGAAGAAAAATATATGAACAAAGTTATTAAAATCAAAATTAATAAAAACATTGGATCTGGATCTGGACCTGGATCTGGGCCTGGATCTGGGCCTGGATATGGACCTGGACCTGGACCTGGACCTGGTCCTGGATCTGGATCTAGGCCCGAATCTGGATCTGGTCCTGAATCTAGACCGGGATCTGGAACTCGTGTTTTGGACTTTGATCTAAATATAACGTTTATACCGATAGATGATGATTAAAATTAACGAAATGTATTAAACTGATTTTTTATTCATTAAATTTTAAACATTTGTTATTTCAATAGAATATTATTAATAAAATTAATTTTTATTTTAATAATTTAATTTTTATATTGTAAATTACTAAAAAGTAATGGAATAGGGATACAAGTGCGCAATCATAGAGATTAATATTTATAATAATTTAATGTAATGATAAATCATTGCTTTCGAATAAACGATTCTGAGCGAAGTTCAGTCAGATAATTGCGTTTTTCGTCATTTTTTTCATAATATTTTTGATTAACTAAAAATTTCAATTTTAAACAGCTATAAAAAAAAAAAAAAAAAAAAAAAAAAAAAATGTGACTAGGGATTTTTCTAATATTTTGATTTGATATTTAGTAATATGTAAGTATACTTCAGTAAAATTTTCAGACCTTGATGCAAATTCTGTTATCTTTTTCTCCCATGATTTCTGTCAACTCATAAAACTTAAACTTTTTAAATAGTTTTGATTATTATCATTTCTATCATACGGATATTTTTACAACATCATTTTATTGATGCATACTGAATTTTTATCTTAACGTATTTCCAAAATATTAAAAATGTCTCAATTACTTATCTATTATATTTATAGGCGTTTGAACTTGAAATTTCGGTAAAATCAATATTTAAATGGATTATTCCTATTATTATTATTTGTAATAATTTAATATGAATTAGTTGGCGCCATCTGTTGTCAATAAAAAAGTATTATGATTTTATACAGTGATGACGGACGGGACCACATCGAGAGCACCAGTTGTAATAAAACAGTAATATTCAAGTTACAATAAAAATGCAAAGCAAATTTGATGTTTGAACTTTTTAATTGTTGATTTGTCAAATTAAATTAAGTGTACATTATTTCCACGACATATTATGTTATGCGGACGTAATTGGGAGTTTAACTGAAAACTCGTATTTTATAAATTTTTATCTATTATGATTTCAGTCAATCAAATAATATTTAATTTAGTTCCAAATTCAATCTTTGGCAATTAGCTGTAATAAAGTTTAAAATAGGTAGGTAATAAAAATAAAATGAAATTATGAAAATTTGTTGAATGGAAAGTAATTAAATTAAAACACATAACAAATGAAAAAAGAAGAGCTGATACTCCTGCCGCATGGGATACAGGTGTGCAAATCATAGCGTTTAATTTTAATTAGAATTTGAATGCAATGATAAATCATTGCGTTCGAAAAAACGATTCTGAGCGAAGTTCAGTCAGATAATGTAAATTATGATTAAGAAATATTTATAACACATAATTTTACAATGTATAATATTCATACAATAGGTACTTTTATATATTAATATACAATATATATATCATACTCTATAAAAATTGCAGGGTGTACCATCATGCAGGGCAGGATCTAGGGGGGGGCGAACCGGGATATTTGCCTAGGATGTTTTGGTCAGGGGGCGCCAAATTACAAAATAATTTGTGTATATGTTACGGTGAATGATGTAAACGTGGTAAATGACGTCATTCCCCGGTAAATGACATCATTTACCTAAAAATTGGTAAATGTTGTAAATGTAGACATTCCCCGGTTATTGTCGTCAATCATCAGTTTAGCTGGAGAATGATGTTCAATACTTTTATGTCGGTGTGAACGATCAGCGATAAGTGTGTAGGTGCCGAATAAGCTTCGTTAGTTAAAATAGATAAACGAAAATCCCAACTACGTAGCAATACGTAACGACAATATCTCGAGTAATAATATGAGATAATTTATTAGTTTATTAGTTAGTATACGTTAGTTATCTATACGGGCATAGTATAGCAAGTTGTATATACAACGAGTGTGTGTATTTTTGTAAAAATTTGTGTCACCAGTGAACAAAATATAATACAAGTAAAATTAAATTATAACGTTATCGTTTTATTTAATTTTAATAATAAAGTATGAAGAATAAATTTTAAACAGTAATTGACAAAATTGTCAACAGTAAAAAGAGAGGTGGTAATATATTTTATTTAGTTCTGAAGAATACAACAAGATTCAAAAAATAAAAGAATTAAAAATTGAAACACTAAAAAAAATGATAACGAATAATGGACTTATATGTAAATATGATGTGTCAATTGAGAAAAATTGATTAAACCTGTAGTTGATAATGAATCTGACGTTTTATATTACGTCACAGACCACAGTAGACGAGCTGTTTGAAGTAATTCACACCGCACATTTGGCAGTAGGGCATGGTGGTAGAAATAGGACGATGGCTATGTTAAAAACAAAATATTGTAATGTGACAACGGAGGCAGTTATGACATATTTAGGTTTAAGCAGTAATTACTAATTATCAAGTAAAACAATTAAATCCAAAAAGAGAACTTGTGACAAAACCAATTCTATATTCTGCATTTAATTCAAGGGCGCAAATTGATTTGATTGACATGCAATCGCAAAATTATAATAATTATCGCTAGTACCTACCTATAGTAAAAAAAAAAATCAGTGTATTATTTGAAATTTATCATCATTTACCACCAGTTTTGGTAAATGACATCAATGACCGGTGAAAGATGTATATTTGAATTTAAAATCTGGTTTTTTACATTATTTACCTACATAATCGAATCATTTTGGTAAAAGACGCCATTCACCGGAGAATGACGACATTCACCAATATTCATCTTTCACCGTAACATATATATATATTAATAGTTTTAATCATTTTATAATAAATGTGTATTATACAAATTACAATTTCTAATTCCATTTGACTTTATGGTAATAACAACGAGAAATCCTACTAAGTAAAAATAAAAAAAAAATAATAAGAGGAGTGCGCTGCTAATTTTATACTTTTCCCCGGGTAAAAAATATACTAGATCCGACACTGACCATGGGTCATTGCACATGCATAGGCCTTTTATATTTGTTAGACCTTAGATGTCTACCCAGAGGTGGTTCATAATGGTTTATCATGGGAGTGAGCTGAAAAAATAAAAGAACCATAGTATTCTCCATAGAAGAAATTAAAACGATAAAATAATACAATTAAAGCAAAGAATTAAAAATTAATAAAAAATTAACTTATAAAGTTCGAATGCATTGTAAAATTTTTTATATTATGTACATAAGTTATACTACCTATATAAATAATAATTATTTTTTTTTATAATTTATAATTATTACATATTTAAAGTACAATGTTTGTACATAAAATGGATTCGTCTTTCTTTAATAACCTTGATTATAAATGTTTTTATTTATAATCATTAATCAATGTTTGAAAATATTATAAAAGTTATCTATAATGGATGGGGTGGGGAGCACAAGCTATATGTTACTTACCCCTACATCTAAATAGGAACGGATATTGCATATTATTTAATATATTTATTTAAAAATTCACTATTTAAGTATAACAACTAATTTTTGTAACAAATATATAAATATAATAATTTAATTAATTAAATATATATAAAATTTGAAGTAACTCAACTAATGTACATAATATTATAGCAAAGCAAGCATAAAAAATATATTAATAACTCTTTTCTCTTCTATTATATTTTATTATTAGGGCTGGGATTTTTTTTTGGTGTTTTGAAACGTTGGTCCGTATGTATAAAATGTGTTTTGGGTGATTTTGATTATTTTAAAGTAATTTTTTTTTTGCATTTTTTCATTAGTTTTTAGAGCATTTTTCACAATTTCTTCATAAAATGAAAGTTGTTGTGATTCACAATAGACTTTCGCTAACTACCGACGGTACGAATATTAAATTATAGATACAAAATATATAATATACTTTTTTATAGTATCGTCTAAAATTTTTTTATCATGGCTAGGTTTTTCCCCGAAAATTATAGCCGTTATATACCTATTAATCTATTAGGTATGTATTATTGAACTATACAAGTAACAGCGTGCAATATACTATTAAAAAAAAAAACCAAAAAAATATACAATGTAATATAGTTAAAAAAATTTTCCAATTTTTAAGCTATAATAATTATAATTTTCATGCATTTTTTTAGTGCAATTTTTGAGTTTTTAAAGTAATTTTTGCATTTTTTTAATGGCATTTTTTGAGGTTTTTTAGGACATTAAAATCCCAGCCATATTTAATATCAATTCATTTTTCATTTATATTTTAACAAAAATTTTATATAATATATATTTTTTTAACATGGATAATTACTAATCTACTACGTTACAACAATTTCATATACGCGTATAGATAATGATTTTAAATAATAATTATTTTATTATAATTATTAAATACTTTTTATCCAAGTTTACTCACACAAGGAACAAAAACATAATATAATAATAAAACTAATATAAATAAAATAAATAAGACGATCTGATACTCCTGCCGCAGGAATATAGGTGTGCATATCATAGTATTTAATTATAATTTGAATGCAATGATAAACCATTGCATTCGAAAAAACGATTCCGAGCGAAGTTCAGTCAGATAATATAGGTATTGAGTAATATATTTCTGTTTTTTCGTCATTTTTTCATCGTTTTTGTAACGCATAGTGTCAATTACGAGAAATTCAAACAATGACCTAAATAAAGTACCAAGAACATCCACTTTCCTACCGGAATCATATGCTATTCATGAAAATCGGACCATTATTTTGGGTAGTACAAGTGTCTTCAGTCATAAAAACAAAAAAAAGATGAGCTGATACTCCTGCCGCACAGGATACAGGTGTGCGGATCATAGCGTTTAATTTTACTTAGAATTTGAATGTATGGTAAGTACTATGGTAAGTGTGTGTGGGTAAAGTAAAATACAAGAACACTAAAC
>JAIUCT010000017.1:10298363-10356301 GCA_021307375.1 Tetraneura akinire | reverse complement strand
CTGCCGCGCGGCGCGAGCATCCCAGAATGTTCCCGGCGCTCGCCACAAATGCAATGATAAACCATTGCATTCGAAAAAACGATTCTGAGCGAAGTTCAGTCAGATTATAATTTTCGTTTGAACTAAAAATATCAACTTAAAAAAGCTATAAGTCCTATATTTAGAAAAAAAATTTAAAAACGGTTCCAAAATTTTACCACATATATATAATAGCTATGTGAACACCCAAAAAAATTTTCAAGTCTCTAACTTAAAAATTGCCCGAGTTATCGTGAAATATAGAAATTGAATTCGTCAAAATTTCGTTTTTTCTACCGCTTATAGTCAATTTTGAGAAATTCAAAAAATGAACCAAATAATCAAGCACGTATTCAGGATCAATTTTCGGGGGGGGGGGGGGGGAAAATTTTTTATATTTGAAGTAAAAGAAAATGATTATATTATACGTAGTTATATATGTAGTTAGTCTGTTATATTATAAATATAAAACTACTTTAAAAATTTCGGTGGGGGGGGGGGTTGAACCCCTAAAACCCTCCCTGGATACGGGCTTGCAAATAAAGTACCATCTACATCCACTTTTACATCTGAAACTCGCTATTGGTGAAAATCGAAGGGTTATTTCGGGTAGTGAAAGTATTTTCAGAATATTTATACGTATGGATTCTAAGATTTTCGTTTTCCTAAAAATATCAACTTAAAACGGCTATAAAAAAAAAATTGTGACAATGGATTTTTCTAATATTTTAGTATGATGTTAAGTAATATGTAAGTATACTTCAGTAAAATTTTCAGACCAAAATACCCAAAATTGACAATTTTATCACACATTATATACGTAAAGACGTGAATTTTACGAAATATTCAAAGTCCTATATTTTGGAGAAAAATTAATGTAACGGTTCCAAAATTATACCACATATATATAGTAGCTATGTGAACATCCAAAAAAATTTCAGGTCTCTATCATCAAAATTGCTTGAGTTATCGTGAAATATAAGAAATCGAATTCGTCGAAATTTCATTTTTCGCGAAAAATGCAGTTTTTTCGTCATTTTTTCGCCGTTTTTTCTACCGCATAGGGTCAATTTTGAGAAAATCGAAAAATGACCTAAATAACGTACCAACTACATCCACTTTGCTACCGGAAACATATGCTATTCATGAAAATCGGAGCATTATTTCGGGTAGTATTTTTGTACACAGACATAAAAAAAAAAAAAAAAATAATCACACATCATTGTAAAACCAATACATTCTTCGCTTCGCTCAGAATCTAAAAAATAAAAATATCAATTTTAAACGGCTATAAGAAAAAGTTGATACAATGGATTTTTCTAATATTTTAATATGATGACTTCAAACTTTAATAAAAAAAAAGACAATAAAAAAAAAAAAAATGGCGGTCACCCATCGGCTGTCGATGCCTGGCTACGGTGTTTAACACCGGGGTAGCGTTCAGGAATGTTACGCCGACTACACCACACGCGTCTCCCATAGGGCCATGATTTTGTGAATGCTGTTTTTTCGTCATTTTTTCCATAATATTTTCGTTTAAACTATAATAATATCAACTTTAAACATCTATAAAAAAAAAATTGAGAATAAGGATTTTTCTAATATTTTAAATTAATGTTAAGTAATATATAAATATACTTCAGTAAAATTTTCAGACCTTAATACCAAAAATTTCTAATTTTATCAAACATTATATATAAAAAAAACGAGAATTTTACGAAATATTCAAAGTCCTATTTTTTGTAGAAAAATTCACGTAACAGTTCCAAAACTGTATCATATATACACAGTACCTATATGAACTCCCAAAAAAATTGTCAATATCGTGAAATATTGAAATCGAATTCGTTGAACTTTGAAAAATGCCGTTTTATCGTCATTTTTTGGTCGTTTTTTCTACCACTTAGGGTCAATTTTGAGAAATTCGAAAAATTACCTAAAGAAAGTACCAACTACGTCCACTTTCCAACCGGAAATATATGCTATTCGTGAAATGTATTAGAGTTACTTAGTATTTATTTTAATTTTATTATCGTAAATTACAAAATTCAATTCGTGGCAGTGTTAAATTTAAATTTCTTATTGTGTTGACGACTGTTGGATAATAAATACAAGTTTCTGGAATGACCATGATTTTTCAAAAAAAAAAAAAGACAAACATCATTGTAAAACCAAGCTTAGCTCACAATCTAAATTTGACATAACATAAGTTATAACTTATAATTCCATATAAATAATAAGTTTTTTTTTTAATAATTTCTTATTATTACATATTTTAAGTACCATGTTTGTACATAAAATGGGTTCGTCATTCTTTGATAACATTGATTATAAATACTATTATTTATAATTAGGCTTAGGGACTTATAGCATTTGCATACTTTTTTTAATTATTATTAAATATAGCAGAGTGTGAAATAAATTCGTTTCTCGATGCCATGATATCAGATCTAAAATTTGAATGTGCATATTTTTGCATATTTGATAGATTTTGCAGGAGAGTGCATATTTTAAAAGTTTTTTTGCTTATTTTGCATATTTTGTCAAAAATTTCAAATTAAAAACTATAGATACATATAAATTATACATACATATTTTAACTGGTCGAAAAAAATTGTATTAATAGGACTTAATATTCGGAGATTTACATTCGAAAACATAAGAAAGTATTTAATCATACAATGTAATTTTCAAGAAACTCAAAATGATGCAGAATTAATGATGTAATTTTTACAGAGAATATACATTTTTTTTTATATAAAACAATTGTTTTATTTAAGTAACAAAGTTATGCCATTTAAAAATATTGTAAAATTGTAATAATTTATTGTATTTTATTTTGTTTTTATCTATTTATTTTTTAATGATTTTATTTTATTTTTAATTCTCGGTTTATTTTTTCAAATTTAGTTGATACATAATATTCAATAATAAAAGTTGTATCTTTGATTAATAATTTTTAGTTATTGTTAATTATTATATATAAATTTGAACTAATAATTTTTTAAAGTTAAAAGTGAAAATAACCGAGATTTAGTGCATATAAATGCATATTATAATGCATATTTTAATGATTTTAGAAGCATATTTGCATGCATATTTGTGTATTTTTTAGAGCTATAAGTCCCTAAGCCTATTTATAATCAATGTTTGATAAGAAATATTATAAAACTATAAAAGTTATCTATAATAACAGCATCTATAAAAAGAAATTACACCTTCATCGTCTCATCGATACGTAGTTCATGATAAAATGAAAATAGATGGCAAAATTATTTGGTAATAAAGAAAACTATATTATAAAAATAGTTTATCCATTATCGTTTGCCTTTTACGCACAGACTTCTATAATACATATATATATATATATATATTATATATTATTATATATTATATTATAGAAGCCTGTGCTTTTACGTTACGGCAGTTATAAATGTATGATAAGAGTTCGTGTTCGCTATGGAACTATCTATAGCAATCTAATTTCTAATATGATAAATCAAGTAAATAATTAAATAATAATAATTAAAAATATATTTTATTTTAAATGTACATAGTAAAATAAATAATATTTTGTGTAAATATATTTCTATTTTCTACTATAGTGGATCTATCTATAGCAATCTAATTTCTAATATGATAAATCGAGTAAATAATAATTTAAAAATTAAAATTAAAAATATATTTTATTGAAAATGTACAAAGTAAAATAAATAATTATTGTGTAAATATATTTCTATTTTCTACTACTTATCATTTCTGTTGAGACTATGGCAGGGGCGGATAGAAGATAGAACTATCGGAAAATCTATCTAACGTATGGATCAACTATTTATATTATGTTTGAACTACATGAAATATTTATTACAATATAATTTCGAATTGTATATAAATTATATATATAAAATATAGGTAGGTAGTAGGTACATCGTATATATATTATCGATTTAAGAATAAATTTAGACTTATGAAGTTATGATTTTTAAAATAATATTTAGTTATGAAATAATACAATTTTAAAAGCTTAAAACAATAAAACCCGAAATTGCCGATTTTATTAAACAATACTATGAAAGAAAATAAAAGTTAAGTAATATGTTGTTGTGAACCTATAAAGTTTTCAGACTGTAAAATCCAAAATTACTAATTTTATAATACATTATAAATAAAATACTGAAAATTTAACAAAAGTTCAATATTTTCACGAAAAATTGATGTAACTACAATTTCAAAATTTTACTACTTAGGTTTACTAGGTATATTATAAAATATCTAATTAAAAACAAAAAAATAAATTTTATTTAAAAAAAATTCTACAAGTGGCTCCACATCAAAATATTAGTAAAATAAAAACTCACTACTAACCCACACTATTTTAGATTCTGAGCGAAGCGTTTTTTTTTGTGTTATGTAAAACACTTAAAATCGATTTCGTCAAAATTATACAGATTCCATGATTATTGTCGAATATTTTGGTAGTTTTCCTATTAGTGATTTTAATTTTGAGAAATTCGTAGGTAAAGTACTAACTAGAATACTAGATAAATAGATAATATTATTTACCGGAATCATAATATGCTATTCATGATAATTAAGTCATTATTTTTAGTCGAAAATATGTTTCATACAAAATTACAATCTTAAAAGACACACCATTTGAAAACATTAAAATCAATATATTTTCCCTTCATCATCTAAAATAAATTGTACTAAATTGTAGTATGAAATATTAGTAGAAACGTATATATAAATATAATATGGACAAAGCGACGGTATAAGGAACGAAAATTTTTTAGTGGCCTTTTAATTCAGTTCCCGGTAACATAAAATAGTCCTATCCGTCCCTGGACTGCGGAGTGGACTATACCAGGCCCGCGCGCAGGATTTCTTTAAAGGGGGTTCTCAATTATTTTATCGAATATTTCTTTGTAGGTATTGGTTTTTATTATTGTAATATGTATAAAAACAAATAACCATGGGGCCAAGAGGGGGTTTGAACGGGCCTTGCGCAACGGCCTGGACTATACAGTACGCACTTAATATTAGAAATTTGTTTACACAAGTGAAAAATATTTATATATAACTATTGATTATAAATACTTATAAATAATTACGATATAAAGATATATAAAGATACGATGTTTACTAATGGTGTTTACTACATATAAGTGAAAAATGTTTACTTCATTGAATAAATAAATGGTACCTGCGAAGGAAATATATATAGCAAAATATAACAAATACAATTTTTTATTGTTCAGTAAACCATAAAACATTCGATTTATTTATTATCTTTAATTGTTATAAAAATGAGGTCTTCAAATACAGCATTTTTAGCTTTCATTGTTTTATGCAACAGCGTTTATGAAGGTAAATAAATTTCAAGATATTATTTTGCACTCGAAATATTTTTAGTAAAAATGCGTTAAATTCATTCCACGTTGCCAAATTGTACACCGGAATCACATATTTCTTCTATTATATAATATAAAAATCTGTTACCAGAATACGTTTGATACCTATAAATTTTAACTGTGATACTATATGATATGCCCGTCAGTACATAATGTTATTGGAATTTGGAAATTTAAAATTTGAAACTTATTTAAAAATAAAATACAATAACAAATGCACAGTTAATGTTAGACGTAAAATATAAAAAAAAATAAATAAAATTGTGTATTTTTAAAAAGTTGATCATAAATTTAATGCCATCGATTCAAAATAAAATATTAATTATTTTAATAATTTTAAATTGTATTAATATTATTTTAATATAATTTTAGGACTTGCAGTTTATTTGATTACCAATCAAATAATGTATTTTTTAAATAACTATTACATTTAAACACTACACATTTTAAAATTGTATGAAAATATAAACAAGTATATCACGGCAAAGTATGAACTCAATATAAAAATAATATAATCCTTACAACTCTTAAAATTAAAAAGAGTGAACGGAAATGTTGCATGCAAAATAGGCTCATTGGGGCACAATTCGAGAGGTTAGGTACCTAAAACCTAAAAGGTTTATCTTTTGGACATAAATGTCCCTTTTCTTCAGGGCGTAATTGGTCTAATTTGGAGGCAAATGGGTTTCTCAGTTTCATATTAGTTTATAATATATTGTAATACAAGAGGCCTAGGAACTATTTTCTTATGTGGGAGGTCGAAAATAATGAACGTTTCAAAATATGGTCTTATATTATTTTAATGCAGACAATACACATACATTTGGATATTGTTAAATATTTTGTAATAATTAGTATTTTACATTTTCTTTATTTAATTATCAAAATAAATAAGAAATAGCCAAATATGTAGTATTTAATTTTAGCAAAATAAAGTAGGGGAATGTGGGGCAAAGCGGACACCTTTATTTTTAATTAATCATATCATTATTAATTTTTATATTTAAGAATTAAATTTTATACCAAAAAATCACAAATTTTGTATAGTTTTAATTGGTAAAATTATGTTACTTAAGTATGATACAATAATTAATAATTATTCTTTTTAAAAGTTGGAATATTTTTCACTTTGCCCCAATGTCGGGGCAAAGTGAAATTAAAATAATAACAGTATAATTTTTAAAAAGAAGATAACTTTTATTTTCCTCTTAAAATAAATATACAAATATCTTTTTATGATAAATATATTATATTATATTATATTCAAACAATTTTTTTATTCAAAATAAAAATGAAATTTAACAAAAATAAAAAAAAATAAAACTAATCGGTCAATATCTTTTGACTAGATACAATTTATCAAAAAAATAAATATTTATATATTATAATAATGGTAGGTTGGTTATAGGGTAGGTATTAATTTTAATATGTAATTTTACTATTTTAGTTGTAATAGTTTTCATTATGGGGCAAAGTAAATTTTTAATATCCACTTTGCCCCAACATATATGTTTCTGATTTCACTTATATTACAAAAAGATACTTGATTAATAATAAAAAGTAAAGTAATTTTCTTAAAATTAATATCCTTACGTTTAATTTTATAATAAAATTATTTTTGTCAACTTCGTTCTTCAAGTAATTGTTTGAAATTTCGATAACACAAATATTTACAATTTTGGAGGTAAAATCATATAACTGATATTAACTCAAAAGATAACATTTTAAATGGGACATAACGTTTTTTTCCAAAGAGGAATATATATTAATAAATATAATAATTGAGGTTTAAGACATTGATATTTATTTAATATTATTTAAAACACATTTTTCACTTTGCCCCGCCTGTCCACTTTGCCCCACATTCCCCTACTCTACTTTTATGGCTAAACCTAATATCGAGCCTAATATTAAATGCTATTTAGCTTTCATTTGTTTTATTATTTTATGCAACGTCTTTAATGACGGTATTTTTTACATATTATAGGTACATATTGTATATTTGTATCTCTTTATTTATTTAAGTCGTCCACAGGGACATATTATGCTTTGTGACAAAACCCTTAATATACCTTAATATAATTTTGTAATTGTTCTAGCTTATTATTAATTATAAATACTTTTATGTTATTATATTATAATGTTATTAAATATAATTTTTAATTTATTTTATAATAATACTAGCTTGGGGTGTTCGCTCTAATGCATCCAGGGGTAAGCGCAAAGCTTCGGTCATTGAGAATACAGGTTATTATATTAATATTATATTCGAAGTTCTGTAAATAGCAATATTATAAATTACCTAACTACTTATTTTATATTATACTGGATTGATAATGATCAATGCCCTTTTTTATATACTCGTACCTACATATTCTTATTATTATGTATTTATGTTATAAAATTCACTTTTATTTTATTTTTAAATAATTCTAGCTCCCAGTGATGGGAATGAAATATTTGAATATACAGTAGCTACGTGTATAGGTAATATATAATAATATTAATTCATATTTTAGTAATTATTAAATTTTGATTACCTATTGTAAAAGACCTATGTGAAATAAAATAGTACTTAGGTGATTTATACTTAAAATATTATATTATTTAATGTAGTTCAAAGGAGAATAAATCATTTTTTTATTAAAGTTAAAATTCTAAATCAATAATTTTTTGAATATTATTATTAAAAAGTATACATTAATTTTTAATTTTCATTAGAAATCATGATTTGTTAAGATATAGGTATTATAAAGTATAAAGAACCGGAAATTTAAAATTTTAGAATTTAGGTTTAAAAAAATAAAAAAATATGTATTTATTTATTATTTTATAATCTTACAATGAGTAGGTATATAGTGGAAGAAAATGATGATTTTGCAATTTTTCAGTCTGTTACATTTGAATTCATTTTAAATTACTACCTGTATATTATTCTATTACGTATTTGTGTTTGTACTTATAATTCCATTATTACTCCCATGTATTTACAGAACTACAGAAGTTTAGGAAGAATGTATATCACATAATATTTTTATCAATCTATTAATTTTTTTTGAACGTTTTTCAATTTTAATAGTGAAATTTTCAAGAAGTATTTTATACCTATTGAAAATGTAGTGTGAAATATTGTAACAAAAAAAAATTGGTCGTTCATTCAAAATTAGTCACATTACAATACCGCGTAGAACCATTATTAGAGAAAAAGTAGTCATAAATTCTGTTATATAAAAAGATAAATATTGGTAGATTATAAATAAATTAGTATACTAAGATAACCACCAACTCACCGATAAAGAAATTTACTCAAATTTAGGATATATATTCCATATATTAGCTCTGACTACCTACACATAAATTGAAATTATTTTTACAAAAATTAAATTATATTGTCTTGTAAAATAATTCTTATTAATATATTTATTAATAATTCCTTATACGTGGTTATATTGATATGAGGCAAGTGGAAGGTTTAATTATCAGTTTAACTAAGAAAAATTGTATTAAATATTAATAATTAAATATGTACTGAATTATAGAAATATTATATATTAATAAATAGTAGGATATTAATTTATTATCGTATTTATATTATATAGGATAAGACTATAGGTTTTATAAATTAATACATATTAATTAATCATCTTATATTAATATGGTTACGGCTAGATCATTTAACAGCAAATTTGGGTGGTATGTATTAAAAATTTTTCATGATTTAAAAAGGTTCTAATACTCGTATTATATTATATATGAAGTATTAATTTTATTAGGTCTATGTCCCCAGCACCGCCCATTGAATTTGTTTTATCAAACCCAGTGCTTTCAATTGTGCTGGATTGTGCCGGCTATGGTTCATCCCTTCGTTTGTGCTAAGTCTCCTCCTAAGTTATGTCAAAAAAAACTTCATTATTAATATATGCATGATGCCGAAGGGAGGTTTTAGGTCATTCAAAACCTCTGACTATCGACTGATAGCTTGGTATTTATTAGTCCCTTGGGTGGGGCTATCCTCATAAAAAATGCCTCGACGTGACACTTGAGTAAGTGAGCGGAGCCGCTATGCGAAGCGAGCAATCACTTACACTTAAAACTATAAATTATAAAACAATTTCGGGACGGACAAATCTAGCACGATCGAAAGACCTGCAGGGTTTGTTAAAAAAAAATTCAATGGGCGGCACTGGGGACATGGACATAATTTGATTTTTATTTTGTTAAGTTTTATAATAATTATATCTATTATTATAAGACCAATATTGTTATAACCTACAAAAATATAGTAGTGATATTGCATTGGGGTTACTACATTTGTTTCATTGCTATCAATTCAATGGAATTATAATAATTGATTATTATAAATTTATCTATTTGTTTATATTATTCATGAAAATATCCCATCTACAATAACTATTTTTATGATAGTGGTAAAAAAGAATGAATACTACTTGTTATGAAGAATATGAAGAGAAGAATATGGTGAACGTGGAGCTAATGAGATTTGTTCGGTTATTATAAAATATTTATCAGTTGCAGATGAGAGATTAAAATGTTTAAAAGCAATTTCATTATACTGCAACACGTGTCCGGGACATAATAAAAATCACCAAAGATTATTTATAATAATTACCAAAATTTTGGTTTCATTTGAACATAGCTAAATATATTGAGAAATTAACCATGGGTGTCATATACGGCGTTTTCCATTACCACACAAAACCAGCCCGATACTTCACAAAATGTATAGCCCATTGCCGCACGCAAAAATAACCATATTATATGTCATAGATATGACTGGTATTATGTGCTATGCATATCCTCAAAATATTAATTTTATTTTTAACAAATTAATTGAGAAAGATACCTACCTAATATTGTTTTTTTTATATTGATATCAGAGATGAAGTGTAGATATTAATTATATATTAATTAACAGTTGAACGTGTATGTTATATTATATATTTTTATATATTTTTTCTAATCGTGTCAAACAACCACATTTTTACACAGGTGTTCATATAAGCTTATAAATTGAAATATAAACATAAACATAAACATAAATAAATATAAATATAAATATAAATATAAACATAAATATTAACATGGATATGAATCGAGTCAGAATAAATAAAATAAAGTAAAATAATATAAAATATATATATGTATATAATATATATATATATATGCATGCATATAATTTAAGTATAATTATAAAAGTATTTCCGAATTATAATAAGATAAAAATATTGTTAACTGGCCACTGGTCACACCTGTGAAAACAGGGTAGTATATTATAGAATGACGCAAGATCAACAAGGAAATAAAGTACGACTTTAAAAACAATGTAAAGGAAGAATATTTCATTTTATAGACATATTTAGCGCCAAACGTAGACGACAATAATATTATATCATTTATTATTTCCAGACATAACAACATAACAATTATTTTTTATACACTCGTTGTTTTATCCTTTTCCATACTTCTCGCTTTTTCTCTAATTTTCTTGATAACATTAATTGTTCGTTTCACGCGTTCAACAAATTTGTATCCATAATTATTTTTGTAAATATGAATTTTTCTTCTTAGTATTTAATATTAACTTATTTTTTTATATTAATTATGCTCAATTTTTTGCTATTTTTGGTCTTGCACCGTTATCAATATACATATTTCTGTATTTTTATAATATGCGTATATGTTATAGTATCTATATTATATTTAATTATATTATTATTTATATTATTTAAAACGAAATTATTAAATATTATAATTTTTATACAAAATAATACATCGTAGTTAACAGTATTCAATTCCGTGTACTACATTCGTCCGTTTTTAATAACATATTTATTATAATATTGAGAGTTCACAATACGTACTTCATGACGTGAAATATAGAAAAACACCATTGTAAAATCAATTTATCCCTTATTTTGCTTAAAATGTAAAAAACAAATGTATAATTTGTAATTGTATAATTTTTTAAATTTAACAGAATTAAACTTGATTTTTAAATAAATACGAGTATATTAGTTTTTAATTATTATGTTTTATGTTTAATTATTAGGTAATAATGTAGAAATTTTAAATATTATACAATTTTTATTGTTTTATCCATGTAAGTATTATATTATATACGTATAACTTTTTTTTTTGCACATTAATATAATTATGTTATTCATATATAATGTGAGTAGTCTGTAGTATGCTAACTTATTCTTCTATAATGTTATCGATCAAAATATATTAGCTTTAAATATGTTTATCAAAATTTAAACTTTCTTAAGTAATATTAAAAATAATTGAATAATAAAATATATTTATTTATCTGGTCTGGTATATCATCCCAGAGCTTAAAAAGTGTTTGCTGACATCAAATTGTTGATTAACACGTTGATGGACAGTCAATACTTGATATTTTTCTGAAAAGCCTTCCAAATAACGTCACTTTTAAATACTGCTATTGCAGTAATTTTTTCAATACTGCTATAGCAGAATTGCACCTATACATCAAAATTTTAAATGTACATATGTCAAAATGTTCTAAATACTGCTATAGCAGTAATACATTAAAATCATATCTCCTTTATAGAACACTAGAAAAATATGTAATTAATCTTTATTAATAGTAATACAAATTATTATAATAGAAAAAAATTATTTATAGAAATTTTGAAATATTAATACTTTTTACTAACAATTTTAATGTGAAAAATATTTTTAGACATTAGTTATTAAATTTATAATATATAGTAATATTATATTTAAAAAAAAAATCTATTTATCTTTATGATAAACTTCAAATCAGTTTCCTGCACATAATGGAACTTGACAAATCTTACATTGCGATGACGTTTGTTTTCTTTCTTTTTTCTTGAAACATGAAACGCAATTTTTGAAGTATTTCTTCCTTTTGTAATTTGTTGGAAGTGGAATTGGTTCTTGAAAATGTGGATTATTTGGTAATACCATGTCCGATTTTTTAGTGTTTTTATTGATTTATTAAATTGATTTATTGATACGTTAGGTGAAATTTGCAATAAATTCTTAATGAAGGAGTCTATAAAGTCTTTAAATCTCAGGTTTTCACAAGAAAAATATTTTTTATAAAGAAAAAAAGTATTCCATACTGTTACGTCTAGTAAGTGAAACAAAACTTTTTTGTACCACCTTGCAGTCTTTCGAAGACAGGAATAATAACTTATCATTTGATCTGAACGATCTATTCCACTCATAAATTCGTTGTATTTTACTATTTCTATAGGTTTTAATTTTTGTTGTCCTCGTTTATTTTTTGATAAAATTAATTTTGGTTTCTCATTGGTGGTTATACATACTACATCTCGTTTATCCTTCCATTTAGAAACATAAACTAATCCTTTTCGTTTCCAAATATGCTCCCCTTTATTTAGTTTTTCATCTATTACATCTTTTGGGTTACCTTTTCTATTAGTTCGTAATGTCCCTGTTACGTGTATTTTCCTGTTTAATAATATGTTTTAAAGTGTAACACTATTGTAATAATTGTCCATATAAAATACGTGTCCTTTATCCAAATATGGTGACATAAGCTTTATAACTATGTCATCAATTTTAGAAGTTTGAGATGGTACTACAGAAATTTTATCATTTTTCCCTTTGTACATATCAATATTTAATACGTAGCCATCAGGAGTACACAACTCGTAAAATTTGATTCCATACTTTGCTTTTTTACCTTTAATGAATTGACGAAATCCTAATCTACCTTGATGTAAAAGTAACGATTCATCTAATGATAAACATGTATTTGGATAAAAAGCAGTTTGAAAATTTTTTATTAAAAGTTTATAAACAGGATTAATTTTTCTCATAGGTCCATCATCACATATTTCTATACCAGAATACTCTACACAAAAAGCATTTAGAAGCTGCTCAAATCTCCTTTCCGACATGGTTTTTTTTATTATAGGGTGATAATATAAAAGATTATTTGAAAACGAATCACGTAGTACTGAAAACTTAACTAAACCCAAAAGTAAACATATTCCAAAAAATTTTTGCATTTCTTCCTTGTTGGTTTTTTTAAATGATGATTTTCGAGAATATTTATTATGAGGACGATTTTCATTTTTATTTTTCTCACCATAATTATTTGTAGAGTTAACAATTATATTAAATATTTCGTCAGTCCATAGAAATTTAAATAGATCTATTGGTGAGTTTTTAGCAGATTCAGGTACGATAAGCTTAATTCCGGATAAATCAGTATCAAAATTGAAATTAGGAATATCTTTTTCAAAATATACCCACGAATCTGAATCAGACAAATTACAATCATCGTCACTTGAACTTACCTCAACAGAGATTTCATCATATGATCCATTTACAACAATATTTGAAAGTTTTGTAAATGAAGTCGATGTTCCAGGTGCCAAACGTGTAAATGATGTATTACTATCATCATTTAAATCGTAACTTGATCGTTTACGAGTCGGAACATATTCAGGATCAGAATCTGAATCATAACATATTGAATCACTTGATTCTTCTGATAAATATTTTTGAATCAGTTTTTCATGATGCGACGACATCATTCAATTTATCACAAAATTGCTAAAAGAAAATAATTTAATCGTTGATCGTCTTTATAGGTCGTCAGACAAATGATCCATTTTTTGTATTTTAATATTAATCGATTGTTATTAACTTTTTATTTTGTTTCTTTTATCATTATTTTTTGATTCTGAGCGAAGCGAAGAATGTATTGGTTCTACAATGATATGTGAATTTTTTTTTATTTTTTTATGTATGAAAACAAAATTACGACCCGAAATAATGCTCCGATTTGCACGAACAGGGTATGTTTCCGATAGCAAAGTGGACGTAGTTGGTACATTATTTAGGTTATTTTTCGAATTTCTCAGAATTGACCCTAAGCGGTAGAAAAAACGACGAAAAAACGGGATTTTTTACGAAAACTGAAGACGAATTCGATTTTAATATTTCACTATAACTCAAGCAATTTTTAAGACTTGAAAATTTTTTTGGGTGTTTACATAGCTTTTATATATATGTATATATAGAGTATATATATATTTTATATATATATATATAAAGTAACGTTATGGAACGTTACGTTCATTTTTCTACATAATATTGGACATTGAATATTTCGTAAAATTCTCGTTTTTACGTATACGTATATAATGTTTGATAAAATTGGCAATTTTTGGTATTAAGGTCTGAAAATTTTACTGAAGTATACTTACATATTACTTAACATCATGCTAAAAAATCCCTAATCTCAATTTTTTTTATAGCTGTTTTAAGTTGATATTTTTAGTTCAAAAGAAAATTATAATCTGACTGAACTTCGCTCAGAATCGTTTTTTCGAATGCAATGGTTTATCATTGCATTCAAATTTTAATTAAAATTAAACGCTATGATTCGCACACCTGTATCCTGTGCGGCAGGAGTATCAGCTCATCTTTTTTATTTATTATTTCGGGTAGTAAAAGTGTCTTCAGACATAAAAACAAAAAAAAGACACACATTATTGTAAAACAAATACATTCTTCGCATCGTTTAGAATCTAAAAAATATAACTCTGCATCATATCATTATATCAATATTATAATATATTGAGACCAATTTACGTCACTGTATAAAACATATGTACAGGGAATTGTCTATGACTATTGATCATTATATATTTAATATATATACTTTATTACAATTTAACAGTGATGGGAAAGAACGAGTTCATATGAACGCGTTCATGTGAACTCGTTCATTTTGAGTGAACTGGATACGAACGCGTTCTTTTTTAAAAAAATGAACTTGAACGTGAACTAACTTCTTATTTGTTATAAACGAGAGTGTTTTTAGTTAGTTCATAAACAAGTTCATTGATTGTCATATTTTAGACTTATGAAACCTAAAAATTTCGTATAATTTTATTTTTATCAAAGAAACGAAAAATTTCAAAAATTAGATTTGTTATTTAGGCATTTACAAATTGTATTTTGTATTGTGTATTAATTAATGTATATTGAACATTTTAATAAAACATAAATAAGGAATATGCTATAAAGAATGAAAATAATATTTTGACATTTTGTTAACCATTTGATAGGTAGATATTTATAGTAACGACTGTATTATTATTGTTGCATAAAGTGTACCACGTAGAGGTTTGATTTTAAATGGTTAATATTTTAATAATTATTAATTATTAGTTATAATTTTAACAATTATAACTTATACTAGACAAAATAAAAACATATAGGTAGGTATTTATTTTTTAAAAAGTACTGGTGAGGGGGCACTTTACCATTAAAACCGCCATTGATACATATTAAAATTAATTTTTTTATTCATACCTATACGCCTATATATATTATATTTCATATTTGCCATTTAGTTGTCACTTGCAAAATAATTAAATTTTATTATACTATTATAGTACTAATGTATTGTGATTTATAAACATTTTGTTTCAAATCGATGATCGTGAACTTGAACTAGTTCATTTTAAAAACCATGAACTTGAACTAGTTCATTTTGAAAACCAAGAACTTGAACTTGAATTAGTTCATATTTAATGCATTGAACTTGAACTTGAACTAGTTCATTTTTAATAAGAACTTTTCCATCACTGCAATTTAATATATATATATATACGAGTATATTATTGACTTTATTGATTTATTGGTAGGTATAATTGTTTTTCAATATATTATGATTATGTACAATACCTATACATTACCATAATACATGTAACGCGGAGAAATTAATATTTAAATATAATATTCTATAATGAAATTATACTCTTTAGATATAATATTTTTTATTTATTCTTCTATTAGGTCCGAATCTTTTGTTTGGTAACTATTAGATCATTTTTTTTTAAATTATGTTATGGGTATAATTTTATAAATTTTATGTATTTTGATATGTATGGGAATAATGCATTCAAAAAGATACCTATAAAATATTAATTTAATATATTTAATATTATTGAACCATTTATAGGTTAATAAGTTTTACACAATAAATAATATATTTTAAGAATAGCGGATTATATCAATTTAATGACCCTGTAGTTGTAGTAGGTACCTCTAATATGTGTATAATTTTATTTTTATACATTTAATGTATTTTTATATGTATGGGAATAATGCATTCAAATAGATACCCATAAAATATTAATTTAATATATTTAATATTATTATCATTTATAGATGAATAAGTTTTACACAATTAATAATATATTTTAAGAATAACGGAATATATCAATTTAATTCCCCTGTAGTAGGTACCTCTAATATGGTGTCGTTCTTGTCATTACTAATTTTCATCATTTTACTTCTACGTAATTAATATTATAATATTGTAGTTTTATACATTGAAAACATTTACAAGAAATTATTACATACAATATTGTAATAATAATATTTTTATTATTTATATGTTATTCAAAATGCATAATATTAAATATTATGTTTAAAGGGATTGAAAGCGGTATATATATTAATCGATTTAGAATTCAAAGACTGACAACAATTTAATTACTTTCTGTGGTTTGATTTTAATAATGTAAAAATATTATACTGCATTATCAAGTTTACTATGCATCAGTCGGAACATATTTTAAATAATTATTTACCTTTGAAAATTGAGAAATTTATAAATAAATATAATATTATATTATAATACCAACAGCAATCCTATGCGCGCTCTGCGATAGGGTCGTATATCTTATCTCAAGGTCATAGTCATATGGCTTCAGATAATAATTAAGGTATATAAATTATGCTCGTTAAAATTACTCTACTCACTATTAATATTAATGATGTACAAAATAAATCTATCACTCTCGTCTGTCGTTACATTTATGGTACGAGTAGAAAAAAAAAGCATTGTACCATCAACTAGTAATTTTACCTTATAACGGTCCAAAAATATAAGTAATCATTAATCAATAATATTTAAAAGCAACAACAACAAATTGAATATCTCTACATCCACAAGCTCTAGTTCAATTATGTCTAAGTCAAAATACGAAATTAAAATCATTTTTTTAGCTTTTGCAATTAGGTACTAATTGTTTTGAAGCTTTAACTCAAAATAATGACGACGCTTTCAATCTCTTATTTCAGTATCGTTCTCATATATTTCCATGACAGATATCAGTTAAATCCCCACCTCCGATTTCTATACAAGGGTTATAACATTTATTATTAAAATTATTATTATTTTTATAGAAAAGGATGATAAAGTTGGTAAGCGGAAATCTGATGGTAAGTCTAAAATTATTGCACGTTTAACATTAAGTTGGGTGCAAAATTTCATTTATATAAAATTTGCCTTTTGAAATTGTAAAACCTTTTTTTTGTTGGGCATTCCATCATAAATCTTAGTGAATTATACATTAATTATCTATATTTAGTTCACAATATTTTCACTGAATACAATTATAATGATTAATTATTTAATCTAAAAAGAATTTAATAAAATTATATACCTCATTGTGTACTTGACTGTTCTTACCATGACAGTTTTTAGGAATTACTATATGGATACAATGTTGTGATATTTGTTTCATGTTGTGATAAATAACCTCAATTAAATAATATTATTATTACTCAATTATCTATATACGAGTACAAGTATCTTAATAAGACGTGATAAATTTGCTGAAACATATGACATATAAGCTATTTATTATAAATAAATGGTCATTCTTATTATTATTTTATTTAAATAAAACAAATAATAAACATATTTTTAATCAGAAATTATATTATACTATGTAATTTTAGATATTGAGCGAAGTGAAAAATATATATTTTTTTTTAAATGATATGTGTCTTTTTTCTTTTATGTCTGAAGACAATTTTACCACCCGAAATATTGCTCCAATTTTCACGAATAGAATATGTTTCCGGTTAAAAAATGGATGTAGTTGGTATATAATTTAAAATGAAATATTATTTAAGTATATCATAGTTAGTCAAAACAGTATAATATATTTTTTAACTACTAAACGTCCATATGTTTCTTATTAAAATACCTACCATAATTATTCCCATTTGTAGACATTTCTATTTGATGTACACTAGATGAATTGGAAGGATGGTGGTCTGTTGTAACTTTAAATGCAGATGATGATGTGTAATAGAGACTTTTTTTCTGATAAAATATTAAATTATTAAAAGCATATTTATACTTGTATCTTATATTATAGCTTATAGGTATATTAGGTAGGTAATTAATTATTTGTAAAATACGATTACCTCCAGAAAAACTGTTAGAGTCAACAAGTTTTTTTTTGAATGGCACTGATGATGGTGATTTAGATGTGTTTCTAACAACTGTATTTTCAAACGTATGTTTTGGAGATTAAATTTTCGAGACAAATTAGTATGTTTTGAAATTTATTTTCTGATGTCACTTATACTAGATAAATGAAAATAATTAAGTAATTTGTTTAGAAAATTAAATTATAATTGTTATTATTGTTTTTTTTTGTATTTATTTATTTTTTTTGTTGAAATTATAATCAAAAACACAATCATAAATTTGTTGGCATGATGGCAAACAGTGGTACATATTGGCTAATAAAAATTTAAGCCATACAATTTTCAAACTGTAACTATCTCTAGGTGTCTAGATGACATAATAATAAATTAAACTTAATTATTGATTATAATTATTTTTTATTATTTTTATTTTTTAGATCTAGCATGTTATATACAACATATTATAAAGACAATTAATGAAGATGAAAGTTAGTTTTATTATTTAAAATTTAGTAATTTTAATATTATTCATATTATACTTTTGCTGAATGTCCAGTCGTGTTTGTCCCACTAATAATGTTTAATCTATTATGTATTTTTAAATTCTGATTTATGGAATTAATTTATGTATGAATAAGTCACATGTTTTATTTATTTCTTTTACCCAATTGTACTTATTCCACTGAAATTATTTAAATAAACGATTAAAAGTAAATGCAAATATGGTGAAATAAAATGAATTAATAAATTATATTTTATTATTTGTTATTACAATTTAATTAAGTATGGACAATAATTATTATATTTAATTGATTAATTAAGTATTAAATTACTTTAGTAGATTTTTTATTTATTTTTAATCATTTACTTAAATAATTTTAGTTCTACAAAAAATGGTCTTAATATGTAATATTATAAAAAATTATACAAAATGTAAAATAATGGTTTCCATTTATGAAATAGATAAAATTTGTATCCATTACATGAACTTAAAAATGACCTACACGATATGATCGAAGTGCATAAAATGGATATCTAGTTCGTAAAATTAACGATTTCGCCGAGTGGATGCGACATATTATATATCAGCATGATGTATATAAAATAAAAATTATATGTTTTCTTAGGAAAGTAATAATAATATATATTTTTTTTATCAATCGATATTTATATCGAACTCAATAGAAATTCCAAATTTAAATTACTATAAATAATAATAACGAAATTCGAAATAATTTAAAATTGAGTTAAACAATGTATGGTTGTATTTATATCACTTAAACGAAAAAAAAGGAAATTTTCACTAAAAATCAATCTTACAGTTCGATAATTTTATCGTATATAGATAACACCTATGTATACCTAATGTATTATTTAGAAAGTCCTTATTTAAATATTTCTTGAATTATCTTAAAACATTTGAATTAAAATCCATTACAATTACGGTTTTTGTGCATTTTGTCATTTTCCATCACTTTTTAGGTTCTAAGTGATTTTGAACTCTAATGTATTACTTGATATATTATAAAAATAATAGAAAAATCCCAAATCTCATTTTTTTTTTATATACCTTTAAAAAGTGAAATGTTTAGTGCAATCGAAAATCTATGAATACATAGGAGTATATTAGTATAAGTATTCTTCTTATTATCTCTCAATACTTTTATATTAATGATTAATTCAATTAATTTTAGAAAATTTTGAAAATCTTTAAAGCATATTCATATATTAGTTAAAGTATTTCCTAAATATTAGTAAAATGTCATGTATCAATTTTTTTTTTATAAGTGTTTAAAGTTGAATTTTAAGGAAAATTAATATTTAAAGTATTAAAAGTATTTATATGGATTCTTCTTATTATATTTCAGTATTTTACAATAATAATAAAAAAAATTTGAAAATATGATTGAATCTCAAATACATATTGCTTAACTCAGTTTCAATTAATTGTGATTTTGTGAATATTACATTTAGTTTAATAGTATTCTTTTTTTTGTAGATCTTTTAGGATAAAAAGAAGAGTTGATAATGCTGTGGAAGGGATACAGGTGTAAAGAGGATAGTGTGAATTTTGATTAAAATTTGAATGCAATGTTAAATCATGATTCTTAATAAAAATGTAAAAATTTTAATCATTACATAATTTATTATTACCTGACTAAACTTTGCTCAGAATAGTTTTTTTATTTTAATCAAAATTCAACTCTATATTTGTTATATTTATATAGGTATATTCCTTCCACAGAAGTATCAGCTCTGGTTTTTTTTTCATTATTTCTTATACAATATTATTACCAAAACAGGTCTAATGGAAAATGTTTATTAATATTTTAACTTATGTGGACAACTTTCAATTTATATATTTTATTATTATAATGTAGGTAACAAATAATACAATATTAAATAGAGTTAATGATAATAATGTACTTACTTTAAATTATAAAATAAGAATCATATTACAAATTATTAATTACAACTATTAACTTCTATCGTCCACGTCAACGTTGAAAATAAGAATAACAACTATTTTTATTAGTCCTATACTACAATTATTCCGATATAGAATTTCTTATAATAAATTATTTTTAAATTTCCAATACGTCTAAGTTAAACGCATAGAATGAGTACCTAGCACTTGGGTTGTTTAGATTATAGGATTACAAGGCCGTAACTGACGGTTGGGTTCAGGGGTCCGGATCCCTCCCGAAATTTTTCCAAAATATATATTTTTTAATATTACAAAAATTATTAAAAATTTACTATCCAATAGTAGTTTTATTATTATTATTAAATGTTATATTATAAAATAAAAGAAATTATATTTTAAAATACTTGTATTTTATGTCAACGGAGAAAATCTAATAATATTTACTTAAGTAAAATTTTCAAACCATAAAACCCAAAACTGCCAATTTTATCAAACATTACATACATAAAAACGAGAATTTTATGAAATTTTCAAAGTCCTATATTTTGTAGAAAAATTAACGTAACGGTTTCAATATTTCACCACATATATATAGTAGCTACGTGAACACCCGATAAAATTTTCAAGTCTCTAACTTCAAAATAGCCCAAGATATGTGAAATATTGAAATTAAATTCGTTGAAATTTCAGTTTTCGTGAAAAATGCAGTTTTTCGTCATTTTTTTTACCGTTTAGGGTCAACTTTGATAAATTCGAAAAATTACCTAAATAATGTACCAATACATCTACTTTCCAACTGGAAACATATAATTCTATTCGTGAAAATCGGAGCATTATTTCGGTTAGTAAAAGTGTCTTCAGACAAAAAAAAAAAAAAAAAAATACACACATCATTGTAAAACCAATACATTCTTCGCTTCTCTCAGAATCTAAAATTGGACCCCCTCGAAAATTTTTCTCAGTTACGGCCTTGTAGGATTATATTACTTTACTTTTATTTTCTTATTATTACATAGGTAAAACTAAAACATAATATTTTTATTGTAATATGTAATTATTAATTTATTAATCCCTAAAACAAATATATTTATTATAACGTTAACAAATTTACGACTGTGAAGTTATATACTCGTATAGGTAGGTAATGAACTAATAAATTAATAACACTTGTATACCATCGTCTGGCTCATTTATTACACTGACAAATAAACGCCGAAATTTTATATTATATTACAACAATACACGTGATCTACACCGTCAGTGCCGGATTAACCATTAGGCACGTAGGCACGTGCCTACAGGTGCCGAAAAATTAATCTAATATATCTAATATTATATTGCATATTTGCATATTAGAAAATTAATCTTTATAAATTTTTTTTGTAATACGAGGAAAAAAAAATAAATATAATTCATGAAAAAATATTATTGTGTCTTGTATACCAGTGTTGTTGCAAGTGTGGCAATAAATGTCTCCCTAGATCCCCTTTTCAATATTATGTGTATAACACTATTGACTATTGTCTTTTTTACACTGATCAAAACAAATTTAATATTATCTAGTAATATACTCGTATTTATTATATAAGTATATTAATTTATATTATTATAAAATTATGAATAATCAATAACCAAAATAATATATGTTTCGTGTTTATTTTCAAAGGCTTGGGTAGAGGGGGTGCCAGGAAAATGTTTTTCTACAAGCGTAAAATAGCATAATTCGGCACTTAACACCGTTAATAACAATAATATATTCTAACGACAAAATTTATGAAATGTAGATTTATTTTATGAGGGTACATATAATTTTTTTGGCCCTTTGGCCCCCTTAAATTAGGCCCTGAATGAAATAATCAATAACAATGGTTTAAAAAGTCCTAATTTTAATATTTTTTGAATTATTTTAAAACATTTGAATTAAAATCCATTACAAATTTACAATTACAGTTTTTGTGCGTTTTGCCAATTTTCCGTCACTTTTTAGATTCTAAGTGATTTTGAACTCTAATATATTATTTGATAATAAATAAATAATAAATTTTAATATTGGATTATACTTTTACAGTAATTATATTAGGGAATATTTATTTTATTGATTGACTGTATAATAAATAATCCAAATATTTTATTCAAATAAATTTAACTAAAAGATGAAATAAATAAAGATAAGTTGAACAAATATTTAATTAATTTCTTTGCTACAGTTGATCTAGAAAATGGAATAGACAAAAGTAAGTAAAATATAATTGAGTAAGAATACTGGAATTAGAAACAAAGAAAATTATATAATACAATTTTATTTTATCGATTATATATATATTCTCAACTATCTTACTAATTAAGTAGGGTAATCTTAAAATATTTACAAAATCTACATTATATTATCATTAATGTACATTACAGAATAATTTAATTATTATTTTTTTTTAGACATCCTTAGTAAGCAGTTTTTAATTTATATTATTATTATATGTTTAATTTTTGATCATTTGAATATAATTAAAATATTTATATTTGATAAATTAGTGATTAAGAAGCTGTTATAGGAATTCTTATTAAATGTGAAAATAATTAATTGAGTAATATAAATAATTTTTTTTAGGATATGTTAGAAGTGAACTAAACACACGGGGTAAGTAAATACTTTATATAAAAAAATATTTTTAAATTATCTAACTAAGTACCTACCTACAAATGGAAAACAGTTAATATGTCTCATAACTAGTGATATGCTAATAATATTTTCGGCTTAGTTCGTTATAATTTTTAAATGTACTATACTGATATAATTGTAGATTTACATTTACTTTTATAATACTACTTGTATATACAAGTACGTGGGCAAATATCGTTTTTTAATATAATCTTTGTAATTTCAATGTTACTACTATGAAAAAGATATAGAATACCTACACATAAAATGTATACTTTATAGTAGATATTGATATACTCGTAAAATACATTTAGTAGATATAAAGCTGACAGAGTAGGTAACTAGAATTTTTAAAATTAAATTTATAGTCAATTTTAAATAATTTTTTAAATTATTATTTCTTTAAGAATTAAAAAAAAAATTAACTTTGACGAATTCCAGAAATGTTAAGAAATCGCAAAAATATTTCATTTTTGATTGATTATTTATAATTGAAAATGTATTGAGAAATAATATTAATTAATGATAACAATGGCTAATATTTTCGATTTTATTTAAAATTTAAATATAAAACAGTTATGAAATAATTGAGACTTATATTTTGGAACTGAAATCAGTTAATATGTAGTTCATTTTCTATTATAATGTTCAGACCGTTTAATTTTAAATTGCCAATTTATTAAATAATAAGAATTTTTAAATAATGAGAATTTTAATAAATTTTAAAAAATTTCCATTTTTGAGAACAATTATTGTTACGATTCTAAAATTTTACAACTTGTGTAAATTACTTATATGAACAACTAAGAAGTCCAATATTTTTTATGTTTTCGTAAATTATTGAAATCCATTTCTTAAAAATTTCAGTTTTCGTTAATATTAACAAATTTTCATCATTTTTATTGGAAGTTTTTTCTATTAGATTAATTCAAATTTAAGAAATTTTGAAATTGGTTTAATAGATTGCCATCTGTACTTGACTGTCTACTTGAAACATTCCCTGCATTCGAAGCATTAATTCTGGTCGAAAAACCTAACCGGCCCTATTCATTAATAATTTGAACACCAAGTTTCGGTATCAAGTTATCAACTTCAGTTTATTTCATATTCAAAAAATATTTACACAATATAATATCTTAAATGTAATATATTTAAAAACAGTATCAGGATCTCCATTATCCGTTATCTGGGGGTCGAGTGATTACAATACGCACCTAGCGATTCTCCAGATTCTCTAAAAACCGTCACACAACTATGTGGGTTGTCCCAGCCTACATCCTGGGGAAGAAATGTGACAGTCGGTAACTGAAATTAGGAAAGATGAGACCAACCCAACTAGGCGGTAAGGAAACGGATAGGCGGAATCGTTGGCTTCGGAAGTCCGCCGCAATAATTCCGAATTCAAGGAGGGTGATTCACTATGGCTTAGGTGTGCTAACTGTCTCCGTGAAAACGGCATTTTTTCTCGGTGACTGTGTTCTCTGGTGGTTTAAACACTACCTAATTAAAAAAATGTAATTAATAATAATTTTTTTTAGGAACGATTGTTCAAGGATTAATACTTACACAATGTAAGTACATTTATTTAAAATATTTTAAGTTAGATATATTAACAAACAAAAAGAAAACCAAAGAAAGTTCTGTTGTTAAATATTAATTTATTAATCAATTAAACGTTACTCATTCTCAAAATATACTTATAAAACTAGTGATTATAAATAGTGGACTATTTTTTAACGTACATTTTAAGTATACCTTTTATTTTTAAAAAAAATTGTCTACAAAAATTTTACACCACAACATAAAAATTTTAATTTAATTCATAAATCAATTAAGGTAATAATTTACATTATCCTGTATTATATTTTAAAATAATGACAATTTTAGTGAAATATGAAAATGGTAAGTTATTATCATTATATAAGAATCTATTTATCATTGAATATAATAAAATTGTAAATGACGAGTACGAATCTATGCCACAAAACTATGTTCTTATTTATTTTATTTATTTATTTATTTATTGAATTAACGCCTGAAAGGCTCAAGTATAGGTACATAATATTATTAACTAATAATAAATATAATTCTTGGAGTTAAAATGTTGTCTATTAGTCACGCACCTTGAACTTATAATTCATTATAACATTAAAAAAATTTAAAAAATAATATAAAATAAAATATTATAAAATATTGCATATTTGTAATATATTTGTTCAATGTTATTTTATATACGAGTATGTTCAAATCGTATTTCCAAGTATGGCAAGTATTTCTCAGGAAAGGTGCTCAGCATCACTGTTTCTAAATAAACTTTCTATTTACCCTGAAATAGCACTGTTTTCAAAGTAAAGGAAGTAAAATAATTTAAGTGAATCTTTATCTAGATACAATAATTAACTCATTATTTATTTTTTTATTTAACGCCAATCGGCAATTCAAAGAGTTATTATAACAAGACATATATAGAAAAGAGGAAGAAAAAAAAACACAGTGAATAATACAAAAAATGTATGGCTACGGTGCTCAACACTGAGATAGCGTTCGGGAATGTTTCGTCGACTACAGCACACGCGTCTCCCATAGAGCCATGTTTTTGTGAATGCCGTTTTTTCGTCATTTTTTTCATAATATTTTCGTTTAAACTAAAAATATCAACTTTAAACAGCTATAAAAAAAATTGAGAATAGGGATTTTTCTAATATTTTGAATTAATGTTAAATAATATATAAATATACTTCAGTAAAATTTTCAAACCATAATACCAAATATTGCTAATTTTATCAAACATGATATACAAAAAAAAAACGAGAATTTTACGAAATATTCAAAGTCCTATATTTTGTAGAAAAATGAACGTAACGATTCAAAATTTTATCAAATATACATAGTGCCTATATGAACTCCCAAATTTTTTTCAAGTCTCTAACTTCAAAATTGCCCGAGTAATCGTGAAATATTTAAATCGAAAATTTGTTGGGCTATGATGTTCTCTGAATGATAATTTTATTGTTAATTTACGTTTTAAGTATAATGGATAACTGAATACTGATTCAAACATTTAAATGGTATGCTTTCTATATTTATTGAAATTTAACAACAATGAGCACAGAATACTGAGAGAAATGCCATGCGTTTTCTTCTTATTATTAAAGAGGAATAATATGATAATGTTTAATAATAATTAAATTGAAGAAACATTGTAATTTATTTATAATATATGATTGTAAGGAAAATATCATTATTCATAAATTTATTTAATTTACGAGAAGTATGATCAAGAGGACCTGCTTAACATAATTAGTGCATAAATTACTATTTATCACATTACTATGTGAAATTTACTTTTATAGTTATTGGATATCTTAAATTAAATAAAAGAACAGTAAATTATAATTTACCTAATAAATTTGATGTATCAAATTTATTAAGTATATATTTAATTATAAATAAACAAACAATTAGGTACGTAATTATCATATGATGATACCACGCCTAAAACTTTTAAATTAGAGTTACCTAACATCAAAACGATTTTATCCATTTTAGATTCTGAGCGAAGCGAAGAATGTATTGGTTTTATAATAATGTGTGATTTTTGTTTTTTTTTTTTTTTTTATTCTGTAGACGCTTTTACTACAAGATATAATGCTCCGATTATCACGAATAGCATATGTTTACGGTAGGAAAGTGGATTTAGTTGGTACTTTATTTAGGTCATTTTTCGAATTTCTCAAAATTGACCCTAAGCGGTAGAAAAAACTTCGAAAAAATGACGAAAAAACGGCATTTTTCACGAAAACTAAATTTTCGACGAATTTAATTTCAATATTTCACGATAACTTGGGTAATTTTTAAGTTAGAGACTTGAAATTTTTTTTGGAATTTCAAATTGCGATTATATATATGTGGTAAAATTTTGAAACCGGTTCATTAATTTTTATACAAAATATAGAACGTTGAATATTTCGTAAAATTCTCGTTTTTACGTATATAATGTTTGATAAAATTGGCAATTTATGATACGAGTATTAAGGTCTGAAAATTTTACTGAAGTAATTATACATATTACTTAACACCATATCAAAATATTAGTAAAATTTCTATTCTCAATTTTTTTTTTATAGTCATTTAATTTGAAATTACAGTAAAATCAATATTTAAATTATTTATATGGATTTTTCTTATTATATTACAATACTTTACAATAATGTTAAATAAAATTGACAAATATTTTTTAAAAATTTTGAAAATCTAATTATATAAAAATTATATAGAGTGTTCATTTATGTACTATATGTGTGATAAAATTTTGCGTTTTAAATATTTAATAACAAATGCCAATATTTTAAAAAATACCTACATTATAATCTGACTGAACTTCGCTCATAGTCGTTTTTTCGAATGCAATGGTTTATCATTGTCAAAGCTTATAATTAAATAAAACATAAAAGTAATAATCACAGTCTAACATAGTATTTAATTATGTGATAAGCCATAATTAATAACACAAATTAATGTTTAATTCTATAATTGATTATGGCTATTATCAGTTACTACAAACATGGTGTATAAACTATTAATTTTTATATATCTTACTGCCTTGACCTACGATGTAGAGAAGATATTTGCCATTCACCACAACACAACTATTATTTATTGATAAAAACATGCTTAAAAAAATCCAAGGGGGGGGTTAGGTTAGGTTAGGTCGCCACCCATAAATCCGCCCTTGATTAGATGTTCATTAATGTACTATATATGTAGGTAACTATATGGTCCCTATATGTGTGATTAGTGTGATTACATTTTGCGTTTTTGATATTTAATAAAAAAAAATGTCAAAATTGTAATCAATAACTACATTATCTGTATAATAATAAAAATTTGCAAAGATATTCTATAAATATCGGATATTACTTAAATTTCAATTTAAAACATCTAAAAAAAATTTGAAACACGTTATTTTTTTAATATTTTGATAATATGTTAATATATATAAAATTGTGCTTCAATAATATTTTTTATTAATTAGTGTTGTAATTGTATTGACAAATGATAACAAGAATATTTGTATGGATTCTACGATTTTTGATTATACTTACTAAAAATATCAAATTTAAACAGCTATAAAAAAAAAAATTGATTTTTTCTAATATTTTGATATCATGTTAAATTATATGTTAGTATACTTTTGTAAAATTTTCAGACCTTAAAATACAAAACAGCAAATTTTATCAAACAAAAAACGAGAATTTAAAAAATATTCAAATATCTATATTTTGAAGATAATTTAACATAACGGTTGCAAAATTTTATCACATAACTCGTATATAGTACCGAAATGAACACAAAATAATATTTTTAAGTTTCTAATTTCTAAATTGCGTGAATTATCGTGGAATATAGAAATCGAATTTGTCAAAATTTCAGATTTCATGAAAAATGCAGTTTTTTCATCAATTTTTGGTCGTTTTTCTATCGCATATAATCAATTTAAAAAAATTTTTAAAATGACTTAGATAAAGTACCTACCGCATCCTTTTACAACAGGAAACATAAGATATTTGTGAAAATCGAGGCATTATTTCGAGAAGGAAAAGGGTCTACATACATAAAAAAAAAAAAATGCTCATCATTGTGAAACCGATAGAATTCTTTGCTTCGCTTAAAATCTAAAATATTATAGAACTAAGAAAAGCAAAACTAATATACGTATTTATGAATTATGCAATTATAAAATGTTTAGACCGTAAAACCCAAAATTAATTTTTTTTGTTTAGATCAATACTTTGATGCATGCAAAAGTTTTATATATGGCGTTCTGTGTAACAGTAATATTGGTATGTACGAAATATAATAATTAATATTATTTTTATAAAAAATCTAGAAAATATTCAAGAATGTAGGCAATAGACACAATAAAAACCGTTATAATAAATATTCAGAATAGGAATGATTTGTCACTTTAGTTGTGATGATGACTGTAGACTAACATTTTGTCTTATAAAATTATATGACTTTATTACAAATAATTTATAGAAATGTAAGTAGGTAATTAAAAACGTTCAAATATAATATATTTTAACTCGGAATATAATATTACAAAATATAACTGATTTTGAGGATGTGTCGAAGTGTCTAGATCCACTTGTAGTATTATTATATAAATAAAGGAAGTGAAAATTAATGAAAAATCGAATAATGTTATTAAATGTTAGTAGGTACCTACTTGTTGGGTCGCGATATCTGTCGTTTCTCGTTTGTATGTCATGCATGCCGTGTTATGGCAATTAAATAATAAAATACGAGTATTAACCATATAATTCTTGAAAAGTTGATCCTTCTAGTTGTTTAGTAATTAAAACTGGTATTGTTTTTATTTTGTTTTGGATTATTAATTATTTACAATAAAATATCTAAAGATTTGTAAATAAAATATATAATTATTAATTATTATTATATAGACATAATACTATAATAGGTACATCAGACATAACAGATAATTTTTGTAGTTTTTATTTCTTGCCATAGAGAATTAAATATTATTTTAGAGCACCTTATTATATTTCATATTCTATAGTTCATATTTAAAATATAAGTGATCTACTAATAAAAATAACTCTACATTTACTAGGTTCAATTTCAGATTTTCAGTGAAGCGAAAAATGTATTAGTTTTATAATGATTTATGTCTTTTCTTTTTTATGTATGTAGACACTTTTTCTACCCGAAATAATGCTCCCATTTTCAAGAATAGTAAATGTTTTCAGTTGGAAAGTGGCTATAGTTGATACTTTATTCAGTTTATTTATAGAATTTCTCAAAATTGACACAACGCGAAAGGACACACGACCAAAAATTGATGAAAAATGGCATTTTTCACGAAAACTGAAATTTCGACGAATTCTATATCGTTATATCACAATAACTCAGGAAATCTTGAACTAAGAGAATTGCAAATTTTTTTTGGTACTAAAAATATTGACCATTACATCAATGATGAATCATAACATTCAAATAACGAGTCTGATTGAAGTATCTATTGTCAGATTTGCGTATTTAGGCAACAAATTTAAAGGTTTTATGATAAATATTTGATTATCCATCTTAGAGATTGATAAATATAAAAATGTTCATCAGTACATATATTATCTGTTGAACTTCGCTCAAAATCGTTTTCACGAATATAATGATTCATCATTGCACTCAATATTAATTAAAATTCAACACTATCCTCTTTACATCTGTATCCCTCCCCTTGTTTTTTTGACAATGATATACATTTGGTTTATCGATTGAATTATATTCATCAAAATATAAAACAAATAAATCATTCAACTTAGTTGTACTTAAGTGTAATGGTTTATTCTTTATTAACATTATTATTTAGGTAGATTTCTAATTTTACTGAAAAACGTTTACCCTTTATAATTATTTATATAATTACTTTTTAATATAAAATAATCAGATACATTATTTTTATACGAATCTACACAATAACATTCTGTACTAAAAACTACTTCTATAATATATCCCTATATACCAGTATACTACTAATTACGACATCACGTATATTATTGTTTTTTTTAAAATATTAAATAATATTTAAAATTTTTATATTTATTAATTAAATTGATTTAATTTCGGGTTTTGTTTTTATTTTATTTAGCCGAAAAAATTCAGAGCATTACTCAATACTGTGAAGAAAAATATAAGAACAAAGTTATGAAAATCAAAAAAAATAAAAACAGTGGATCTGGATCTGGATCTGGACCTGGATCTGGACCTGGATCTGGACCTGGATCTGGGCCTGGATCTGGACCTAGATCTAGATCTGGGCCTGGATTAGGTTCTGGAACTGGCGGTTTGGGCTTCGATCTAAATGAACCGTTTATATTAACGATAGATGATCAGTAAAATTAACGAAATGTATAAAAGTGATTTTTTATTCATTAAATATTAAACATTTATTATTTCAATAGAATATTATTAAATAAATTAAATTTTTAATTTAATAATTTAATTTTTATATTTTAAAATAACAAAAAGTAATGTAGGGATACATGTGCCCAATCATAGTGTTTAATATTAATAATAATTTAATACAGTGATAAAACAAAACTTTTTTCAAATTTTTAAGCTATAAAAAATATATAATTTTAATGCATTTTATTAGTGCAATTTTGAGTTTTTTAAGTCTTTTTGCATTTTTTTAAATGGCATTTATTGAGGTTTTTTAGGACATTAAATACCAAGCTCTATTCAATATCAATTCATTTTTCATTTATATTTTAACAAAAATTTTATATAATATAATAAATATTTTAACATAGATAATTACTAATCTACTACTTTAATAACAATTTCATATACGCGTATAAAAAATGATTTTAAATACTAATTATTTTAATATAAATATTAAATACATTTTATCCAAGTTTACACACACAAGGAACAAAAACATAGGTAATATAATAATAAAACTAATATAAATAAAATAAATAAGACGATCTGATACTCCTGACGCAGGGATATAGGTGTGCATATCACATTATTTAATTATAATTATAATTTGAATGCAATGATAAACCATTGCATTCGAAAAAACGATTCCGAGTGAAGTTCAGTCAGATAATATAGGTATTGAGTAATATATTGCTGGTTTTTCGTCATTTTTTCATCGTTTTTGTTCAAAAATTCAATTCGTGGCAGTGTTAAATTTAAATTTATTATTGTGTTGACGACTGTTTCGCTCACAATCTAAATTTGACATCACATAAGTTATAATTCCATATAAATAATAATTTTTTTTTTTTAATAGTTTCTAATTATTACATGTTTTAAGTACATTGTTTGTACATAAAATGGGTTCGTCTTTCTTTGATAACATTGATTATAAATACTATTATTTATAATCAATGTTTGATAATAAATATTATAAAACTATAAAAGTTATCTATAAAAAAAAAATTACACATTTATCGATATGTAGTTCATGATATAATGAAAATAAATGGCAAAATTATTTGGTAGTAAAGAATACTATATTATAAAAATAGTTTAGCCATTATCGTTTGCCTTTTTACGTTAGGTGGTTATACATTTATGATAAGAGTTCGTGTTCGCTATGGAACTATCTATAGCAATCTAATTTCTAATATGATAAATCGAGTAAATAATTAAAAAATAATAATTAAAAATATATTTTATTTTAAATGTACATAGTAAAATAAATAATATTTTGTGTAAATATAATATTATTTTCTACTATAGATGGATCTATCTATAGCAATCTAATTTTTAATATGATAAATCGAGTAAATAATTTAAAAATAATAATTAAAAATATATTTTATTGTATAATATGTAGGTACATAGTAAAATAAATAATTATTGTGTAAATATATTTCTATTTTCTACTATAGATGGATCTATCTATAGCAATCTAATTTCTAATATGATAATTTGAGTAAATAATAATTTAAAAAAAATAATTAAAAATATATTTTATCTAAAATGTACTCGTATAAAGTAAAATAAATAATTATTGTGTAAATATATTTCTATTTTCTACTACCTACTTATCATATTTCTGTTGGGACTATGGCAGGGGCGGATAGAAGATAGAACTGTGGTGGCCCTGGATCAACTATTTATATTATATTTGAACTGGTGCCTACACGAAATATTTATTACAATATAATTTCGAATTATATATAGATTAATAGATTATATATATATATAATATATAGGTAGGTACATATATTATCAATTAAATAATAAATTTAGACTTATGAAGTTATGATTTTTAAAGTAATATTTATTTATGAATTAATAAAATTTTAATAGCTTAAAACCCAAAATTGCCGATTTTATTAAACAATACTATGAAAGAAAATAAAAGTTAAGTAATATGTTGTTGTAAACCTAAAAGTTTACAGACTGTAAAATCCAAAATTACTAATTTTATCATACATTATAAATAAAATAGGTACTGAAAAACTTAACGAAAATTCAATATTTCCTGCACAAAAAAATCATGTAACTAACCTAACCGTTTTCGAAAAACGATTCCGAGCGAAGTTCAGTCAGATAATATAGGTATTGAGTAATATATTGCTGTTTTTTCGTCATTTTTTCATCGTTTTTGTAAAGCATAGTGTCAATTACGAGAAATTCGAAAAATTACCTAAATAAAGTACCAAGAACATCCACTTTCCTACCGGAATCATATGCTATTCATGAAAATCAGACCATTATTTCGGGTAGTACAATTGTCTTCAGTCATATAAACAAAATAATAAAAATATCAATTTTAAACAGCTAAAAGAAAAAGTTGAGACTATGGATTTTTCTAATATTTTAATATGATGACTTCAGACTTTGATAAAAAAAAAAAAAAACGTGGGTGTTCCGCACGGCCTGGACTATAGAGTACGCACTTAATATTAGAAATTTGTTTACACAAGTGAAAAATATTTATATATAACCATTGATTATAAACACTTATAAATAATTATCAACGATACAATGTTCACTAATGGTGTTACTACACATAAGTGAAAAATGTTTACTTCATTGAATAAATAAATGGTACCTGCGAAGGAAATATATATAGCAAAATATAACAAATACAATTTTTTATTGTTCAGTAAAACATAAAACATTCGATTTATTTATTGTCTTTAATAGTTATAAAAATGAGGTCTTCAAATACAGCATATTTAGCTTTCATTGTTTTATGCAACATCGTTTATGAAGGTAAATAAATTTCAAGATATTTTTAATGAATGCAAATCATTTGCACTCGAAATATTTTTTAGTAAAAATGAGTAAAATTCATTCAGCGTTGCCTAATTGTACACCGGAATCACAGGTTTCTTATACTATATTATTATATAATAGGTATACAAATCTGTGACCGAAATACGTATGATACTTACAAATTTTAACTTTTCCGATATGCCCGTCAGTACATAATGTTAATGGAAATTAAAAATTATTTCAAGTGGAAACTTATTTAATAATAAAATAAATTAACAAATGCACAGTTAATGTTAGACGTAAAATATAAAAAAATAAATAAAATTGTGTATTATTAAAAAGTTACTCATAAATTTAAAGCCATCGATTCAAAACAAAATATTACCTAATTATTATAATAATTTTAAATTGTATTAGTATTATTTTAACATAATTTTAGGACTACAGTTTATTTGATTACCAATCAAATAATGTATTTTTAAATAACTATTACATTAAAACACTACACATTTTAAAATTGTATGATAATATAAATAAATATATCACTGCAAAATATAACCCAATATAATAATATTATAATCCTTACAACTCTTAATATTAAAAAGAGTGCAAAATGGGCTCATTCAGACATAATTCCAGAGGTTTGGTACCTAAAACCTAAAAGATTTATCTTTTGGACACAAATGTCCCATTTCTTCAGGGCGCAATTGGTCTAATTTGGAGGGCAAATGGGTTACTCAGTTTTATATTATTTTATAATATATTGTATCTGTATACTGTATTGTATCTCTTCATTTATTTATATAGTAACCATCACGGCATCACATACAGAGGCCCTGGAACTATTTAGTTATGTGGGAGGTCGAAAATTATGAATGTTTCAAAATATGGTTTTATATTATTTTAATGCAGAAAATGCACATACATATTTGGATATTGTTGTATATTTTGTAATAATTAGTATTTTAAATTTCCTTTTTTTAATTATCAAAATAAATAAGAAATAGCCAAATATGTAGTATTTAATTTTAGAAAATAAAGTACTCTACTTTTATGTCTAAACCTAATATAGAGCCTAATATTAAATGCTATTTAGCTTTCATTTGTTTTATTATTTAATGCAATATCTTTTATGAAGGTATTTTTTACATATTATATATATTGTGTATATTTGTATCTCTTTATTTTTTAAGTCGTCCACAGGGACATATTTTGCATTGTGACAAAAAGTGATTTAATATTTAACTAGGTAAAGAACAATGTTAATGTTAATGTTCCGAACAAACACTGTTATTATATTTACATACCTAAGAAATACTTTAATATATAAATATTAAAAAATATATTACTACGGTAAGTTGGTAAGTTTATTATGTCCAGGATAATTTTAACAATACATATTAAAACAATATATATGTAATAATAATAACATCTTAATATAATTTTGTAATTATTCTGGCTTATTATTGGTTATTAATATTTTTATGTTATTATATTATAATGTTATTAAATCTAATTTTTAATTTATTTTAAAATAATACTAGTTTGGGGTGTTGGCAATAATAAATCCATGGGTAAACGCAAAGCTTCGGCCATTGAGAACACAGGTTATTATATTAATATTATATTCATAGTTCTTTAAATAGCAATATTATTAATTACCTAACTACTTATTTTATATTATACTGGATTGATAATGATCAATGCCCTTTTTTATGTAGGTACCTACATATTCTTATTATTATGTATTTATGTTATAAAATTCACTTTTATTTCATTTTTAAATAATGCTAGCTCCCAGTGATGAGAATGAACAATTTGAGTATACAGTAGCTACGTGTATAGGTAATATAAGATAATATAAATTCTTATTTTAGTAATTATTAAAATTTAATTATAATTATATTCTTAAAATATTATATTAACTTAGTTCAAAGGAGAATAAATCATTTGTTTATTAAAGTTTATATTCTAAATCAATAATTTTCTGAATATTACTATTAAATAGAATACATTAATTTTTAATTTTCATTACAAATCAAGATTTGTTAAGATAGAGGTATTCTAAAGTATAAAGAACAGAAAATTTAAAATTTTAGAATTTAGATTTAAAAAAATAAAAATATATATATTTATTTATTATTTTATAATCTTACAATGAGTACCTAGTTGAAAAAATGATTATTTGCAATTTTTCATTCTGTTACATAAAATTACTATTTGTATATTATTCTATTACGTATTTGTGTTTGTACTTATAATTCCATTAATATTCCCATGAATTTACAGAAGATTAGGAAGAATGTATATCACATAACACTTTTATCAATCTATTAATTTTTTTATGAACGGTTTTCAATTTTAATCGTGAAATGTTCAAAAAGTATTTTATACCTATTGAAAATGTGGTGTGAAATATTGTAGCAAAAAAAATTGGTCGTTCTTTCAAAATTTCAAAATTAGTTACTTTACAATACGGCGTAGAATCATTATTAGACAAAATGTAGTCATAAATTCTGTGATATAAAAAGATAAATATTGGTTGATTATAAATAAATTGGTATACTAAGATAACCACCAACTCACCGATAAAGAAATTTACTCAAATTTTGGATAAATATTCCATAAATTAACTAAGACTACCTACACATAAATTGAAATTATTTTTACAAGAATTAAATTATATTGTCTTGTAAAATAATCCTTATTAATATATTTATTAATAATTCCTTATACGTGGTTATATTGATATGAGGCAAGTGGAAGGTTTAGTTATCAGTTTAATTGAGAAAAATTGTATTAAATATTAATAATTATAGAAATTATAAATATATTTTTACTTATAGAAATATTATAAATTAATAAAAGTAGGTTATTATCGTATTTATATTATATAGGATAAGACTATAGCTATAGGTATTCTAATTTAATACATATTAATTAATCATCTTATAATATGGTTACTGCTAGATCATTTAACAGCAAATTTGGGTGGTATGTATTAAAATTTTTTCACGATTTAAAAATGTTCTAATACTCGTATTATATTATATATGAAGTATTAATTTTATTAGGTCTATGTCCCCATCATCGCCCAAGGAATTTGTTTTATCAAACCCAGTGCTTTCAATTGTGCTGGATTGTGCCGACTATGGTTCATCCCATCTAATGATGTGCAAATCTTTAAGAAAGTGTTTTCATTTTTCGTGATAAATATTATATTGATGATACTAAAAATCTGGGATTTTTTTTTTCTATAAGTAAACATGTTTATTTAGTTATTCTAACCATCATTATTAACTTATCATTATTTTATCATTCATTTTACCGCCAAATAAAATGAGTCTTATCCTCTTATCACATACTTCTACGAATAAGTCGGGCAACAAAGGTGGATTATTTTTTATTTACATTAAATATAATCACCAGCGTACGTGATAATATTACATTTTTCATTTTCTTGTTATTTAATTTTAATTTTATGTTTATTCGACATGACTTAAATTTTGTTATTTTGTTTGAAATAAATAAGTTTGATTATTTGAAATATTAACATCGGTTATTTTTCTACTCTATAACTACCCGATCTACTTGTAGAAGTAGAAAAATTATTTATTTTTTTACTCTTTCCTAGCCTGACTTACTCGTATAGGTAGATGACTTAAAATTGACTACTACTCGGTCAAAAATAATTATTTTGCTCTAAAACTTCATAAGTAAGTTATTTATAACTAAATAAACATAAAAAAAATATAAAAAATTAAAACAAAAAAAAAAAAAAAAACAAAAAATTCTGGGCCTGAAAGGGTTAATATTAACTTATGTTTTTATATTAGTTATGCTCATTTCTTTGCTATTTTTGGTCTTGGCCCTGTAGTATTAGTATAATAATATAAACAATTTTTAGATTAGGTATTAATTTTTAATTATTTCATTATTAATGCTAGGTAAGGGTTTTATGTATATGTGACCTAGATTAAGAAAAAAAAAATAATGTTATTTAAAATTTAAAAATTAGTGATGACATCAGTTTTATGGCGTCCTAGTTTTAACATGATTTAAATATAGAGTTTTGATAAAGAACGGGGAGACGGTGGAGACACACGAAGACGTTGTCTATTGTGTTTAGTCTCCTCCCGTTTGATTTGTATTTGCGTTATATGTTAGTGATTTGTTTTTGTGTTTTTTTTTAAATATATTTAAAGATTAATTAATGTATTTATATTAATTATTATATTATTTTATTTTGTGTGTGTTTCACATACAACAAAGTGGCGCCCAACTAAGGCTCGTTACCTTAACGTTTTATAAGTGTGTGTGTGTGTGTGTGTGTGTTTTAAATTCTTTATTATTTGGTAGACAAATAAGAAGAGAACGTTTACAGGTGTTTAATACACCTGAATATAATACTAACTAATATAATGGTAATAAACTAATAACTATTAGCGGTACTCCGGATGGAAAATTATCAGAAATTTTTGATAATGATTTAGTGCATGATGGTTTCAAGATAATTTTTACTTTGGACGTGAAACAAATGTATTGACTACGAGATTAAGACGACTATACGGATCAAACGAGGTTGATAAGTTGTTTGATATCCGTTCGCTGATAATGAAGTATCGCGCAGATCGATGAAAATCGTTCAGCTGAATCTTATATTATTACGAAATTATGACTTTCCTGGAAGACTTTATGCAACTGGAGAAATAATGTTTCGTGCCTGCAGGTGGAAAATGTTTCATCGAAGTACCGTTTATTTTGTGTGTGTTTCACATACAACACCCCGTTATCAATATTCATATATCTGTATTTTTATAATAAGCGTATTGCGTATATGTTATAGTATCTATATTATATTTAATTATATTATTATTTATATTATTAATAACGAAATTATTAAATATTAAATATATATTAAAATAATACATCGTAGTCAACAGTATTTAATTCCGTGTACTACATCCGTCCGTTTTTAATAACATATTTATTATAATATTGAATTATTGAGAGTTTACAATACGTACTTCATGACGTGAAATATAAAAAAACACCATTGTAAAATCAATTTATCCCTAGTTTTGCTTAGAATGTAAAAAAAAAAAATGTATAATTTGTAACTGTATAATTTTTTAAATTTAACAGAATTAAACTTGCTTTTTAAATAAATACGAGTATATTAGTTTTTAATTATTATGTTTAATTATTAGGTTATAATAAAGAAATTTTAAATATTATACATTTTTTATTGTATAATCCATGTAAGTATAATACCTATTATATAACTTTTTTTTTTGCACATTAATATAATTATGTTATTTATATATAATGTGAGTAGTCTGTAGTATGCTAACATATACTTCTATAATGTTATCGTTCAAAAAATATTAACATTAAATATGTTTATCAAAATTTAAATTTTCTTAAGTAATATTAACAATAATTTAATAATAAAATATATTTATTTATCTAGTCTGGTACATCATCCCAGATCTTAAAATGTGTTTGCTGACATCAATTTGTTGATTAATCGTTGATCGTCTTTATAGGTCGTCAGACCAATGATCCATTTTTTGTCTTTTAATATTAATTGATTGTTATTACCTCTTCATTTTGTTGTCTTTTTTATTTTTATTATTATTTTTTTTTATATCTATTCAATCTTTGTCACACTGTAATAGTACAAAACCAGTGGCGTAAAATTTCCTGTGCAAATGAAGCACTTGTAACGTGCATTTGAAATGTGTTTTCGTTATTAAAAATAATACGAAAGTATAATATATAAAATATATTTTAATCATATATACTATATAGGCATTATAATTCATAATACAATTTAACATCCCTAGAAAAATGAATCGATGATCATTTTATATATGATATATAGGTTATCATATTTAATCATAATCATGATTAGTTTTATCAAGGAAAACAGAATACTGGTAATCGTAATTTAAAATAGCAAGGGAAGCGTTACTGGTGTGGAATGGATACAGGCGTAAAGAGCATAGTTTTGAATTTTCGATTAAAATTTGAATGCAATGATAAATCATTACATTCGAAAAACTATTTTGAGTGACGTATTGCCAGATTTGGGTATTTATGTGACTCATTTAATGGTTTTATGATAAAATATTTATATTTCACGTGAGACTGATAAATGTAAAAATTTTAATAGGTAAATACCTGTATATTATCTGAAGAACTTCATAATCGCTCATTAATTCGCTTATAATTGTTTTCACGAATGTAATGATTTATCATTGTACAAAACATATGAACAGTGAATTGTCTATGACTATTTATTATTATATATTTAATATATTATATACATTAATACAATTTAATATATAATATATATATATATATATATATTTATTATTGACTTATAATTTATTGGTATAATTGTTTTTCAATATATTATGATTATGTACAATACCTATACATTACCATAATACATGTACGCAGAGAAATTAATATTTAAATATAATATTCTATAATGAAATTATAATCTTTAGATATAATATTTTTTAATTTATTCTTCTATTAGGTCCGAATCTTTTGTTTGGTAACTTTAGATCAATTTTTTTTAAATTATGTTACGTGTATAATTTTATTTTTATACATTTAATGTATTTTGATATGTATGGGAATAATGCATTCAAATAGATACCTATAAAATATTAATTTAATATATTTAATATTATTGTCATTTATAGGCCGCGCGCACACCAATGCAGTACGGTTGAAGTGCGGTGTAATTATGGCGCGAAAGCAGTGGATAATTTTCACTGCAACCGCGTGGCAAAACACACCAAAGATGCGCGGTTAAAGTGACTTTGCAGCGTGATCAACTGCTTCCCTCCAATTATATAATCATTTTTAATTTAATCATGTTTATAATCTGTAATTAATACTAATTAGTAATTTGATTCATTATTTTTTTTTTAATTTTATTTGTTTTATACTATTTATTTTACCATGTCATTGTCAAGTACCGATGAAGATTTTTTTATGCTATTAATAGTAAACAATTTTGGTACGATCATTACTATATGATTTTTGAGTATAATCATATACACAATTATACTTTTCCACTTCTTGTACAAATTTTATAATTTTTCTTTATCATCCGACATTGTAAAAATAATGAAAAAGATTCAAAAATGAAAAATATTCAAAGATAAAAAAGATAACATAACCTCGCGCAGCGTGCGGTGAAAAAAAAAACCGCCAGTGTTCGGTTCGAGCGGTGCACCGCATGGGCACTGCAGTCTCACCACCACTGCACTGCATTAGTGTGGGCAACCATATTTAAATACATGTGTTTCATTTTTATAATTCACTGCAAGCGGCAAATTAAAACTTCACTTTCGCCGCACTTCAACCACACTGCGTTGGTGTGCGCCAGGCCATAGATAAATAAGTTTTACAAAATAATTAATATATTTTAAAAAATAGCGGAATATATCAATTTAATTCCCCTGTAGTAGGTACCTCTAATATGGTGTCGTTCTTATCATTAATAATTTTCATCATTTTACTTTTACGTAATTAACATTATAATGTTGTAGTTTTATACATGGAAAACATTTACAAGAAATTAAATATACATACAATGTTGTAATTATTATAATATTTTAATTATTTATATGATATTCAAAATGCATAATATTAAATATTATGTTTAAAGGGATTGAAAGCGGTATATATTTTAATCGATTTAGACTTCAAAGACTGACAACAATTTAATTATTTACTGTGGTTTGATTTTAAAAATGTAAAAATATTTGACTGCATTATCAAGTTTACTATGCATCAGTTGGAACATATTTTAAATAATTATTTAATTATTTACCATTGAAAATTGAGAAATTTATAAATAAATATAATATTATATTATAATACCAACAGCAATCCTATCGCGCTCTGCGATAGGGTCGTATATCTTATGTCAAGGTCATAGTCATATGGCTTCATATAATAATTAAGGTATATAAATTATGCTCGTTAAAATTACTCAACTCACTACTAATATAATTGATGTACAAAATAAATCTATCACTTTCATCTGTCATTAAATTTATGGTAGAAAAAAAAATATTGTACCATCTAGTAATTAACTAGTATTTACCTCATAATAGTCCAAAAATATCATTAATAATAATAAGTTATCATTAATCAATAATATTTAAAAGCAACAACAACAAATTTAATATGTCTACACCCACAAGTTCTAGTTCAATGTCTAAGTTGAAATACGAAATTCAAATCATTTTTTTAGTTTTTGCAACTAGGTACTTATTGTTTTCAAGTTTTAACTCAAAATAATGACGACGCTTTCAATTCCTTGTTTCAGTATCATTCCTCATATATTTCTATGACAGATAACAGTTAAATTTCTCCGATTTCTATACAAGGGTTATAACATTTATTATTAAAATTATTATTTTTATAGATAAGGATGATAAAGTTGCTAGGCAGAAATCTAATGGTAAGTCAAAAATTAATGCACGTTTAACATTAAGTTGGGTGCAAAATTTCATTTATATAAAATTTGCCTTTTGAAATTGTAAAACCTTTTTTTTGTTGGGCATTCCATCATAAATCATAGTGAATTATACATTTATTATCTATATTTAGTTCACAATATTTTCACTGAATACAATTATAATGATTAATTATTTAATCTAAAAAGAATTTAAAAAAAATTATATAGGTACCTCATTATGTACTTGTCTATTTTTACCATGACAGTTATGAGGAATAATTATTTTGATACAATGTTCTGATATTGTATGTTTCTTTTGGGTTTTCATTAATAAATAAAGACGAGCTGATACTCCTGCAAATCACAGTATTATAATACTATAAATATTGATTTTATTGAAAATTCAACTTTATACACCTATAAAATAAAAATAGAAACTTGAGATTTTTCTAATATTTTGGAATTATGTTAAGATATATATTCTTGTGCTTCATTAGTTTTATCAAATACTTTCCAAATCTTTTGGCTTTCCTATTAATTTTTATTTAAAAAGTATTAAGAGGTAATTAATTAAACTAAAAATATCAATTTTAAACAGCTATAAAAAAAAAAATTTACACTTGGGATTTTTCTAATATTTTGATACCATGTTAAGTAATTATATGAGTATACATCAGTATAATTTTCATATCTCAAACCCGAAACTGTCAATGTGATCAAACATTATATAAGTAAATAAAAACGATAATTTTACGTAATATTCAATGTTTTATATATTGTAGAAAAATTAACGTAACGGTTACAAAATTTTACCACTTATATATAAGATACATAGATACATAGTAACTATGTGAACACTTAAGACAAATTTTATGTCTTTAACTTTAAAATTACATGAGTTATCGTGAAATATTTAAATGGAATTCGTTGAAATTTCAGTTTTCGTGTAAAATGCTGTTTTTTTCGTCATTTTTTTTGTAGTTTTTTCTATTGTATATACTAGGGTCAATTTTGAAAAATTCGAAAAATGATCTAAATTATGTACCAACTACATCCACTTTCCAACCGGAAACACATGCTATTCGTGAAAATCTGAGCAATATTTCTGGTAGAAAAGTGTCATCAGACATAAAAAAAATGACACACGTCATTGATTTGAGATTTGACATACGTCAAAATTTAATATTATTGATATTTGTACAATAGTATCTATAATCTATTAATCTATATGATATATATTTACAGATATAATATACCTACCTTATAGTTTACACCTCTTTAAATACTTTATACAAAGTTCATAAATCAAAAATTATAATTCATAAAACGTATATACTATAGATATTGTATATAATATATTTATTTTATTATCATTATACAGGGTGATTTTTTTATCATGATCCAGCTTGATCCAAACTTTGAAAATATAAATATTTTTTGAAATAAAATTTAATTATTTTTACACATATTGTTTTACACATTGTTATAGTTATAAAAAAATATTATATCTACTTTTATCCCTTATTATTATAAAACAACATCACCTTTTGATTTTCAAACGGTAACATATATATTTCTAATAGGTAGTAAACTTTTAAAATTATTAATACATATTTTTATAAAATTTTAAACGAAACTACATGTTATGGAAATCTGACTAATATTTCGCGAGTAATTAGCACTCTAAAGTATAGACGGGGGGAATACACAGTAATATAAACATTCAAATCGATAAATAGATTCACAACCTAATCGATATTTGGTTCGATATCAAATATCAATTACCAGTATTGATAAGTGTTAAGTGAACCAAAACAAATATTGATTATGTTGTAAAATCGTTTAATTATCGATGTAAATGGTTGATGTAACTGGTTGTGTAGTCCACTCGTCTATACTTTAAAGTGTTAGTTAATTATTCGCGAAATATTAGTTTGATTTCCATAACCTGTATATCAAAATTTTTATAAAAATACATTCTTTATAAATTTACTATTTAAAACATATATTACCATTTGAAAATCAATTTTATTTATTAAATTTTATTATATAAGGGATCAGGAACGAGGGTAAAATATTATAACTATAACTCTATAAGTATAGAACAAAATGTGTAATAATAATTATTTTTTTTTTCAAAATCTACTTATATTTCCAAAGTTATACGATGGATAATGATAATAAAATCAACAATATTTATAATTATATAATATAATAACAAATTATTTTTTTTTTCTGAAAGCTGCACCTGCAATATATATTTTAATTGGAGCTTCAATTTCTGCATTGGTGCAATTATTAAAGTTTTTAATTTTGCGAACCGCTTCTGTAATAATAATGAAATACCATATTATTTTTTTAAATTGATGCGTTTGTTTATTTTACCTTTTTAACTATTGTTATTATTGTCTAAACTCTAAAGTCTAATTTAATAATCTTACCAAAAATTATAGAACATGTTTTTAAAGAAGAAAATATTTTCTTCTTTTTTTGACCAACATAGCTATATTCTTGTAGTATATAATCATCAAATAACTTTCTTAACATTTGCCGTACAGTAGAAGTCAATGTTTTCTGAGCCAGCCGTTTTAAACTATTAACCTACAATATTAACATCAATTGCTTGTTATATGTAATATGAGTATATGACTAATATGTATAATACTTTATATTTTACTGTAAATTGTAATTAAAATTATTTATAAAATTCATTTATAGGTGTATAGTTAGAAAAATAAAACTTTTAAAATTTTCTAACTTACAGCATTTAATTTAAAAGATCTGCATGTAAGTTTTTGTTCAAATTCTTGAAGTGAGTCTTCATTCCTAATTGGCAATAATATTTCAAATTCATCCTCTTGTATATAAGTCTCATCATAGCTACTTGTTTGAACATCTTTAATTTGAAAATGTTGATCAGTTATTGATTGAATTATTTCATTCTGTGTTCGAATGATTGATTCAACGTCATAACGTACTTTTAAAACAACTCCCAAAATTTTATTCAACAAATCATCTACCAACATTTTTTTATATGAGTAAATATATTAAAAAAATAAATGTAAATATTAGATAGGTATATTATATTATTATTTTAGTTTTATATATTTCAGTCATAGAGTTTTTTATTTCTATTATTTTGATATAAATTTTTAAATAATCTCAATTAAATAATATTATTATTACTCAATTACCTATCTATATACAAGTATCTTAATAAGATGTGATAAATTTACTGAAACATATAGCATATAAGCTATTTATTATAAATAAAGAGTCATTCTTATTATTATTTTATTTAAATAAAACAAATAAACATATTTTTAATCAGAAATTATATTATACGATGTAATTTTAGATATTGAGCGAAGTGAAAAATATATTGCTTTAAAATGATATGTGTCTTTTTTATTTTATGTCTGAAGACAATTTTATCACTCGAAATATTGCTCCAATTTTCACGAATAGCATATGTCTCCGGTTAAAAAGTAGATGTAGTTGGTACTTTATTTAGGTCATTTTTCGAATTTCTCAAAATAAGGATAGGAAAAATATGCGATAGAAAAAACGACAAAAATTGACGTAGAAACGGCATTTTTCACGAAAACTGAAAATTCGACTAATTCGATTACAATATTTCATGATAATTCAGGCAATTGGCTGTTTAAAATTAATATTTTTAGTTTAAACGAAAATCTTAGAATCCATCATACACATATTGTTCTTATTTCTCAATACTTAATGCTATACAATAAAATTTTATTGAATAGCCAAAATCTTGGAAAATTTTTAAAAAAATTATTGTAACATATTAATATATATATTTAAACGTATTTCCAAAATATTAGGAAAATCTCTCGACTGAATATTTTCATTTAAAATAATATATCATTTAAAAATCTATAAAATATATTAATATACGAGTATTAAGAATGATTAAAATTAAAAATGAAATATTATTTAAGTATATTATAGTTAGTCAAAACAGTATAATATATTTTTTAACTACTAAATGTCCATATGTTTCTTATGTAAATACCTACCGTAATTATTCCCATTTGTAGACATTTCTATTTGATGTACACTAGATGAATTGGAAGGATGGTGGTCTGTTGTAACTTTAAATGCAGATGATGATGTGTAGATAATTTCGTTCAGTTTTTTGCTTTGAGATGTGGATAAAAACTTTTTTTCTTATAATTATAATAAAACTTTAATGGGTAATTTAAAAAAAAAATCTACTTGCTTAATACGTACCTGGTTTAAAAAGTTTATTTTTGCATGGCACTGAAGATGATGATTTAGAGTTTCCAATTGTACTTTTATTTTCTGGAGTTAGTAATAGAGACTTTTCTTCTGATATAATATTAAATTATTTATAACATATTTATACTTGTATCTTACATTATAGGTATATTAGGTAGGTAATTAATTATTTGTAAAATACGATTACCTCCAGAAAAACTGTTAGAGTCAACAAGTTTTTTTTTGAATGGCACTGATGATGGTGATTCAGATGTGTTTCTAACAACTGTATTTTCAAACGTATAATTTGGAGATGATAACAGAGACCTTTCTTCTAATATAAAAATAAATTATTATAAACATATTAATATATATCTATTACATTATTCTTATTAGGTAATTGTAATTATTAGTAAAATATGATTGACTTTAGAAAAACTGTTGAGGTCAAAAAGTGTTTTTTTATATGGTAATGATGATGAAGATTTAGATGAATTTCTAACAATTTTATTTCCAAATGTATGTTCTGGAGAAGGTACCTATCTTTTCTTTTAATATATCTATATAAATTATCATTTAAAATATAAATACATCGGGTTCATTATTATATATATAAAATATTTATAGGTATATTTATGATTATGATATAAATTCCTTTATTCTAAATAATTGGATTGTATGATTTAGATTTTGAGCGATGCGAAAAATGTATTGTTTTAACAAAGTGTGTCTTCTTTTATAGTTTGTATGTAGAAATTTTTACTACCCGAAATAATGTTTCGATGTTGTCGAGCAGCATATGATTTCGGTAAAGAATATTGTCTAGTTGATACTCTATTAAAGTCATTATTCGAAAATTTCTCAAAATTGACCCTATCAAATCTATCAAAATATGACAAAAATACGGCATTTTTCACGAAACTGAAACTTCCACATATCAATTTTGTATAATATATTTTTACGATAACTCATGCAATATTGAACTTAGAGTCTTGAAAATTATCTTGGATGTTCACATAGGTACAATTATATATTTGTGATAACATTTTAGAACCGTTATATTAATTTTTTTACAAAATTTTGAACATTGAGTAGGTACCTATTTACTAAAATTCTCATTTTTATCTATATGTTGTTTAAAAAAAAATATCATTCTCAATTTTTTTTTTTTATATATGTGTTTAATGTTTAAAATTTAGTAAAATCAATATTTAAAGTATTTATATGGATTCTTATTTCTCAATATTTTATGTTAATTTTAAATAAAATTCACAAATAATTTTAAAAATGTTATTGAATATCAAATACGGAGTACTAAACTCAAATCTAAATTTCTGTGGATACTATATTTATAATTTTTTTTTTTTTTTTTGTAGCTGTTTAAATCATGAAGAGAAGAAGATGATACTGCTGTGGAAGGGATACAGGTACTAAAGAGGATAGTGTTGAATTTTGATTGTAATTTGAATGTATTAATTAATCATTAGTTATTAAAATCCGAAAACGATTTTTAGCGAAGTACCTACTGTCAGATTTGAGTATTTAGGTGTTTCATTCAGGGGTTTTATGCCACATTTATATTGAAAGTAGAGAATTATTAAATGTAAACATTTTAATCAATACATCATGATTACAATCTGATGAACTTCATTCAAAATCTTTTTCTCAAATGTAATGATTTATTATTACATTAAAATTTCAATTTCAATTAAACACTAACCTCTTTAAGATGATTAGGTGCCCCACACCCTTGAGCACACTTTGAGTAAAATTATATATCGTTCGTATAACGTAAAACCGCTTATGTCTACATACATTGGATCGATAAAAACGGACGCGGTAAAACACTTGCTACGCGGTTTTTCAGAAATCGCGTCATGCTCTATTTTATCGTTCCCGCTCAGTGGTAAATTAAATATACGACCAAACAAATTTGTTTACAATGTATGTTTCATTATTCTAAATTATCATTTAAAATTACATTTAGTTAATAAAATAAATTTAGGTAGGCACTCGTATATTGAAAAATAAATAAATATCATATATTAAAAATAAATTCTGCCAAATAGGCTTCAGAACTAGACCTTTGTGTCTCTCCCGGACATTCTGCGCCATACGATAATAATAATAATAATAGTTACATATTAATAAATAGTGTGGATACCCTTCAAAAAAATGTATAAAATTTGCCACAAATTTAGGTACCTAACCGTATATTTATATTATAGATTGAATTAATGCCAATATATCTGTCTCAATTTCTATATTAAACGAAGATTAAATAATTTTATGATATACGAGTATTTTAAAATGTTTATTGCGGCCAATTATCGCCACCGCTATCGATGGATTGCGATTGTCATTATCGCTCCCGTTACCGATCAAATGTGTGGGCACTTTTAGTCCTGAATCCCTTCAACCCTTCCACAGCAGTAACAGCACTTCTTTTGTTAAATGTAGGTAATGATTAAAATCTTTTATTTTCGGGAGATGTAGATTTTTTTCTATGAACCAAGATACAATACAATACAATACAATACATGCAATTAATAAAATTTCATTTATTTATTATCTACATATTAAATAATTTAAAAAAGTACCTTAGTATGAAACGATGGGTTAAGGAATTTCCAAATCACATTCAAAATTTATATCTGAATAAAAATATAATTGTTAAAAGAAGAATAAACCAAATGGACTTTCTGTAATTATTTAAGCAGCCTAATATATAGGATACTAGTCCTATATTTTGTAGAAAAATTAACCAAACGGTTCCAAAATTTTACCACATATATATATAGTAGCTATGTGAATACCCTAAAAAAACTTCAGGTCCCTATCTTAAAAATTGCCTGAGTTATCGTGAAATATAGAAATTAAATTTGTCAAAATTTCATTTTTCGTGAAAAATGCCGCTTTCTCGTCATTTTTTCGAAGTTTTTTCTACCGCATAGGGTTAATTTTGAGAATTTCGAAAAATGACTTAAATAAAGTACCAACTAGATCCACTGTGCTACGGGAAACATACCCTAATCATGATAATCGGAGCATTATTTCGGGTAGTAAAAATATCTTCAGAATAAAAAAAAAAAAAAAAAAAAAAAATCAAACATCATTGTAAAACCAATACATTCTTCGCTTCGCTTAGAATCTAAAATTGTTGAAATGTTAGCAAACTGTAGTACATATTCGCTTATAAAAATTTAATTACAATTTTCAAATTGTAACTAGGTATATCGATAGGTGTCAAGATGATTTAATAATAAATTAAACTAAAATATTGATTATATTTTTTTTTTTTTTTTTTGTAGATTTATCATTATATATACAAATTATTATACATTATATTGAAGAAAGTTAGTTTTATTACTTAAAACTTAGTAATTTTAATATTATAATTCATATTATAACATTACAGAGTGTCCAGTCGTTTTAATCCCGCTAATAAAGTTTAATCTATTATGTAATTTTAAATTCTGATTTTAGTAATTTATTTATGTATGAATAAGTCACATGTTTTTTTTTTTTTTTTTTTTTATCCAGTTGTACATATTCTACTGAAATTATTTAAATAAACGATTAAAAGTAAAGGAAAAAACATTATGCTGCAATAAAGTAAATTAATATATTATTTATATTTTATTATTAGTTATTACAATTATCTCAATGTTATTGACAATGACTATTACATTTAATTTATTAATTAAGTATTAAATTACTTTATTAGATATTTGCATTTATTTATAATTATTTACTTAAATAATTTCAGTTTTACAAAATATGGTCTTAAAATGTAATATTATAAAAAATTATACAAAATGTAAAATAATGGTTTCCATTTATGAAATGGATAAAATTTGTATCCATTACATTAACTTAAAAATAACCTACACGTTATGATGGAAGTTCATAAAATGGATATCTAGTTCGTAAAATTAACGATTTCACCGAGTGGATGCGACATATAAATATATTATATTAAAAAAAAATTATTACAAAATATAAATATAATATATATAATATAATATATAAATATATTATATTGCTTAACTTAGTTTCAATTAATTGTGAATATTAAATTTAGTATTATTTTTTTTTTTTGTAGCTGTTTTAGGATGAAAAGAAGAATTTATACTGATGTGGAAGGGATAGAAAGTGTAAAGAGGTTAGTGTTGAATTTTGTTTAAAATTTGAAAGGAATGTTAAATCATTTTTCTGAATAAAAATGTAAAAATTTTAATCTTTACATAATATATTATTATCTGACTAAACTTTTCTCGGAATAGTTTTTTATATTAAGCAAAATTCAACACTGTATTTTTTATATTTATATAGGTATATTCATTCCACAGAATTATCAGCTCTCCTTTTTTTTCATTATTTCTTATACATTATTATTACAAAACAGGTCTAATGGAAAATGTTTATTTGTATTTTATCTTATGTGAACAACTTTAAATTAATATATTTTTTTATTATAATGTAGGGAACAAATAATAACAATATTAAATACAGTTAATAATAATAATGTATTTAAATAAATAAAAACCCAAATCCACAAAAAATTTACTTTTATTTTAAGCAAATACGTATTTCGGTAACAAAGTTGCCATCATCAGTGCAAAACACAGACTGTATTTATACTTTATTTAAATATATTATCCACAATTCAATACTTAAACTATAAATAATAATAATGTACTTACTTTAAATAATAAAATCAGATTCATCAAAAGAATTTTGATTAATATAAAAAACTATTCCGAGCAATGTTTAGTCAGATATTAATATATTATGTAATGATTAAAATTTTTACATTTTTATTCAGAAAAATGATTTAACATTGCTTTCAAATTTTAATCAAAATTCAACACTATCCTCTTTACACTTTCTATCCCTTCCACATCAGTATCAATTCTTCTTTTCATCCTAAAACAGCTACAAAAAAAAAAGAATACTAAATGTAATACTCACAATTAATTGCAAATCAGTGCAAAACACAGACTGTATTTAGACTTTATTTAAATATATTATCCACAAGTTAATACTTAAACTATAAATAATAATAATGTTCTTACTTTAAATAATAAAATAAGAATCATATTAAAATTATAATTACAACTCTTAACTTCTATCGTCCACGTCAATGTTGAAAATAAGAATAACAACTATTTTTATTAGTCCTATACTACAATTATTCCGATATAGGATTTCTTATAATAAATTATTTTTAAATTTTCAATACGTTTACGTTAAACGCATAGAATGAGTACCTAGCACTTGGGTTGTTTAGATTATAGAATTATATTACTTTACTTTTATTTTCTTATTATTACATAGGTAAAACATAATATTTTTATTGTAATATGTAATTATTAATTTATTAATCCCTAAAACAAATATATTTATTATAAAATTAACAAATTTACGACTGTGAAGTTATATATAGGTAGGTAATGAACTAATAAAGTAATAACACTTGTATACCATCGTCTGGCTAATTTATTACACTGACAAATGAACGCCGAAATTTTATATTATATTTCAATAATACACGTGATCTATACCGTCAGTGCCGGATTAACCATTAGGCACGTAGGCACGTGCCTGTAGGTGCTAAAAAATTAATCTAATATATTGCATATTAGAACAATAATATTTATAAATTTTTTTTTGTTATACCAGGAAAAAATAATAAAATATAATTCATGAAAAAATATGTCTTAAATGTCTTAAATGTCTTAAAATGTGTCTTAAATACCAGTGTTGTTGCTAGTGTGTCAAAAAATGTCTCCCTGGATCTCTTTTTCAATATTATGTGTATAACACTATTGTCTATTTTACACTGAGTAAAACAATAAACAAATTTAATATTATCTAGTAATATACTCGTATTTATTATATAGGTACATATATTATTTTTATAATCTTATAAAATTATGAATAATCCATAATCAAAATAATATATGTTTCGTGTTTATTTTCAAAAGCTTGGGTAGATAGGGCGCCAGGAAAATGTTTTCATACAAGCACTGACAAATGAACGCCGAAATTTTATATTATATATAACAATAATACACGTGATCTACACTGTCAGTGCCGGATTAACCACTAGGCACGTAGGCACGTTCCTATAGGTACCGAAAAATTAATCTAATATATTGCATATTAGAACAATAATATTTATAATTTTTTTTTTTTTGTAATACCAGGAAAAAAAATATTTTTGTGTCTTGTATAATATGTGTATAACACTATTGTCTATTTTACACTGAGTAAAACAAATTTAATATTATCTAGTAATATACTTGTATTTATTATATAGGTACCTATATTATTTTTATAATCTTATAAAATTATGAATAATCAATAATCAAAATAATATATTATGTTTCGTGTTTATTTTCAAAAGCTTGGGTAGAGGGGGCGCCAGGAAAATGTTTTCCTACAAGCGTAAAAAGGCATAATTCGGCACTTAACACCGTTAATACCAATATTATATTATAACGACAAAATTAATAAAATGTAGATTTATTTTATGAGGGTATATATAATTTTTTTTTGGCATTTTCTGCATTTTTATTGTTGTAGACTAGATGAATGAATTCGATACCCGCCACAACTATTTGTTCTTCATTCGATTGTTGTCACCTTTTACCGTTATAACTCCCAAACTGCAGTCATAACTCTTAATCTTCTAGTTTTCGGCAATAGCCGAAGTGTACTCGTATTAATATTGCAGGTAAACGGCAGTGTGCTATCTGTTGTTGATACGTCGGAGGTGACGACCGTTTTCCTTTACACTTTCTCCGCCAGGATACCAGAACGGGATAGTTTCGTACGATATTTAGTGCGATTCTACCACGTTACATGGATAAACAGTATGAGAAAATCGTTCATAAATATTTGAAATTATAATAAATTATTAATATTTATAAACCATGATTAGATGAAAAACTTAAGTTTTTTTTATGCAAATTTTCGTGGAATCTTAGCATATAAATAATTTTCAGTTTGAGTTGAAAATGATGTATCTGAAATTGAAGAACACGTTAACAATTAATATATAAATATAATAAAACAAATATAAACAAAAGTATATTTATTTACTTTTTGTTTGGTTTTTCATCAGCATTTATCATTATAATAGAAAATGAATATATAACCAATTATTAAAGAAACGTTAGTTTTAGTAGTTGAATAATTTTAATGTCATTCTCAAAAAGTAATCTCTCAGATTGAATAATAATGGATTAGTGGACTTATATTGGATTATACTGTTACAGTAATTATAGTTAAGAATATTAATTTTATTGAGTGACTGTATAATAAATAATCCAAATATTTTATTCAAATAAATTTAACTAAAAGATTGAAATAAATAAAGATAAGTTTAACAAATATTTAATTAATTTCTTTGCTACAGTTATTCCAGAACTTAAATTAGACACAAGTAAGAAAAATATAATTGAGTAAGAATACTGGAATTAGAAACAAAGAAAATTATATAATACAATTTTTTTTATCGATTATAATTATATTCTCAACTATCTTACTAATTAATTAGGGTAATCCTAAAATATTTACAAAATCTACATTATATTATCATAAATGTACATTACGGAATAATTTAATTATTATTTTTTTAGACACCCTTAGTAAGCAGTTTTTAATTTACATTATTATTATATGTTTAATTTTTGATCATTTGAATATAATTAAAATATTTATATTTGGTAAATTAAGTGGTTAAGAAGCTGTTATAGGAATTCTTATTGGATGTGAAAATAATTAATTGAGTAATATAAATAATTTTTTTTAGAATATGTTAGAAGTGAACTAAAAACACGGCAAAGTAAATATTTTATATAAAAAAATAGTTTCAAATTATCTAACTACGTACCTACCTACTAATGGAAAACAGTTAATATGTCTCATAACTAGTGATATGCTAAAATATTTTCGGCTTATTTCGTTATAAAATTTAAATGTGCTATACTGATATAATTGTATATTTACATATACTTTTATAATACTATATACAAGTACGTGGGCAATTATCGTTTTTTAATATAATCCTTGTAATTTCAATGTTACCACTATGTAATGGATATAGAATACACATAAAATGTATACTATATAGTAGATATTGATATACTCGTATAATATATTATTTAGTAGATATAAAGCTGACAGCAGGCGTGTGCCGAGGGGGGGAGGATGGGGGACATATCCCCCCATGGGATCAGCCTCCACTCTCGATAATAAATATGACAGTTAATTAGGATAAATTTACAATAATTGAGTGATAATAAGAAATTGTACAATTTTTAACTTTTACAAGACGTATTTTTTTAGTTATCGAAACACAAATTTGTGATCTATTATAATATAACGTTATTGATAACGCTAATATTAATGTTTTTATAATTCCAAGAAATTTCTGGAAAATTGAACTATCGTATAATAAGATTTTATATTGTATTGTTTAAATAATTCACAACAGACAGTAAAATTTAATAAATTTAATAAAAGTAAATAAACACTGGCACTAATATAATATATAGTAATTAAATCAAATTTATTATTTATATAGTATTGATCAAGTTTATCATTTTAAAATTTATGTGTATACTAACCTAATATAGATATATCATATTATCTAAACTTAATCTAATAACTTCCAGGAATGTGCAAGTGCCAAAAGTCATCTTATCATCAAATATAAATATAATGTATACACCCTTTATTTTTTCGGGGAAAAATAAATTATACCTAACCTACAATTTTCACTAATTTATATGTCGTAATATATTAACATTTCTAGGAACTTTCCTCGCGCAATTCTTTCAGATAATTATTTGACATTAATTTTAAAAAATATTTAATTTTATTATCTACAAGTTTGAGATTATATTTATTACTATTAAATATTATTTTGTATTTTGTATTTTTTAAATGGTTTATCCATCATGAACATTCATAGAGACATACCTCTAACAGTAGATGAAGTGATAAATGAATTAGCTATTGAAGGCAGACGCTTAAACTTTCGGTTGGATTAATTTATTTTACTTTAAATAAATCAAATAACATTTTATCATTTATTACAATAATTAAGAATTATAAATTGGTCATCTTTAGTTTTAAACTAGGTACATAATTTATATTAAAGTTTTTTGTTTTTGTTGTTTTTTAAAGATTAAATGCATAGTTTTGACATACAATAAAATTATATTTGTAAATTGACATTTATTCAAAATTATACCAAGACATTTTGACAATGAAACAAGTAATAGGAGCAGCATTACCTTCCATGAAATTTTTTTTACAACGTCCCCCCCCATTTAAAATTCCTGTGCACGCTACTGGCTGACAGAGTAGGAAACTAGAATTTTTAAAATTAAATTTATAGTCAATTTTAAATAATTATTAAATTATTATTTCTTTAAGAATTAAAAAATAAATTAACTTGGACGAATCCCAGAAATGTTAAGAAATCGCAGAAATATTTCATTATTGATTGATTATTTATAATATTGAAAATGTATTGAGAAATAATTATAATTATTAATGATAATAATGGCTAAGATTTTCGATTTTTAAATTTAAATATTAAACAGTTATGAAAAAATTGAGACTTAAGATTATTATTATATTTTGGAACTGAAATCAGTTAAGTTAAATAATATGTAGTTCATTCTCTATTATAATGTTTAGACCGTTTAATTTAAAATTGCAATTCACTATGGCTTAGGTGTGCTAACTGTCTCCGTGAAAACAGCATTTTTAAGTGATCACCTATGTTCTCGGTGACAGTGTTCTCTGGTGGTTCGAATACTACCTAATTAAAAAAATGTAGGTAATTAAAAATAATTTATTTTTTTTTAGAAAAGATTGTTCAATCATTAATACGTACCCAAAGTAATTACATTTATATAAAATAGTTTAAGTTAGTTATATTAACAAACGAAAAACACCACATAAAATTTTTAATTTAATTCATAAATCAATTAAGGTAATAATTTACATTATCCTGTATTATAATTTTAAATAATTACAATTTTAGTGAAATATGAAGATGGTAAGTTATTATCATTATATAAAAATCTATTTATCATTGAATGTAATAAAATTGTAAATGACGAGTACGGATAATATGCCATAAAACTATGTTCTTGGAGTTAAAATGTTTCAATTAGTCATGCATCCTGTAGCTAAGAAAAAGAAAACACAGTGAACAATACAACAAAAACTAATAAACAATTACTTATATTATATATATTTATTATATAAGCTTTCAAGGACATACGATGTGATAAATAGGGTACAAGTGGTAGTTGATTTCCTAGGACGGAATCCATACAGGTTATCCACTAAAATATGGTTAAGACTTCTTTTGATATTAGTGTAAACAATGGATACAAACATTTATGAAATGTGGGGAGAATAGAAATAGGCCTGTAGTTAGAAAGAATTGTGGGATCACCAGATTTAAAAACAGGGGTAAGAGAAGTGGTCTACCAAACAGTATAGGAAATATGCCCTCGCGGGTGAGCGTCTAAAGAGCAGGAATAAAGGTTACACTAAAGAGCAGGGCTTGCATTTGAAAAATAAATATTTTCAATT
>JAIUCT010000017.1:10258324-10288363 GCA_021307375.1 Tetraneura akinire | reverse complement strand
TTGTTCAGTAAAACATAAAACATTCGATTTATTTATTATCTTTAATTGTTATAAAAATGCGGTCTTCAAATACAGCATTTTTAGCTTTCATTATTTTATGCAACAGCGTTTATGAAGGTAAATAAATTTCAAAATATTTTTTTATGAATGCAACTCATTTGCACTCGAAATATTTTTTAGTAAAAATGAGTTAAATTCATTCAGCGTTGCCAAATTGTACACCGGAATCACAGATTTCTCATACTATATTATTATATAACTTAAAAATCTGTGATCGGAATACGTATGATACCTACAAATTTTAACTGTTGTTAATGTTAGACGTAAAATATAAAAAAATTAATAAAATTGAGTATTTTTAATAAGTTACTCATAAATTTACAGCCATTGATTCAAAATAAAATATTAATTATTTTAATAATTTTACATTGTTTTAATATTAGTTTAACATAATTTTAGGACTACAGTTTTTTTTGATTACCAATCAAATAATGTATTTTTATGACTATTACATTTAAACACTACACATTTTAAAATTGTATGAAAATATAAATAAATATATCACTGCAAAGTATAAACCCAATATAATAATATTATAATCCTTACAACTCTTAAAATTAAAAAGAGTGAACGGCAATGTTGCTTGCAAAATGGGCTCATTGGGGCATAATCGAGATGTTAGGTACCTACCTAAAACCTAAAAGGTTTATCTTTTGGACACAAATGTCCCTTTTCTTCAGTGCGCAATTGGTCTAATTTGGAGGGCAAATGGGTTTCTCAGTTTTAAATTATTTTATAATATATTGTATCTGTATACTGTATTGTATCTCTTCATTTATTTATATCGTAAACATCACGGCATCGCATACAGAGGCCCAGGAACTATTTTGTTATGTGGGAGGTCAAAAATAATGAATGTTTTAAAATATATTCTCATATTATTTTAATGCAGAAAATGCACATACATTTGGATATTATTAAATATTTTGTAATAATTAATATTTTAAATTTTCTTTTTTTAATTATCAAAATAAATAAGAAATAGCCTAATATGTGATAGGTATTATTATATGGTGTAATTTTACATAATGTAGTACTGTAATTTTATGGGTAATCCTAATATCGAGCCTAATATTAAATGCTATTTAGCTTTCATTTGTTTTATTATTTTATGCAACGTCTTTTATGAAGGTATTTTTTATATATTATACATATTGTGTATATTTGTATCTCTTTATTTCTTTAAGTCGTCCACAGGGACATATCGACTGGTGCAAGGCAAAAGGAGCTAAGCGACAAATTTACTACTTTTCAGGAGAGCAAAAACAAAATTATTGAATTTTCCTAAATTTGACCATGGCGCTTTGGCATTTATTTAAGTTTTAGAAATGAGGTTACTATTTATTTTTATTCTACTATATGTTACTTTGATGGCCAGATACTAGTTTTATCAAAATATGGTTATTATTTTTAATCAGAACAATTTGAACTAAAACTTACCTTTTTTTGGCGCTTAGCACCAAAATTTTTTTTTTATGTGAGATGTTTGTCGCTTGCCCCTTAATGTAAATTTATTTCATGTTTATAATTATTATTTTGATACTAGATAAACAGTATTTAATACTACAAATTAAAAGAATGCCACAGTACAAATTAAAAACATTATTTATTAATTAAAACAGATCTAAAATTAATTTATTGAAAATCTTTTCCATTGTCATCTTCTTCATTATCGTCTTTTTCATTCTCGTCCTCTTCATTCTCGTCTTCTTCCTTTTCATCTTCTTCGTCCGTTTATTAATTATACATAAATTACTTTAATATAAACCTAAGTATACAAACTATTACAAATAAATTAAATTTTAATAAAAATATTTGAACTTAAATTTATTAAAAATTAATTTTTATGGCTAAAGAAAAGTTAATTTAAATTTAATATTAAGAAAAAAAAAATTATTCTTGTGGCAGAAAACCAGATAACTCCATAATATCATCTGAACTTTGGAAAAGTCTATCAATATGCATAGCATCAAAAATACATAGTATTATCAAATACCATGTAGAGAATTAAAATATATTTGTTATTATTTGTTCTATGTTACATAAAAAAAAATTTTCATGTTTTTTGTTGCTCTTGAAAAGTATCATAAAGTGGAGTTATCTGGTTGTGGCATCAAGCCCAACTTTATCATATTAAATAACAAATTAGTTCGTCAAATTAACAGTCATAATTCGCAAATATAAATTATTGTATTAAATATACTAAACAAAATTGTATATAGTTTATGTATTGTATCTATAAATGAATTAAACTACTATAATACTTATTATAATTGTTAATTATATATTTACCTTTCCTTATGAGATGATCCAATAAAAAAATAACAAAAGAAAAAATAAAATGAAATAATCGATTGACTCGTAAAGTCGTAACGACCATAATATTAATACAAAAAATATTATTATCACTCGTATTATTATGATTAGTGATAACGGATAACCGCCAATAGTGAGGTCTAAACGCCACGTGTTTGTCGCTTAGCCCATAAATTTTTCACGAATGTCGCTTGTACCCTAAAAAACGTCGCTTAGCCCCTACTTTTAGAACATGTTTTTCACTTATCCCCAAAAGGTTCCGATTTTTAATTTTATAATATCTCATTACTAAATGGTCATAGCAACACTAGCGTTAGTGCGATCGAAAGCTCTAAGTGTCGGTTATCACCTAGTATACACGGTGTCGCTTAGCCCCTTTTGCCTTGCACCAGTCGATATTATGCTTTGTGACAAAAAGTGATTTAATATTTAAATAGGTAACGAACAATGTTAATGTTCCGAACAAAAACTGTTATTATATTTATTTACCTATTAAATTCTTTAATATATAAATATTAAAATTATATTACTACGGTAAGATGGTAAGTTTATTATGTCCAGGATAATTTTCACAAAACATATTATAACAATACATAACAATATCTTAATATAATTTTGTAATTATTCTTGCTTATTATTGATTATTAATACTTTTTTGTTATTATATTATAATGTTATAAAATCTAATTTTTAATTTATTTTAAAATAATACTAGTTTGGGGTGTTGGCGGTAAAACATCCACGGGTAAACGCAAAGCATCGGACATTGAGAATACAGGTTATTATATTAATATTATATTCATAGTTCTATAAATAGCAATATTATTAATTACCTAACTACTTATTTTATATTATACTGGATTGATAATGATCAATGCCCTTTTTTATGTAGGTACCTACATATTCTTATTATTATGTATTTATGTTATAAAATTCACTTTTATTTCATTTTTAAATAATTCTAGCTCCCAGTGATGAGAATGAACACTTTGAGTATACAGTAGCTACGTGTATAGGTAATATAAGATAATATAAATTCATATTTTAGTAATTATTAAATTTTAATCATCATAAATCATAAATTTAAAAATCAAGATTTGTTAAGATAGAGGTATTCTAAAGTATAAAGAACAGAATATATAAAATTTTAGAATTTTGATTTAAAAAAATAAAAAAATATATATTTATTTATTATTTTATAATCTTACAATGAGTCTCATTGAATGAGACCTAGTGGAAAAAATGATTATTTGCAATTTTTCATTCTGTTACATTTAAATTACTATCTGTATATTATTCTATTACGTATTTGTGTTTGTATTTATAATTCCATTAATATTCCCATGAATTTACAGAAGATTAGGAAGAATGTATATCACATAACACTTTTATCAATCTATTAATTTTTTTATGAACGGTTTTCAATTTTAATCGTGAAATGTTCAAAAAGTATTTTATACCTATTGAAAATGTAGTGTGAAATATTGTAACAAAAAAAATTGGTCGTTCATTCAAAATTTCAAAAAGAGTTACTTTACAATACCGCGTAGAAATTCTGTGATATAAAAAGATAAATATTGGTAGATTATAAATAAATTGGTATACTAAAATAACCACCAACTCACCGATAAAGAAATTTACTCAAATTTTGGATAATATTCCATAAGTTAGCTATGACTACCTACACATAAATTGAAATTATTTTTACAAGAATTAAATTATATTGTCTTGTAAAATAATCCTTATTAATATATTTATTAATAATTCCTTATACGTGGTTATATTGATATGAGGCAAGTGGAAGGTTTAGTTATCAGTTTAATTGAGAAAAATTGTATTAAATATTAATAATTATAGAAATTATAAATATATTTTTACTTATAGAAATATTATAAATTAATAAAAGTAGGTTATTATCGTATTTATATTATATAGGATAAGACTATAGCTATAGGTATTCTAATTTAATACATATTAATTAATCATCTTATAATATGGTTACTGCTAGATCATTTAACAGCAAATTTGGGTGGTATGTATTAAAATTTTTTCACGATTTAAAAATGTTCTAATACTCGTATTATATTATATATGAAGTATTAATTTTATTAGGTCTATGTCCCCATCATCGCCCAAGGAATTTGTTTTATCAAACCCAGTGCTTTCAATTGTGCTGGATTGTGCCGACTATGGTTCATCCCATCTAATGATGTGCAAATCTTTAAGAAAGTGTTTTCATTTTTCGTGATAAATATTATATTGATGATACTAAAAATCTGGGATTTTTTTTTTCTATAAGTAAACATGTTTATTTAGTTATTCTAACCATCATTATTAACTTATCATTATTTTATCATTCATTTTACCGCCAAATAAAATGAGTCTTATCCTCTTATCACATACTTCTACGAATAAGTCGGGCAACAAAGGTGGATTATTTTTTATTTACATTAAATATAATCACCAGCGTACGTGATAATATTACATTTTTCATTTTCTTGTTATTTAATTTTAATTTTATGTTTATTCGACATGACTTAAATTTTGTTATTTTGTTTGAAATAAATAAGTTTGATTATTTGAAATATTAACATCGGTTATTTTTCTACTCTATAACTACCCGATCTACTTGTAGAAGTAGAAAAATTATTTATTTTTTTACTCTTTCCTAGCCTGACTTACTCGTATAGGTAGATGACTTAAAATTGACTACTACTCGGTCAAAAATAATTATTTTGCTCTAAAACTTCATAAGTAAGTTATTTATAACTAAATAAACATAAAAAAAATATAAAAAATTAAAACAAAAAAAAAAAAAAAAACAAAAAATTCTGGGCCTGAAAGGGTTAATATTAACTTATGTTTTTATATTAGTTATGCTCATTTCTTTGCTATTTTTGGTCTTGGCCCTGTAGTATTAGTATAATAATATAAACAATTTTTAGATTAGGTATTAATTTTTAATTATTTCATTATTAATGCTAGGTAAGGGTTTTATGTATATGTGACCTAGATTAAGAAAAAAAAAATAATGTTATTTAAAATTTAAAAATTAGTGATGACATCAGTTTTATGGCGTCCTAGTTTTAACATGATTTAAATATAGAGTTTTGATAAAGAACGGGGAGACGGTGGAGACACACGAAGACGTTGTCTATTGTGTTTAGTCTCCTCCCGTTTGATTTGTATTTGCGTTATATGTTAGTGATTTGTTTTTGTGTTTTTTTTTAAATATATTTAAAGATTAATTAATGTATTTATATTAATTATTATATTATTTTATTTTGTGTGTGTTTCACATACAACAAAGTGGCGCCCAACTAAGGCTCGTTACCTTAACGTTTTATAAGTGTGTGTGTGTGTGTGTGTGTGTTTTAAATTCTTTATTATTTGGTAGACAAATAAGAAGAGAACGTTTACAGGTGTTTAATACACCTGAATATAATACTAACTAATATAATGGTAATAAACTAATAACTATTAGCGGTACTCCGGATGGAAAATTATCAGAAATTTTTGATAATGATTTAGTGCATGATGGTTTCAAGATAATTTTTACTTTGGACGTGAAACAAATGTATTGACTACGAGATTAAGACGACTATACGGATCAAACGAGGTTGATAAGTTGTTTGATATCCGTTCGCTGATAATGAAGTATCGCGCAGATCGATGAAAATCGTTCAGCTGAATCTTATATTATTACGAAATTATGACTTTCCTGGAAGACTTTATGCAACTGGAGAAATAATGTTTCGTGCCTGCAGGTGGAAAATGTTTCATCGAAGTACCGTTTATTTTGTGTGTGTTTCACATACAACACCCCGTTATCAATATTCATATATCTGTATTTTTATAATAAGCGTATTGCGTATATGTTATAGTATCTATATTATATTTAATTATATTATTATTTATATTATTAATAACGAAATTATTAAATATTAAATATATATTAAAATAATACATCGTAGTCAACAGTATTTAATTCCGTGTACTACATCCGTCCGTTTTTAATAACATATTTATTATAATATTGAATTATTGAGAGTTTACAATACGTACTTCATGACGTGAAATATAAAAAAACACCATTGTAAAATCAATTTATCCCTAGTTTTGCTTAGAATGTAAAAAAAAATGTATAATTTGTAACTGTATAATTTTTTAAATTTAACAGAATTAAACTTGCTTTTTAAATAAATACGAGTATATTAGTTTTTAATTATTATGTTTAATTATTAGGTTATAATGACGAAATTTTAAATATTATACAATTTTTATTAAGTAATCCATGTAAGTATAATACCTATTATATAACTTTTTTTTTTGGACATTAATATAATTATGTTATTTATATATGATGTGAGTAGTCTGTAGTATGCTAAATTATTCTTCTATAATGTTACCGATCAAAATGTATTACTTTAAATATGTTTATCAAAATTTAAATTTTCCTAAGTAATATTAACAATAATTTAATAATAAAATATATTTATTTATCTGGTCTGTTATATCGTCCCAGAAGTAAAAAAGTGTTTGCTGACATTAATTTGTTGATCGTCTTTATAGGTCGTCAGACCAATGATCCATTTTTTGTCTTTTTATATTAATTGATTGTTATTACCTCTTCATTTAGTTGTCTTTTTTATTTTTATTATTATTTTTTTTTATATCTATTCAATCTTTGTCACATTGTTATAGTACAAAACCAGTGGCGTAAAATTGCCTGTGCAAATGAAGCACTTGTAACGTGCATTTGAAATGTGTTTTCGTTATTAAAAATAATACGAAAGTATAATATATAAAATATATTTTAATCATATATATGCATTATAATTCATAATAAAAATATAACATTCCTAGAAAAATGAATCTATTAGCATATAATATATGATATACGGGTTATTCATAACCATGATTAGTTTTATCAAGGAAAACAGAATACTGGTAATCGTAATTTAAAAAAGCAAGGGAAGTGGAATACAGGTATAGAATGGATACAGGTGTAAAGGTAAAGAGCATAGTGTTGAATTTCGATTAAAATTTGAATGCAATGATAAATCATTACATTCAAAAAATAATTTTGAGCGAAGTATTGCCAGATTTGGATATTTAGGTGACTCATTTAATTGTTTTATGATAAATTATTTATATTGCACGTGAGACTGATAAAATTTTAATAGGTAAATACCTGTTTATTATCTGAAAAACTTTGCTCATAATCGTTTTCACGAATGTAATGATTTATCATTGCATTCAAATTTTAATCATAGTTCAACACTATCCTCTTTACACCTGCATGATGCAGGCCGAATCCCTTTCACACCATTATTCTTTCCCTTGACTTTTATACTTTAAACAGCTATAAAAAAAAATTATAATTATAATAATTCATATTTAATTGGAACTGAGTTAAGTAAAATGTATTTAAGTTTCAGTAAAATTTTCAAATATTTAAAAAAAATGTGTCATTTACTCATTTTTATTTAACATTATTGCAAAATTTCGAAATATAATAAGATAAATCCATATAAATACTTTAAATATCAATTTTACTGAAATGTAACCTTAAACATATATAAAAAAAAAAATTGAGATTTGAAATTTTTCTAATACTTATTTTGGAAATACGTTATAATATATATCAGTATGCTCCAAAGAAATTTTCAAAAATTTTATTTATTCAATATCAAGTATTGAGAAATAATAAGAACAATACATTTATGATGGATTCTAAGATTTTCGTTAAAACTAAAAATATCAATTTTAAACAGCTATATAAAAAAAAAATTGAGACTTGGGATATTTCTAATATTTTTATATCATGTTAAGTAAAATGTAAGTATACTTCAGTAAAATTTTCAGACTTTATTGCTTTATGCCTAAAATTACTAATTTTATCTAACATTCTATACATAAAAACTAGAATTTTACGAAATATTCAAAGTCCTATATTTTGTAGGAAGATTAATGTAAAAATGTTCCAAAATTTTACCACATTTATATAGTATCTTTGTGAACACCCAATAAAATTGTATGTCTTAACCTATAAAATTGCCTGAGTAATCGTGATGTATTAAAATAACATTCGTCGAAATTTCAGTTTTCGTGAAAAATTCCGTTTTTTCGTCATTATTTCGTCGTTTTTTCTACTGCTTAGGGTCAATTTTGAGAAATTCGAAAAATGATTAAAAAAATGTACCAACTACATCCACCTTCCAACCGGAATCATAACTATTTTTATTTATTATTTCGGGTAGTAAAAGTCTCTCTCAGACATAAAAACTAAAATAAAAGACACACATTATTGTAAAACCAATACATTTTTCGCTTCGCACAGAATCTAAAAAAATATAACTCTGCATCACTATATTGAGACCAATTTAAGTCACTGTACAAAACATATGAACAGTGAATTGTCTATGACTATTGATAATTATATATTTATTATATATACATTAATACAATTTAATATATATATATATATAATAATATATATTATTGATTTATAATTTATTGGTTTAATTGTTTTTTAATACGAGTATATTATGATTATGTACATGTACAATACCTATACATTACCATAATATATGTTACGCGGAGAAATTAATATTTAAATATAATATTCTATAATGAAATTATACTTTTTAGATATAATATTTTTTAATTTATTCTTCTATTAGGTCCGAATCTTTTGTTTGGTAACTATTAGATCACTTTCTTTTAAATATGGTTATGTGTATAATTTTATTTTTATACATTTAATGTATTTTTATATGTATGGGCATAATGCATTCAAATAGATACCTATAAAATATTAATTTAATATATTTAATATTATTATCATTTATAGATAAATAAGTTTTACACAATAAATAATATATTTTAAGAATAGCGGAATATATCAATTTAATATTTTAATTCCCCTGTAGTAGGTACCTCTAATATGGTGTCGTTCTTATCATTAATAATTTTCATCATTTCACTTTTACGTATAGTCTGTTCCAAAAGAGAAGACACGGGTTCTGCGCATATCGAATGACGGCCGATCATTTCCGATCATTGCCGACGATGTATACACCGTAATTAAAATGCGGCACACGATAGCCGTGTACACTTGCACGGTTATCAGGTGACACGTTATACGTATATTCGCCAAGTGTCATAGATGTCAACAATCCCGGCGCGCCGTATAATGGTTTTTAACGATGCAGCTGGGTGTCAGAGGTCGCTGGTGAGCATACGTGCATTTATCGGAGTAGGTGGGGAATGCGCGCCGCCGAACGAAAATTGGTCACCGCTTCGTGTCTTCTCTTTTGGAACAGAGTATAATTAACATTATAATATTGTTGTTTTATACATTGAAAACATTTACAAGAAATTAAATATACCTACAATGTTGTAATTATAATATTTTAATTATTTATATTATATTCAAAATGCATAATATAAATATTATTTTTAAAGAGATTGAAAGCGGTGTATATTTTAATCGATTTGGACTTCAAAGACTGACAATAATTTAATTATTTACTGTGGTTTGATTTTAAAAATGTAAAAATATTTGACTGCATTATCAAGTTAACTATGCATCAGTCGGAACATATTTTAAATAATTATTTAATTAATTACCATTGAAAATTGAGAAATTTATAAATAAATATAATATTATATTATAATACCAACAGCAATCCTATGCGAGCTCTGCGACAGGGTCTTATATCTTATGTCAAGGTCATAGTCATATGGCTTCATATAATAATTAAGGTATATAAATTATGCTCGTTAAAATTACTCTACTCACTACTAATATTAATGATGTACAAAATAAATCTATTACTCTCGTCTGTCATTAAATTTATTGTAGAAAAAAAAACATTGTACCATCAACTAGTAATTACCTCATAATAGTCGAAAACTATAAGTTATTATTAATCAATAATATTTAAAAGCAACAACAACAAATTGAATATGTTTACATCCACAAGCTCTGGTACAATGCAAGGCTTTGCACCCGAATTAACCAGAACCCGTAACACCACTAAAAACCCTTAAAAAACAAACACCTGAAACCCTTATTAACCTGAATAGTATTTATTTAAATAACCCGAATTAACCCATAACCTAAATAAAAAATTCTGGTTAACCTAAAACCCGAATGAATTTTCAAATTAAAAATTACTCCAATACGTTATTATTTGTATATATATATTTGATATAACTTTACATAAAATAATTTTAATATACTAATTCTTAACTATTGTATACTATTGTGAATATGTATACTCTACTAAAAAAACATTTAAAAATTACAATTATTTATAATTTAAATTATTATCCTAATGTCCATTACTGTCAAATACTGACATATTTGGGTAAAAATAATATCTTAATTCTTAATATAAAATACAATTAATTAAAAGTATAACAAAACGAATTTAAACATGTTTATTATTGATGTATTTTATTTATTATTATTATATGTATTTATTTAACACCCGAATTAACCATTATTAACCCGAATAATAACGGTTATGAGTACCCTAATATTGTGTAAAAATTTTTAATGTGGTGTTTAAAAACCCGAATACCATCAACACCTGAAACCCATAACCCGAATAAATAATTCGGGTGCAAAGCCTTGGTACAATGTCTAAGTCAAAATACGAAATTCAAATCAATTTTTTAGTTTTTGCACCTACTAATTGTTTTGAAGCTTTAACTCAAAATAATGACGACGCTTTCAATCTCTTGTTTCACTATCGTTCTCATAATTTTCTATGGCAGATATCAGTTAAATCACCACCTCCGATTTCTATACAAGGGTTATAACATTTATTATTAAAATTATTATTATTTTTATAGATAAGAATGATAAAGTTGCTAAGCGGAAATCTAATGGTAAGTCTAAAATTAATGCACGTTTTAAACATTAAGTTGGGTGCAAAAATTCATTTATATAAAATTTGCCTCTTGAAATTGTAAAACCTTTTTTTTTTGTTGGGCATTCCATTATAAATCATAGTGAATTATACATTAATTAGTCAATTAATTTAATTAATTTAGTTCACAATATTTTCACTGAATATAATTATAATGATTAATTATTTAATCTAAAAAGAATTTAAAAAAAATTATATACTTCATTGTGTACTTGTCTATTTTTAGTTTTTTACCAAGACAGTTTTGAGGAATAATTATTTTGATACAATGTTGTGATCAGGGCTTGCAAACGTTATAATAACGTTATGATTATAACGTTTAAAACGATTGAAACGTGTAAACGTAACTAAAACGAAAAACGAAAAACGAAAAACGAAAAATGTATGATATCATTAAACAAAACAAAACATTAAACGAAATAAAATTATAACGGTATATAACTAAACGTAATATAACGAAAAAATATTAATACGTTATTAGTTTATTACATTATTATTTAGATATTTAGTACCATAATAAAAATAAAACTAATTAGGTTTTATTTTTATTTTAGTTTTTAAAAGTATCATTGTACTAAAATAGAATCATAATATATTAATAAATTATTTTGTATTTTATTGACGTTGATATTCCGTATACATGGTTTGCCAGATATGAAAGTGTATAATTAATATTAAATTGTTTCTATGAAAAATACTAAAATAAAAATCTTAAATATTATCATATTATTTATATATAATATAATATTATAGTTATAATTATTATGATTTGGATATCCGTAATTTTATTTATAGATCTCTATATTGGGCAATTTTTATACTGCTCTTTGCTGTAGGTAATAAAATTTATCATTTCCGCCCTTATTAATACTATTATTACGTAATAGGTAGGTATATAATATTATATTGGGAGTTGTCAATGTCTAACTGTGATCAAACATTATATAAATAAAAACGATAATTTTACGTAATATTCAATGTTTTATATATTGTAGAAAAATTAACATAACGGTTACAAAATTTTACCACTTATATATAGTACCTATGTGAACACTTAAGACAAATTTTATGTCTTTAACTTTAAAATTGCATGAGTTATCGTGAAATATTTAAATGGAATTCGTTGAAATTTCAGTTTTCGTGTAAAATGCTGTTTTTTTTGTCATTTTTTTGTAGTTTTTTCTATTGTATAGACTAGGGTCAATTTTGAAAAATTCGAAAAATGATCTAAATAATGTACCAACTACATCCACTTTCCAACCGGAAACACATGCTATTCGTGAAAATCTGAGCAATATTTCGGGTAGAAAAGTGTCATCAGACATAAAAAAAAATGACACACGTCATTGATTTGATATTTGACATACGTCAAAATTTAATATTATTGATATTTGTACAATAGTATCTATAATCTATATGATATATATTTACAGATATAATATACCTTATAGTTTACACCTCTTTAAATACTTTATACAAAGTTCATAAATCAAAAATTATAATTCATAAAACGTATATACTATAGATATATTGTATATAATATATTTATTTTATTATCATTATACTGGGTGATTTTTATATCATGATCCAGCTTGATCCAAACTATGAAAATATAATATTTTTTGAGATAAAATTTAATTATTTTTAAACATCTTGTTATACACTTTGTTATAGTTATAAAAAAATTTTATATCTGTTTTTATCCCTTATTATTATATAACAACATCACCTTTTGATTTTCAAACGGTAACATATACATTTTTAATAGGTAGTAAACTTTTAAAATTATTAATATTTTTATAAAATTTAAAACGAACCACAGGTTAAGGAAATCCGACTAATATTTCTCGAGTAATTAACATTTTAAGGTATTGTGTCTTTTTAATTTACTTTTTTTTTCTTTTATGTCTGAAGACATTTTATCACCCGAAATATTGCTCCAATTTTCACGAATAGCATATGTTTCCAGTTAAAAAGTGGATGTAGTTGGTACTTTATTTAGGTCATTTTTCGAATTTCTCAAAATAACGTTTTCACGAAAACTGAAATTTCGACTAATACGATTACAATATTTCATGATTATTCCGGCGATATGAGAGTTAAAGACATAAAATTTTATTGGGTGTTCACATATGTACTCGTACTATATAAATGTGGTATAATTTTGGAACCGTTACGTTAATTTTTCTACAAAATATAGGACGTTGAATTTTTTGTAAAATTCTCGTTTTTATGTATACCTATAATGTTTGATAAAATTGGCAATTTTGGGCATTAAGTTATGAAAATTCAAAATTTCGATTTTTGTTATAGCTGTTTAAAATTTATATTTTTAGTTTAAACGAAAATCTTAGAATCCATCATACACATATTGTTTTTATTTCTAAATACTTATTATGCTACTATACATATACTATACAATAAAATTGAATAGAATAGCCAAAATCTTGGAAAATATTTAAAAATTTTATTGTAACATACTATATCAGGTGTGCCCAACCTTTTTTAACTTGCGGGCCACATTCAAAATTTATATTTATACTGCGGGCCGTATATGCTTCATGGGGGGTTTTTTTTTTTGTTCATTTCGATAAAATATAGACTAGTCATGGGTATATGGTATATCTATTGTACATTTTATCGGATATAATATTATCTTTATTCACTTATCGAATTTATGACTCAAATCGTATATTGTGATTAAAGTTCTCAATATTTCCACGCTATAGTTGTTAGTTTGTTTTCGTCATTAGAAATTGTACGTTCACATTAAGATGTCTCAAAATGAAAAGCACAAAATTGATACTGAATGCCGTGTTTTTAATGATAATTGGAGTCTAAGTTATTTTATTTGGTTCTACTTAGTTTTGCGAACAAACGTTTTCACGCATGAATTACGTAAAATGTTCAGAAAGATCTCGTTTGACTGATGAACACTTACACTCCTTATTAAGAATTGGCGTTACACATTTCCTCCGAATATTGAAAGATTTGTTAAAGAAAAACAAGCCCAAATTTCACACTAATTTATTTCTATTAATATTCTAAAATCCAATGTATTTTTTTTTTTTATATAAAAATTAAAAATTGTATAATATTTTATATTCTTAAAAACTTAATAAAATCAATTTTTTTACACCTATACAAATTTTTTATTTTTATAAAATGGTCACGGGCCGGTTGGAACACCTTCGCGGGCTGGGCACGCCTGTACTATTTACTAATATACTCGTATATTTAAACGTATTTCTAAAATATTAGGAAAAACTCTCGACTGAATTTTTTTATTTAAAAAAAATCATTTAAAAGTCTATAAAATATATTTATATATGAGTATTAAGAATGATTAAAATTTAAAATTCAATATTATTTAACTATATTATAGTTAGTCAAAACAATATAATATATTTTTTAACTACTAAATGTCATTAATGTTTCTTATGTAAATACCTACCATAATTATTTCCATTTGTAGACATTTCTATTTGATGTACACTAGATGAAATGGAAGGATGGTGGTATGTTGTAACTTTAAATGCAGATGATGATGTGTAGATATTTTCTTTCAGTTTTTTACTTTGAGATGTTGATAAAAACTTTTTTTCTTATAATTATAATAAAACTTTAATGGGTAATTTAAAAAAAAATCTACTTGCTTAATACGTACCTGGTTTAAAAAGTTTATTTTTGCATGGCACTGGAGATGATGATTTAGAGTTTCCAATTGTACTTTTATATTCTGGAGTTAGTAATAGAGACTTTTCTTCTGATATAATATTAAATTATTAAAAAAGCAAGGGAAGGGATACAGGTGTGCAATCATAGTGTTTATAATTTTACTTATAATTTGAATGCAATGGCAAACCATTTCATTCGAAAAAACGATTCTGAGAGAAGTTCCGTCATATAATGCCGTTTTTTCGTCATTTTTTTTCATAACATTTTCGATGTACTAAAAATATCAAATTTAAACAGCTATAAAACAAATTGAGACTAGGGATTTTTATGTAAATAAAAAAAATACTTCAGTAAAATTATCAGACCTTGATGCCAAAAATTGCCAATTTTATCAAACATTATATACGTAAAAAGGAGAATTTTACGAAATATACAAAGTCCAATATTTTGTAGAAAAATGAACGTAACACGGTACCAAAATTTTACCACATATTAATATATGGTAACTTATGTAAATACCCAATAACATTTTTAAGTCTTTAACTTCAAAATTGCCTAAGTTATCGTAAAATTTTGAAACCGAATTCGTCGAAATTTCAGTTTTCATGAAAAATACAAATAAACTTTTTCTTCAATTTGCCCTCTAGCTAATTCTAGAGAATTGGAAAAAATCACCTAACAATATTATGTATATATAACCGAATGGTTCGTTAATTCTCATTATAGACCTTAGCCTCTGATCAATAATCTATGATCTGCCATATGAATATATAATCAACCCCAGGGAGGTGCTCAAAGAAATATTATAAGATTTACGATGGAAATTTCTGTTTATATAGATGGTTGGCGGTTGCAATTAGTTACAATAATATTATTTTGGTTGCTATTAGTAACAATAATAATATTATTAAGTGCTTTGGTTGCTATTAGTAACAATAATATTTATATTATCACTATGGTTACTATTATAAACAAATTTATCCGATGAATCAAATTCGTCGAAGGAACAATGTCCTTTTTTCGTCCTTTTTCTGTGTGTCATGAGGTCAATTTTGGGAAATTCGAAAAATGACCTTAATAAAGTACAAACTACATCCAATTTTCAATCGAAAATATACAACATTCGTGAAAATCGGAGCATTATTTCGGGTAGTAAAAGTGTCTACATACTTAAAAAAAAAAAAAAACAAAAAAAAAAGACACACATCATTGTAAAACCAATACGTTCTTCGCTACGCTCATAATCTAATACATATTTATACTTGTATCTTACATTAGAGGTATATTAGGTAGGTAATTAATTATTTGTAAAATACGATTACCTCCAGAAAAACTGTTAGAGTCAACAAGTTTTTTTTTGGATGGCACTGATGATGGTTATTTAGATGTGTTTCTAACAACTGTATTTTCAAACATATGTTTTGGTGATGATAACAGAGACCTTTCTACTAATATAAAAATAAATTATTATAAACATATTAATATATACCTATTACATTATTCTTATTAGGTAATTATAATAATTAGTAAAATATGATTGACTTTAGAAAAACTGCTGTGGGGTTCAAAAATGTTTTTTTATATGGTAATGATGATGAAGATTTAGATGAATTTCTAACAATTTTATTTCCAAATGTATGTTCTGGAGATGGTATCTTTTCTTTTAATATATTTATATAAATCATCATTCAAAATATAAATACATCGGGTTCATTATTATATATATAAAATATTTATAGGTATATATGATTATGATATAAATTCCTTTATTATAAATACTTGGATTGTATGAGTTAGATTTTGAGCGATGCGAGAAATGTATTGTTTCTAAAAAGTGTGTCTTATGGTTTGTATGTAGATACTTCTTCTACCCGAAATAATGCTTTGATATTCATGAACAGCATATGATTTCGGTAGAAAATATTGTCTAGTTCATACTCTATAAAAGTCATTTTTCGAATTTCTCAAAATTTACCCTATCAAAAAATATCAAAATATGACAAAAAAACGGCATTTTTCACGAAACTGAAATTTCCACAAAATCAATTTAGTATAGGTAATATATTTTTACGATAACTCATCCAATATTGAACTTGAGTGTTGAACATTTTTTTAGATGTTCACATATGTACGATTCTTTATTTGTGATAACATTTTAGAACCGTTATATTAATTTTTTTACAAAATTTCGAACATTCAGTAGGTATTTACTAAAATTCTCATTTTTATCTATATAAAGTTTAATAAAATGAGCAATTTTGGAGTTCGTGGTCTGAAATTTCTTTTGTAATATATTTGCATATTTACTTATTGCTTAACATGTTACTAAGAAATTAAAAAAATCCTTAGTCTTAAATTTTTTTTATTTTTGTTTAAAGTTTATATTTTTAATGTAATCGAAAATCTAAAAATACTAGTATTTCTTCTTATTAATTCTCAATACTTTTACAATAAAAATTTAAATTAATCATTAAGATGATAAGGTGCCCCACACCCTTGAGCACACTTTGAGTAAAATTATATATCGTTCGTATAACGTAAAACCGCTTGTGTCTACATACATTGGATTTTGGATCGATAAAAACAGACGCGGTAAAAAACTTGCTACGCGGTTTTTCAGAAATCGCGTCATGCTCTATTCTATCGATCCCACTCAGTGGTAAATTAAATATACGACCAAACAAATTTGTTTACAATTACAATGTATGTTTCATTATTTTAAATTATCATTTAAAATTACATTTAGTTAATAAAATAAATTTAGGTAGGCACTCGTATATTGAAAAATAAATAAATATCATATATTAAAAATAAATTCTGCCAAATAGGCTTCAGAACTAGACCTTTGTGTCTCTCCCGGACATTCTGCGCCATACGATAATAATAATAATAATAGTTACATATTAATTAATAGTGTGGATACCCTTCAAAAAAATGTATAAAATTTGCCATAAATTTAGGTACATACCTAACCGTATATTTATATTATAGATTGAATCAATGCCAATATATCTATCCCAATTTCCATATAAAACGAAGAATGAATAATATTATGATAATACGAGTATTTTAAAATGTTTATTGCGGCCAATCATCGCCACCGCTATCGATGGATTGCAATTGTCATTATCGCTCCCGTTACCGATCAAGTGTGTGGGAACTTTTAGTCCTGAATCCCTTCGACCCTTCCACAGCAGTAACAGCACTTCTTTTGTTAAATGTAGGTAATGATTTTAATTTTTATTTTCGGGAGATGTAGATTTTTTTCTATAAACCAAGATATAAAATACATACAATTAATAAAAATTTCATTTATTTATTATCTACATATTAAATAATGTAAAAAAGTACCTTAGTATGAAACGATGGGTTAGGGACTTCCAAATCACATTCAAAATTTATATCTGAATTAAAAATATAATTGTTATAAGAAGAATAAGCCAAATGGACTTTCTGTAATTATTTAAGCAGCCTGAATTACTAGAAATTACCAATGAATACTAGTAAATAATAAATTATTTTAAAAATATTGATGCTTATATTATATGATATAATAATTATGGCAATAATAAAATAAAAAAGATGAGCTGATACTCCTGCCGCACAGGATACAGGTGTGCGAATCATAGCGTTTAATTTTAATTAGAATTTGAATGCAATGATAAACCATTGCATTCGAAAAAACGATTCTGAGCGAAGTTCAGTCAATTATAATTTCCGTTTGAACTAAAAATATCAACTTAAAACAGCTATAAAAAAAAATTGAGAATAGGGATTTTTCCAATATTTTAGTTTTAAATATTTTAATTTTTCTCAAAATTGACCCTATGCGGTAGAAAAAACTTCGAAAAAATGACGAAAAAGCGGCATTTTTCAAGAAAAATGAAATTTTGACAAATTTAATTTTTTATATTTCACGATAACTCGGGCAATTTTTAAGATAGAGACTTGAAAATTTGGAATCGTTATGTTCATTTTTCTACAAAATATTGGACTTTGAATATTTCGTAAAATTCTCATTTTTACGTATATAATGTTTGATAAAATTGGCAATTTTGGGTATTTAGGTCTGAAAATTTTACTGAAGTATACTTACATATTAGTTAACATCATACTAAAATATTAAAAAAATCCCAAGTCACAATTTTTTTTTATAGCTGTTTTAAGTTGATATTTTTAGTAAAACGAAAATCTTAGAATCCATACGTATAAATAAATATTCTGAAAACACTTTTACTACCCGAAATCTGTGCCGTAGACAGGAATTGTATATGGGGGGGGGGGGTTAAAAGTTACATTGTAATTAAAAAAATGTCATCAATAAAATATATCATTTATATAGGTATATATTATTATAATTTACAAATAATGTCCATTTTCCTTGGTTTTTTGGCTAATTCGTCCAATACTTCTTCTGGAGAGATTACAATATTTCTGTAATAACTTAGAAGAACTAATCCATTTAAGCGATCCTATTTGAAAAATAATTAAATATTTAAAAGAAATTTAAAAATATTATAGTCTACCTCTTTCATACTATTTCTAAGATAAGTCTTTACTATTTTCAAAATCGAAAAAAAGATCTTTCTGGTGTTGCAGTAGATTTTATTTTATTTTTTTAAATATGAATATAAATTATTAGTATTTCTTTTACTCATAGTTGCAAGAAAATAAAGTACAATTGTCAATTATTATTCACAACTTAAGTGTAAATATTAATTTTAATAATAATAATTATTATACACGTAACACGTTTTTACACACAAGACACAAAATAAAAATTAATAACTAGATCGCTTTTAAAACATAAAGTTATAACCTATAAATGTTATAAACTTGCAAGTATTTTTCCGCATAGTCGGGGAATTTAGAAATATAATATTATAATAACATACAATGTACCTAATAGTTATAATAGTTGTTTACGTATTATAAACGTGAACGATGGAGAAAAATTCCAAAATAAAATAGTTATATAATATAAAATCTGCCATTATAAACCTTTATAGTTTTATACGGGTGTCGGAATGTCGATAATATTTAATAATTCAAAGGTAACTACCAATTTCCTTGAAAAATAAAAATAAGATAACGATACACTCGATACACAAAGTACGAACTCTAATATTATTTTTAACATTGTGAACTGACGTACGTGCGATATAGGTATAACTGTACAATGTGTCAATGTCAAATGTAATAATTTGAAAAAAAGAAATTTATTATTTTTAGTTTCATAACCTATACCACGATTTTACCATAGGATTAATTTAAAAAAAAACTAAAAATGTTAAAATGAGTATAATATACAACTATATTTTCCATATTGTTAAATGTATAAGGGGGTGGGGGTTTGAACCCCTTAAACCCCCCCGTATCTACGGCCCTGCCCGAAATAATGCTTAGATTTTCACAAATAGCGAGTTTCAGATGTAAAAGTGGATGTAGATGGTACTTTATTTTAGGTAATTTTTCGAATTTCTCAAAAAATAGCGAGTTTCAGATGTAAAAGTGGATGTAGATGGTACTTTATTTTAGGTAATTTTTCGAATTTCTCAAAATTGACTATAATAAGCGGTAGAAAAAACTTCGAAAAAATGACGAAAAAACGGCATTTTTCACGAAAAATGAAATTTTGACGAATTCAATTTCTATATTTCTCGATACCTCGGGCAATTTTTAAGATAGAGACTTGAAAATTTTTTTGGGTGTTCACATAGATATTATATATATGTGGTGAAATTTTGGAACCGTTTTTAAATTTTTTTACTAACTATAGGATTTCGAATATTTCGTAAATTTCTCGTTTTTACGTATATAATGTTTGATAAAATTGGCAATTTTTAAATTACCAATTTAACACATTCCAATCAGAAATATATGCTATTCGTCCAAATCGGAGCATTATTTAAAAGTGTCTTCATACTTAAAAAGAAAAAAAAGGAAACGAAAGACACACATCATTGTAAAACCAATACATTCTTCACTTTCTAAAGTCAGAATCTAAAAGGAATGTAAAAATATAATGATTGTATAATATTTTAACAAAAATATTACGGATTTAATGAAATTAAAACATTATAGAATTATTATTATTATTATGAATTACAGTTTTACTATCATTGTCTCTATCAAAGTTTAAGCAATGTAGAAACATGATATCTAAAAAAATTTGCTACAGTATTTAGTATTTATTATTAGTTTATTTTATTTTAACAACTCTACAATATAATATCGAATTCCCTAATTAATATGAACTTTTTGCATCATCATAATTACCGCCAAGGAATATTTTTTGTCAATACGAAATAGCCATTATTTTATAAATTAATAAATAAATACTCACAAAAAATTTACTTTATTATTTTAGTAAATACGTATTTTGACGACGATGTTATCATCTTCAGTACTAAACAAAGACTGATCGATGACTTTAAATACTAGTGGTCTTGCACTTGTAAGTAAAGAGTCGAAATACGTAGGTATTTACTAAAATAATAAAGTTAATTTTTTGGGGACTTGGGTTATTTATTTATTAATATATAATATCCACAAGAACTTTTTAAAAAAAATTATTTTATAATATAATTATTATGTTTTCCAATTACTCATTAGTAAGAATAAGAATTATTATTCCCATAATTATCTGAAAACAATGCCGCACATTATTACAATAATATAAACCATTTTATTTTGATTAATAACAATTCACCAAATCATACTAACTACCTACTTGTATAATAAATAAAAAAAAACTTATATTTATATTTTATTTCAAAATAAATTGCGTAAATTTAAAATATTTTGAAATATATAATAGTTATAAATTTACTATTTCAAGAAGTCACAAATTGAACAAATTAGTATGGTTTGAAATTTATTTTCGGATGTCACTGACACCAGATAAAGGAAAAAAAAAATAAAAAAAAATTGTTTAAAAAATTAGGTTATAATTATTATTCTTATTATTGTTTATTTTTGTGTTTATTTATTTATTTTTGTTGAAATTATAATTAAAAACACAATTATAAATAAAAAAAATTGTTTGCATGTTAGCAAACTGTAGTACATATTCGCTAATAAAAATTTAATTACAATTTTCAAATTGTAACTATATCGATTGGTGTCAAGATAAATTAATAATAAATTAAACTAAAATATTGATTATAATTATTTTTTTTTTTTTTTTTTAGATCTAGCAACATATATACAAATTATTGTAAAACAAATTGAAGAAAGTTAGTTTTGTTATTTAAAATTTAGTAATTTTAATATTATAATATATATTATAACATTACAGGGTGTCCAGTCGTTTTAATCCCGCTAATAATGTTTAATCTATTATGTAATTTTAAATTCTGATTTAAGTAATTTATTTATGTATGAATAAGTCACATGTTTTATTTATTTATTTTACCCAGTTGTACATATTCTACCTACTGAAATTATTTCAATAAACGATTAAAAGAAAATGCAAACATTATGCTGCTATAATGTAAATTAATATATTATTTATATTTAATTATTTGGTATTACAATTATCTCTATGTTATGGACAATGACTATTATATTTAATTTATTATTTAAGTATTATATTACTTTATTAGATATTTGCATTTATTTATAATTATTTACTTAAATAATTTCAGTTTTTCAAAATGTGGTCTTAAAATGTAATATTATAAAAAATTATACAAAGTGTAAAATAATGGTTTCCATTTATGAAATGGATAAAATTTGTATCCATAAGTCTATTACATGAACTTAAAAATAACCTACACGATATAATCGAAGTTCATAAAATGGATATCTAATTCGTAAAATTAACGATTTCACTGAGTGGATGCGACATATTATATATCAGCATGATGTATTTAGAATAAAAATTGTATGTTTTCTTAGGAAAGTAATAATTATATATATTTTTATTATCAATAGATATTTTTATCGAACTCAAGAGAAATTCTAAATTCAAATTACTATAAATAGGTACCTAATAATAACGAAATTCGAAATATTTTAAAATTGAGTTAAACAATGTATGGTTGATTTATGTCACTTAAACGAAAAAAAAGGAAATTTTTACTAAAAATCTATCTTACAGTTCGATAATTTTATCGTATATAGATAACACCTATGTATAATGTATTATTTAGAATGTCCTAATTTAAATATTTCTTGAATTATCTTAAAATATTTGAATTAAAATCCATTACAATTACAGTTTTTGTGCATTTTGTCCTTTTCCGTCACTTTTTAGATTCTAAGTGATTTCGAACTCTAATATATTACTTGATATATTGTAAAAATATTAGAAAAATCCCAAATCTCATTTTTTTTTTGATATATCTTTAAAAAGTGAAATATTTAGTGCAATCGAAAATCTAAGAATACCTACATAGTAGTATATTAGTATAAGTATTCTTCTTATTATCTTGCAATACTTTTATAATAATAATTAATTAAAAATTCAAATAGTTTTAGTATATTTTAAAAATCATTGAAGCATACTCTTATATTGGTTAACGTATTTCCTAAATATTAGTAAACTGTCATGTAAAAATTTTTTTTTTTAGAACTGTTTAAAGTTGAATTTAAAGGAAAATTAATAATTAAAGTATTAAAAGTATTTATATGGATTCTTCTAATTATATTTCATTATTTTACAACAATAATAAAAAAATTAGAATTTATGATTGAAGCTTAAATATATAATAAAATATATATTAAAAAAAAATATAATAAAATATAATTATAATATAATATAAAAATACAGGGTGAGTCTCGAAGATTTGACAAATGGAATAGCAATATGTTTTTATAATTTTTTTTTAAAATTATTCTTATACACCGGCGCTACAATTATAGTACTTTAATTTTTTTTTGTATCTAATTAAAAAAATTAAAAAAATAACTTTTTATTTATTTTTTAAATTTTTTAATTCAAAATAACCATTTTGTTGATTTATATTTAAGAAAAATTTTGATGTTAAATTTTTTTTTTATAGATTCTTCATTTATTTTTAATGATTTTATGAAGTTAATGAAAATATAATATTTTTTCATTCTTTCAAATATAAAAGTTTACCGACTATTGTATCAAATTATCATTATCTAACTATTTTCTCCATGATATTCGCATGTACCACAATACCATCACGAGGTTAATGATAATTGATAATTATTGAAATAATTAAATGCAATAAACATAAATCAATATTCCATATTATAGGTATCAAACTCAAATATTAATAAATAGTTTATTTTATAAAAATTGAAATACAATCACGACACCAAAAAACACTTTTTATTTATTTTTAATCAATCAACAGTTATCAGTTTAAATTTAAACTTTATCTTTAACCACTCATTAAATATGACTATCAAATTATAAAATACAATATCATCTCATGGACAAAATAAACATTTATTTAATATTTCAAATAATCAAAAAGTATAATAACTTCAAAAAATAAAAAAAATAAATGAAAACACTTTAAGAAAAAATTTTAACGCCAAAATTTTTCTAAAATATAAATCTACAAAATAACTATTTTGAATTAAAAAATTAAAAAATAAATAAAACGTAATTTTTTAAATTTTTTTATTTAAATACAAATATAAAAATGAATGTACTATAATTGTATCGGAGTATAAGAATAATTTAAAAAAACAAATTATAAAAAAATATTAACTAGAACAAGAGTTATTCCATTTGTCAAATACTCGAGACACACCCTGTATATATTGCTTAACTCAGTTTCAATTAATTGTGAATATTACATTAAGTATTCTTTTTTTTTGTAGCTGTTTTAGGATGAAAAAAAGAATTGATACTGATGTGGAAGGAATACAGGTGTAAAGGGGATAGTGTTGAATTTTGATTAAAATTTAAAAGCAATGATAAAACATTTTTCTTAATAAAAATGTAAAAATTTTAATCATTACATAATTTATTATTATCTGACTAAACTTTGCTCAGAATATTTTTTATTTTAATCAAAATTCAACACTACATTTGTTATATTTATATAGGTATATTTATTCCACAGAAGTATCAGCTTTTCTTTTTTTTTTCATTATTCCTTATATATTATTAATACAATACGGGTCTAATGGAAAATGTTTATTTGTATTTTAACTTATGTGAACAACTTTAAATTTATATATTTTTATATTATAATGTAGGTAACAAATAATAACAATATTAAATACAGTTAATAATAATAATGTACTTATTTTAAATAATAAAATAAGAATCATATTTCAAATTATTAATTACAACACTTAACTTCTATCGTCCACGTCAACGTTGAAAATAAGAATAACAACTATTTTTATTAGTCCTATATACTACAATTATTCCGATATAGGATTTCTTTTATTAAATTATTTTTAAATTTTCAATACGTCTACGTTAAACGCATAGAATGAGTACCTAGCACTTGGGTTGTTAAGATTATAGGATTATATTACTTTACATTTATTTTCTTATTATTACATAGGTAAAACATAATATTTTTATTGTAATATGTAATAACATATTAATTTATTAATTTATTAATCCCTAAAACAAATATATTTATTATAAAATTAACAATTTTACGACTGTGAAGTTATATATAGGTGGTAATGAACTAATAAAGTAATAATACTTGTATACCATCGCCTGGCTCATTTATTACACTGACAAATGAACGCCGAAATTTTATATTATATTACAATAATACACGTGATCTACACCGTCAGTGCCGGATTAATTATTAGGCACGTAGGCACGTGCTTATAGGTGCCGAAAAATTAATCTAATATATTGCATATTAGAACAGTAATATTTATAATTTTTTTTTGTAATACCAAGAAAAAAAAATATAATTCATGAAAAATTATTATTGTGTCTTGTATAATATGTGTATAACACTATTGTCTATTTTACACTAAGTAAAACAAATTTAATATTATCTAGTAATATACTCGTATTTATTATATAGGTACCTATATTATTTTTATAATCTTATAAAATTATGAATAATCAATAATCAAAATAATATATTATGTTTCGTGTTTATTTTCAAAAGCTTGGGTAGAGGGAGCGCCAGGAAAATGTTTTCCTACAAGCGTAAAATAGCATAATTCGGCACTTAACACCGTTAATAACAATATTATATTATAACGACAAAATTTACAAAATGTAGATTTATTTTATGAGGGTACACATAACTTTTTTGGCATTTTCTGCATTTATTGTGGTAGACTAGATTAATGAATTCGATACCCGACACAACTATTTGTTCTTCATTCGATTGTTGTCCTCTTTTACCGTTATAATTCCCAAACTGCAGTCATAACTCTTAATCTTCTATGTTTCGGCCATAGCCGATGTGTATTAATATTGCAGGTAAACGGCAGTGTGCTATCTGTTGTTGATACGTCGGCGGTGACGACCGTTTTCCTTTACACTTTCTCCGCCTAGATACCAAAACGGGATAGTTTCGTTAGTGCGTTTCTACCATGTTAAATGGATAAACAGTATGAGATAATCGTTCATGAAAATTTGAAATTATAATAAATTATTAATATTATTTTATAATTGATTAGATGAAAAACTTAAGCACTTTTATGCAACTTTTCGTGGAATTTTAGCATATAAATAATTTTCAGTTTGAGTTGAAAATGAAGCATCTGAAATTGAAGAACACGTTAACAATTAATATATAAATGTAATAAAACAAATATAAAAAAAAGTATATTTATTTACTTTTTGTTTGGTTTCCATCAGAATTTATCTTTATAATAGAAAATAAATATATAACCAAGTATTAAAGAAACGTTAGTTGTTGAATAATTATATTGTCATTCTCAAAAAGTAATCTCTGAGATTGAATAATAATGGATTAGTGGACTTATATTGGATTACACTTTTACAGTAATTATATTTAAGAATATTTATTTTATTGAGTGACTGTATAATAAATAATCCAAATATTTTATTCAAATAAATTTAACAAAAAGAATGAAATGAATAAAGATAAGTTGAACAAATATTTAATTAATTTCTTTACTATAGGAAGTCCAGAAGTAGGACTAGGCACAAGTAAGAAAAATATAATTGAGTAAGAATACTGGTATTAGAAACAAAGAAAATTATATGATACAATTTTTTTTTATCGATTATAAATATATTCTCAACTATCTTATTAATTAATTAGGGTAATCCTAAAATATTTACAAAATTTACATTATATTATCATTAATGTCCATTACGGAATAATTTAATTATTATTTTTTTAGTGACCCTTAGTAAGCAGTTTTTAATTTACATTATTATTATATGTTTAATTTTTGATCATTTGAATAGAATTAAAATATTTATATTTGATAAATTAAGTGGTTAAGAAGCTGTTATAGGAATTCTTATTGGATGTGAAAATAATTAATTGAGTAATATAAATAATTTTTTTTAGAATATGTTAGGAATTTGCTAAGAACACATCAAAGTAAATATTTTATATAAAAAAATAGTTTTAAATTATCTAACTAAGGACCTACCTACTAATGGAAAACAGTTAATATGTCTCATAACAAGTGATATGCTAATAATATTTTCGGCTTAGTTCGTTATAATTTTTAAATGTACTATACTGATATAATTGTAGATTTACATTTACTTTTATAATACTATATACAAGTACGTGGGCAAATATCGTTTTTTATATAATCCTTGTAATTACAATTTTACTACTATGTAATAGATATAGAATACACATAAAATGTATACTATATTGTAGGTATTGATATACTCGTATAATATATTTAGTAGATATAAAGCTGACAGAGTAGGTAACTAGAATTTTTAAAATTAAATTTATAGTCAATTTTAAATAATTTTTAAATAATTATTTCTTTAAGAATTAAAAAAAAAATTAACTTGGACGAATCCCAGAAATGTTAAGAAATCGCAGAAATATTTCATTATTGATTGATTATTTATAAAATCAAAAATGTATTGAGAAATAATAAAGTTAAAATATGTAGTTCATTCTCTATTATAATGTTCAGACCGTTTAATTTAAAATTTAAAATTTATTAAATAATATGAATTATTAAATAATGAGAATTATAATAAATATTAAAAGTTTTCTATTTTTAAGAAGAATTATTGTTACGATTCCAAAATTTTACAACTTGTGTAAAATACTTATGTGAACAACCAAAAAGTCACATATTTTTTATATTTTAGTAAATTATTGAAATCTATGTCTTTAAATTTTCAGTTTTCGTTAATATTAACAAATTTTCATCATTTTTATTGGAAGTTTTTTCTATTAGATTAATTAAAATTTAAAAATTTATAATCAAAATTTGATATTTTTAAATTGGTTTAAAAAAGTGCCATCTATAATTGACTCTCTACTTGAAACATTCCCTGCATTCGAAGCGTTATTTCTGGTCAAAAAAGTTTTTACACATATGAAAAAATAATGTATACATTACTGTAAAACCATTGAATTATTCCCTTTGCTTACAAACTAAAATAATAACATTTTATGTTATCGACATTACAGATCCTGAAATGCTGCGTCTGATGGACGGCCCAATTCGTTAATAATTTGAACACCAAGTTTCAGAAATCAGAATCAACTTTAGTTTATTTCTTATTCAAAAAATATTTACACAATATAATATCTTAAATCTAATATATTTAAAAACAGTATCAGGATGGAGTTATCTTGGGGGTCGAGTGATTACAATACGCACCTAGCGAGGCCCCAGATTCCCTAAAAACCGTCACACAACTATGTGGGTTGTCCCAGCCTACATCCTTGGGAAGAAATATGTGACTGGCGGTCACGGAAATTAGGAAACATTAGACCAACCCAACTAGGCAGTTAGAAAATGGATAGGTGGAATCATTGCCTTCGGAAGTCCGCCTCACTGATTCCGAGTTTGAGGAGATTGATTCACTATAGCTTAGGTGTGCTAACTGTCTCCGTGAAAACGGCATTTTTAAGTGATCACCCATGGAGTTCTCGGTGAAAGTGTTCTCTGGTGTTCGAATACTATCTAATTAAAGAAATGTAATTAATAATAATTTTTTTTTTTTAGAAAAGATTCCTCAATCATTAATACTATCCAATGGTAAGTACATTTATATAAAATAGTTTAAGTTAGTTATAATATCAAATGAAAAGAAAAGGTAATAAGAAAGTTTTGTGGTTAAATATTAATATATTAATCAATTAAATGTTACTCTTTCCCAAAATATATTTATAAAACTAGTGATTATAAATAATAGACAATTTTTTACGTACATTTTAATTATACTTTTTATTTAAAAAAAAAAATTGTCTACAAAAAATTTTACACAACAACATTTTAATTTAATTCATAAAACACTAAAGGTAATAATTCACTTTATCATGTAATATAATTTAAAATAATTACAATTTTAGTGAACTTTGAAGGTGGTAAGTTATTATCAATATATAAAAATCTATTTATCATTGAATATAATAAAATTTTAAATGACGAGTACGGATAATATGCCACAAAACTATGTTCTTGGAGTTAAAATGTTTCAATTAGTCATGCACCCTGTAGCTAAGAAAAAGAAAACACAGTGAACAATACAACAAAAACTAATAAATAATTACTTATATTATATATAAATTCAAAATATAGTGTACGGGCCTAAGAGTTTTTGAGTAGTCGAAGAATTCTATGCAGAGGATGGTTATGGGAGTAGTTGGAAAAATGAGTGGACAAGGTAAATAGAGTGATTCCTAGTATAATGGACGGGAACTCGGAAAGAGGTAGAGGTGAGAAGGTATATCGGCCATGATAGGTTGTGGATTGATTGCAGCAACGCGGACACATCGCGTGCACTTGCTAATTACCGTGCGAAAAATGTGCGCAAGGTTAGAATCCAAAACTGGCGTCCAATAACTGTAGATAATACATGGGACCACCATGACAAGTAATATGATGCCAATGACGAATGATTAAAATAGACAAGTGCGAAGATTTGGACAATAGAATT
>JAIUCT010000017.1:10213634-10243513 GCA_021307375.1 Tetraneura akinire | reverse complement strand
AAATTATGTAATTTTATTTGTAATCATTTGTAACCACCCTAACTTTTTTTGTAACCCACCCCAAACCCGCCAAAAACGATAATTCTTATGGAGGTACCGGAATGACGTCAGCTCGGCACCCCGTTTTCTTATTTCGGCTCGTACAGTTTTGAAACTTGCACCAAATTATGTAATTTTATTTGTAATCATTTGTAACCACCCTAGCTTCAGCTGATAATCAATGTTTATAGTTGGTATTTAAAAATATTAATTTTGTAATTTAAGAAACCACGTTTATCTAAACGTATTACTATTTACAAATAAAATCATGTTAATATTATAGCATTATAATAATAATTATGTTATATTATAGTATGTAGTATATTATTATAGCATATTTAAGTATATATTATACATCTTATTTTGTATTTATACTTACGATTTAATTTATAATTTATTAGTAATGTAGTATGTAAAATTGTATTGGTATTTCAACAATGTATAAGACGAAGTGTTATTGTTTTGTAAAATAAAAAATACTGTATTTTCGTATAATAGGTACGTATTTTTAATACGTATTTTCAATTAATATTATCAATTAATCATTTGTAACCCACCCCAAACCGACCAAAATCGATATTATATATTTATATGTATTAATATTATATAATAATTATTTTAATAAAAATCCCGAATGAGGAATGACAAGTGCTCAATTTTATTTTAAATATTATATCAATTTATATAATTTTTACTAAGAATCCCCTAAACGATTATAGTTACTGAAAAATAATTCACTTTGTTGCCTAAATTCTACTTACTATACTTTGCCTAGATATTCTCAATTAATATTAATTATTATTTTCACATATTTTGCAAAGCTTGTCGGTATGATAATTGTGTTATTTTTTCTATAAAAGAAGAATGCTCCAGCTCCAGCTTCAGCTGATAATCAATGTTTATAGTTGGTATTTAAAAATATTGATTTCATAATTTAAGAAACCACGTTTATCTAAACGTATCAGTGTTGTCAAGTTAGTGGGTTTCCCACTAGATCTAGTGGTTTTAAGGTACTACTTGGTGGGAGAAAATTCAACTTGGTGGTTAGTGTAATTTATAGTGGATTTTATAGATAATTAGTGTAATTTAGTGTAAAATTTATCGAATTCAAATAAACAAAATGTTATAAAAAAAAAAATTTGTTTCAATTATAAAACCTAAAAAAAATTTAAATTGATAGAATTATCAGATGTATAGGAAGTTTATCATGATATGATTTGATTTTGTTCTACCAGCTACCATTGATTACATGTTATTTGTTCTACTTATCTTTATCTACTTTGGGTTACAATATAATATAATAATATCCTCATATAATTTTGTAATTATTCTGGCTTAATATTGGTTATTAATACTTTTATGTTATTATATTATTTTTATTATGTTATTTAATCTAATTTTTGACTTTTTAAAAATAATACTAGTTTGGGGTGTTGGCGGTAAAGCATCCTTGGTAAACAAAAAGCTTCGGCCATTGAGAATACAGGTTATTACATCAATATTATATTCTTAGTTCTATAATTAGCAATATTATTAATTACCTAACTACTTATTTTATATTATACTGGGTTGATAATGATCAATGCCCTTTTTTAGTACATATTCTTATTATTATGTTAAAATTCACATTTATTTTATTTTTAAATAATTCTAGCTCTCAGTGATGGGAATGAACCAGATGAGTATACAGTAGCTATGTGTATAGGTAAAATAATAATAATATTAATTTTATATTTTAGTAATTATTAAATTTTGATTATTGTAAAAGACGTATGTGAAATAAAATAGGACATGGATGTTATATACTTAAAATATTACATTTATATAATTCAAAGGATTTAAATCATTTGTTTATTAAAGTTTAAATTATTCTAAATCAATAATTTTCTGAATATTACTATTCAAAATTAGACATTTGTAATATTCATTAGCAATCATAATTTGTTAACATATACTATAAAGAACAGGAGAAATATGATATTATGCAAACTTTCTATTATTCTATAATATTTTTTTACACATCTTAAATTTGGTGATTTTGTCATTTGAATTCATTTTTAATTACCACCTGTATATAGTTATAGTATATTCTATTACGTATACGTATTTGTAGTGTTTGTAGTGTTTGTACTTATAATTCCATTATTATTCCATTATTATTCCATTATTATTCCATTATTATTATACTGAAATTTAAGAAGAACGTAGGTATATCGCTTATAATATTTTTACAAACTATTATTTTTTTTTATGAGCTGTTTTCAATTTTAATTGTGAAATGTTAAAAAAGTATTTTATACCTATTGAAGATGTAGTGTGAAATACTGTAACAACAAAAATTGGTTTTGCTCATCTAATAAAAAATTAGAAACTTAATTACTTTACATTTCCGCGTGGAACAGAGGTACTCAAACTGTGGGTCGCGACCCAATGGTGGGTGGTGATAAAAATTTTGGTGGGTCGTAATTCGTGAAATTATTTTAAATATTCCTAACCTATTTTTAAGAAATGAAAATAATTAAGTAATTACATTTTTATTAAAATTTATTTTTATTTTTATTATAAGTACCTACCAATTGGCAATTACTTCTTATTATTCCTACCAATATAATGTTCAACGCTTATATTATAGTTGGACGTATTGACGTAATTTATAGTATTTATTGTTTTATATATATTATATTATAAAATATAAATTATAATTATACACTTTTCTTTGATATTAAATTTTATTTTATAATTGAATCGGCGAAACGTATAAAACTATAACAGTATAACGTGACAAGTAATTACAAAAATAAATGAAAAATCCATCAATTATCGGTCGGAGAGCATGCTAGCGTAAAAGTAATAAACTAATAACTAATCATTTTTATTAACATGAAATAAATTGTTAGTGTTTATATATTCTTTTTACGTATTCTTATAAATAAAATGTTGAATGTTTTTAATATAGAAAACAAATAAACAAACAAACAAACTACATTTATTTAATAGTAGTAGTTAATTATTGTTTTTTTTTACTAAATTTACCTAGAAAGAAAATTATCAACTTAACTATGCCATAATAAAAAAACAAAAAAATAAAAAACATAACTAGGATTTAGAAAATAGGTCGTACCTATGAAAAGTTTGGGAACCTTTGGCGTAGAATCATTATTAGACAAAATATAGTCATACATTCTGTGATATAATTAGATAAATTATGGTAGATTATAAATTAGCACTAAGATAACCATCCAACTCACCGATACAGAAATTAACTCAAATTTTGGATAAATATTCCATAAATTAGCTCTGATTACTCACACATAATTTGAAATTATTTTTACAAGAATTAAATTATATTGTCTTGTAAAATAATCCTTATTAATATACTTATGCATAATTCCTTATACGTGGTTATATTGATATGAGGCAAGTGGAAGGTTTAATTATCAGTTTCATTAAGAAAAATTGTATTAAATATTAATAATTAAATACTGATGTATAGAAATATTATATATTAATAAATATTAGGTTATTATCGCATTTATATTATATAGGATAAGACTATAGGTATTATAAATTAATACATATTAATTAATCATCTTATAATAATATGGTTACGGCTAGATTATTTAACAGCAAATTTGGGTGGTATGTATTAAAAATTTTCCATGATTTAAATATGTTCTAACATTATATTATATATTAAATATAATTTTATTAGGTCTATGTCCCTATCATCGCCAATTGAATTTTTTTTTATCAAACTCAGTGCTTTCAATTTTATTGGAATATGCCGGCCATAGTCTATCACACAATTTGTAGCACAAAACTTAGGCTAATCCTTTTCTTAAGTTATGACAAAAAAAGTTCATAATTAATATACAGGTAAGTATGATGCCGTCTCACAAGCGATATTATAGGTCATACAAAACCCCCGACTATCCACACCAGTATCAGGGTTACACAAATAGGTTGGTATATTTTAGTCCCTTGGGGTTGCCCCATTCTCATGAAAAGTGACGCAAAGTGACACTTGAGTAAGTGAGCGTAGCGATAGCGAAATCAGCTATCACTAACATTTAAAAACTATAAACTACAAAACAAACTTCGGGACGGACAAATCTAGCACAATCGAAAGTCTTGGGTTTGATAAAAACATTTTAATGGACGGTACTAGGACATGAACTTAATATTATCTTTATTTGATAAGTTTTATAAAAATTGTATCGATTGTTATAAGGCCAATATTTTTATAACCTATATAATAATAAAATTTTTCAGAACTGTAAACATAATATTGACCAACATATAATTTGTCTTACAAACAAATAGTTGAATTTTTTTGGTGTTATACTTATAGAATGAAATTGAAATATGAATAATCTCAAGAATTTTAAGTTGATAATTTTTTTTATTTACGGCCTAGTTGAATGTTATAACATTTAACCACATAAGAATTATGATTTCATACAATATGATAATAGTGGTATTGCATTGGGATAACTAAATTTTGTCATCAATTATATAATATTATAAAATTTTAAATTTGATTGCTATAAATTTAATGGAATAATAATCTTTTATTATAAATTATTTGTCTCTTATTCATTAAAATATCCCATCTACAATAAATATTTCTATGAATGTGATAAAAAAAAAAAAAAGGATAATGCTTCTTATGGAATGAAGAATATGGTGAATGTGGAGCTAATGAGATTTGTTCGGTTATTAATTTATTATAAAATATTTATCAGTTGTAGATGAGAGGTTAAAAGTTTTAAAAAAATGTCATTATACTAAAATACGTTAGGTTAAAATAAAACAATAATAATTTTGGGGTTATAGTTAAAGAAAACAACATTTTAGATTCTGAGCGAAGCGAAGAATGTATCGGTTTTACAATGATGTGTGATTTTTTGTTTATTTTTGTTTTTATGTCTGTGTACAATTTTACTACCCGAAATAATGCTCCGATTATCACGAATAGCATATGTTTCCGGTAGGAAAGTGGATGTAGTTGATACTTTATTTAGGTCATTTTCACCAAAACTGAAATTTCGACGAATTCGATTTTAATATTTCATGATAACTCAAGCAATTTTTAAGTGAGAGACTTGAAAATTTTTTTGGGTGGTTGCATAGCTATTATATATATGTGGTAAAATTTTGAAACCGTTACGTTCATTTTTCTACAAAATATTGGACTTTGAATATTTCCTAAAATTCTCGTTTTTATGTATATAATGTTTGATAAAATTGGCAATTTTGTACATTACGGTCTGAAAATTTTACTGAAGTATACTATACATATATATATATATATATATATATTACTTAACGTCATATCAAAATATTAGAAAAATCTCTAGTTTCAATTTTTTTTTTTTATAGCTGTTTAAAAATGATATTTCAGTAAAATTAATATTTAAAGTACGTATTTACATGGATTCTTCCTATTATATTTCAATATCTTATATTATAATGATAAATAAAATTGACAATAATTTTTATGATTGGCATTTATGCGACAAGGGAATTTATGAGCAATTATATTAAACTTGAAAATTTTATAGGGCGTTCATTTCTAATACCTATATGGTTAAACACTATGATTTGCACACCTATATCCCTGCGGCAGGAGTATTAGCTCGTGTTTTTAATTACATATTTATTATAATAATGAGGGTTCACAATATGTACTTCATGACGTAAAATAAAAAAAACACCATTGTAAAATCAATTTATCCCTCGCTTGGCTTTGAATGTAAAAAAAAATGTATAATTTGTAATTGTTTAATTATTTAAATTTAATAGAATTCAACTTGCTTTTTGAATAGATACGAGTATATTATTTTTTAATTTAATTTTCATTATTAGGTAATGAAGATATTTTAAATATTATAAAATTTTTATTCTATAATCCATGTAAGTATAATATTGTATATCTTTTTTTTTTATTTGCATATTAATATAATTATGTTATTTATGTGTTGTGAGTTGTCTGTAGTATGCTCCAACTTATTCTTCTACAATGTTACCGATCAAAATGTAATAACTTTATAGTTGTTTATTAAAATTGAGTTTAAACTTTCCTAAGTAATATAAACAATAATTAAACAATAAAATATATTTATTAATCAGGTCTTATATATCATCTAAGAGATTAAATAGTCTTTGCTGACATCAATTTGTTGTTTTTTTTTTTCCATCTTTGTCACATTGTAATAGTACAAAAGTGGCGTAATTTTGCCATTGCAAACGACGCACTTGTACCACCCACATTTAAATGTGTTTTTGTTATTTAAACTAATACGAAAATACAATGTATAAAATATATTATAATCATATAGACATACTAAATAATAATTCTATGAATTGTAATAAAAAATAATAATACTATTATAACATCCCTAAAAATGAATCTTTGTTTATAAAATTTATGATGTTATAAGGGTGTATCATGTTTCATCATAATTATTATGTTTAGTTTTGTTCGATACTGATGTTCGATTCCGATAACGCTACGGGTAATGCCCATAGCTTACGGATCGGACTTTTAGTGTCAGTCGCGAATTGTACACTGAATAGAATCGTGCGACTCCTCGAATGAGTTATATAGATCATATTATGTGTAAAATATTAAACTTTTAATTTATATCCAATACTATTAAATACACTCGTAATTAGATATATATCGTAATAATACAGTCCACTAAAACATTGCGTTGAGATTTTGAGACTTTGAGAGTTATTAAAAAAACACTAGTGTGTATCCAAGTTTTATGATGAAAAATTAGTATAGGTACTGGTAATCGTAATATAAAAAAAAATATAACTCTGCACCACCATTGAGACTAATTTACGTCACTGTACGAAACATATGAACAGTAAATAGTCTATGACTATTGATCATTATTCACTTATATACTTACTATATAATTTAATACTATTTAAAATTTAATATTATATTTATATATTATAATATAATTTATTAGTATAATATTGTTTTTCAATATTATGATAATGTACAATACCTATACATTACCATAACATATGTAACGCGGTGAAATTAATATTTTTAAATAGAATATTTTATAGTGAAATAAATATAATATTTTTTAATTTATTCTTTCATTAGGTCCAAATCTTACGTTTGGTAACTATTAGATCAATTTTTTTTTTTTAATTATGTTATGGTTATTATTTTACATATTTAATTTAATTTGATATGGTATGGGAATAAAGCATTTAAATAGATTCAAAATATTCATTTAATATACGAGTATTTAATATTATTGAACCATTTACCTATAAAAAAGTTGTACACAATAAATAATATATGTTAAGAGTAGATAATATATCAATTATCGGATTATATCAATTCAGTGCCCCCGTAGTAAGTAGGTACCCAATAATATGGTGTCGTTCTTGTACCCAGTGGCGTTTTTTCCGTTGGTGGGGGTTTTGTGGACAGAACCCAATGACACGAATTTTTATAATATATATATATAAATTATATATAAACGTATATAAAGAAAATAATGTAGGTACTGTTTCAATTTTATATATTAAATAAACAATTTATTTTAATGCTTTATTAGTTCAAGTAGTAAACATTAATTATTATGATAGCAAAATGTTTAAAAATTTTTGAAACCCCCCATAATATTTTTCTGGATACGTGCCTGCTTGTACCAACTAATTTTCATCATTTTAATTTTACATAAATAACATTATAACTTTAATACTTTATAGTTTATAGTTTTATACATAACACATTTATGAGAAACTAAATACCTATACATAATATACACAAATATAATAATAATAATATTATAATTATTTATTTGATATTCAAAATGCATATTATTAAATATTATGTTTTAGGCGATTGAAAGCGGTATATATTTTAATCTAAACATTTTAGACTTCAAAGACTGACAAAAATTTAAATACTTCCTGTGGTTTGATTTAAAATATAATAATATTTGACCGCATTGAAGTTTATTTTGCACCAGTCGGAACATAAATAATTTACATATTCTACTAAACAATTATTAAATTATTTACCATTTGAAATTGAGAAATTTATAAATAAATATAATAATATTATATTATAATATCAACAGCAATCCTATGCGCGCTCTGCGATAGGCTCGTATCTCATCTCAAGAATCAAGGTCATAGTCATATTGTTACAGATAAATAGATAACATTAATTAACGTACCTATATAAAAATTATACTCGTTAAAATGCCTATTCACTATTAATATTAATGATGTACATAATAAAACTATCACTTTCGTCTCTCATTACATTTATGGTAAAAAAAAAAAAAGAAAACACTGTACCATCAAATATTAAAGATTTACTTATTGTCCCAAAATATAAGTAATCACTAATCAATAATAATTTAAAAGCAACAATAACGAAATGAATATCTCTACTTCCATGAGCTCAATTACAATGTCTAAGTCAAAATACGAAATCCAAATCATTATTTTAGTTTTTGTAACTACTAATTGTTTTGAAGCTTTAACTCAAAATAAGTGAGACGCGCGACGCTTTCAATATCTTGTTTTAGTATAATTCCTCATATATTTCTATAACAGATATCAGTTAAATCGCTACCTCCGATTTCTATACAAGGGCTTTTATAATTATTATTAAAATTATTATTATTTTTATAGATGAGAATGATTTAATTGCTCAGCATAAATCTAATGGTAAGTCTAATGTTAATGCATGTTTTAAACATTAGGTTGGATGCAAAATTTAATTTATATAAAATTTGCCTTTTTGAAAATGTAAAACCTTTTATTTGTCGGGAATACCATCATAAATTATAGTGAATTATACATTAATTATCTATATTTAGTTCACAATATTTTCAATAAATACAATTATTATGATTAATTATTTAATTTAAAAAAAAAATAAAAAAAAAATGCAAATTAAATAGCTTTCCCAGATATATTATTATACTTAATGTAATAATAAAATTACAATAATAATGAGTAAGATAACTAAAAAATTATTATTTCATTATAAGAATAAATACAATAATATATTTTTGTTAATACATAATAATATATAATATATTTGATAATAATATCAAAATATTTAATTTATAATAATATTAATATATTATTTATTCAACATAATTATTATAAAATAGTAATATAATTTTATTTAATGTATTTTGATTTTATTATATACATATAGTTTGTGAAGAATATGAAATTAATCTGAGTAAACTTAGATTTAATTCACAGTACACCAACTATAGTCCAATTACAGTTTAATTTTTAATATAAAAAAGAAGAGCTGATACCCCTGCCGCAGGGATACAAGTGTGCAAATCATAGTGTTTAATTTTAATTTTAATTTTAATTTTAATACAATAATGAACCGTCGCATTCAAAAAAACGATTCTGAGCGAAGTTCAGTCAGATAATGTAGGTACCTATTGATAAAAAATTTGACATTTTTTTATTAAATATTCAAAACGCAAATTTTATCACACATATAGGGATCATATAGGTACACATATAGTACATAAATCAACACCTTATACAATTTTCAAATCTCTAAGTTCAATAGAAATGCTAATAAAATTTTATTTATAAAAAAATATTTTTCATTAAATTTATTTAACTGTTCAATATTCGAATTATTATTGTCTATGATTATATTTTTTTCTTCAATAGTTTTTTCAACTCTATTAAATCGTAATATAGTTTTCTGCTACATTCCAAATTTTCTTCAAGATTTAATTTTGTTTTTTCTAAAATATTTAAATTTTCTAAATTCTTATTATCCAATATTGCTTTATTCTTTTCTTCTATTTGTTTTATTTTGGAATTTAACCCACGTTGGGCGCGACTTTGTAATAACACGAAAAATAAAGAGAACACAAAATTAAAAAAAATGAAGGGCAGAAATGATTATAATGAAGTTATACCTAAGTAAAATAAAGTTAGACTGGTTAATTAATTGAAATTTGAATGAGCGTTGAGTTTATAGTGTTATGTGTTACTAAGCGCTGGCTTATAATAAAAGGGTTCTATCGTAGTATTTTGAAATTTTTCAGGAAAGCCATTTTAAGATTCAAATTTCAATATCGTTTTTTCCTTTAAAGTTATTTCCTTTAATGTAAGAGGTAAAAATACATTGACTTGTGTAATAACACGAAAAATATTAAAATTAAAGAAAGGGGAAAGGATGTGGATGGAATGGTAAGTTAGTTGATTGAGGGAATAGTGTTATTATAAAGAATATTAATTTAAGTATTATTACCTTCCTTCCTGTGTCGGAAGGGTTTCCGGGTAATAAGTTCGAAAGTCACCAAGATATATATGATTATACGAATGTTAATAACTGACACATCAATACTAAATTAATTTAATTAATATAATTATTAGTTACGTTACTTTAAAAATCTAATTTTATTTGATGTTATTTTTATTATTTTTATTGTGAAATAACATCTAAATGTGTCTTTGCTGTTATTTAAAAGAAGAGTTTATTTTCGACACATAACATGCAATTATTTATATTCTTATTCGAGTTATATTATTTTAGTTATATCTTAATATATAAGCGTGTTAATTGTGACTTCATGAATCAGATGATTCGTAAAACCACTAATGGCAATATAAAAAATAATAATAATCACTACTTTGACTCCAGCGACGATAACTGGAAATGGAGTTGAACTCGTAGGTTGTATAAGAGAAATAAATAAAGCTGGTGAATTTGTTGATGAATGAATCTTGTATACGTCGAAACACCGTCAACAATTTCCGAAATAAGTCCTCTTGAAAAGATGTTGTGTGCGGCGGTGTTGGTCGCCGAGACTACGGACCAACACTGCTTGCTGGTGGTGTCGTCGGGTCGTATTTATAACCTTTTTGGTTCGATCTACAGAAGGCTTTTTCCACGATGCATTATGTCGTGTTAATGAATAGCTTATGGTTAATGTTTATATAAAATGATACAATATTGATTTTCCCACGAGCCGATCAATTATGTTGAATTATTATTATTAATCCTCTAGTCGCCGACTGTGGTTACTTTTTTATTGCATTATAGAAATGCCTTTATTTTAATAATATAAACAAATTTATTGTGGTATTATCTGAGTATACATGATCGCCGTCTTCGACGTTATGTATATGTGTTTCATAAAGAGTTGCCTATACAGAGTGTGGCGGTGTTTCGATATATGTTGATTCCTTTATTAAATATAATGAAATTTGATTAAAAGTTGATCGTTATTTGAACAATATTATCATCTTATTTTATATTAAAATGACAATTAAAAGAAAATGAATAAATGATGATATTTCATAATATCATTACAGTTGTTACAAATTATGTTAATACCTACATAATTATTCACATAATTAACTTAATGTGTTTAATAAAAATAAAAAACAGAAATATTTCTATTTAGAATGAAAAGGTTCTATTAGATAGAATATTTACAGTCTACTTTTCAGAAAATCATTTTAGATAGAACTTTTTCATATTAAAATTTCATAATATTATAATGTTATGGTAATGTTATTACATAAAACCATTTCATCCTAAATTGTGCATTTAATATAAAAAGGTTCTATTTAACTTATGAGAAATATATAATTTAGTGATTTTCGGCATCATAGAATCATTTCTTTTTCTGTAGTTTCTTTATTAATTGACTTACAAATCTCGTTGTTGGTTTAAAATATGCATCTTAAAAATCTTTACAAGATTTTAATGAAAAGTCGATTTTGAAAAAAATTGGATATAGAACCCTTTTATTCTAAACCAGCGTAAGGTAGTAACGTTCCTTCCAACATTAGGGAGGACTTTAGGGTAGTAAGTTCGAAAATCGCCAAGATATTATCTATGATATATTACAAATATGACAATAAACGCATGGATAGTAATTTAATTTAATCAATATAATTTATTTACTTTATTCAATAAATATATTTTTATTTGATATTAATTTTTATTTCTATTTACTTAATTAATTATAATTATAATTTGTATTATAAAACAAAGATTTTACATAGGTATGTCTCGATTTTTATTTAAGACAAGATGTTCGCCCACGTGAATATTTTAATTACGTAAAAAACGTAATAAACCAATGGCTGCAACACGATTGAGCACAGTACCTTTTTTTACCTGTTTTATGATGTCTCGATTGAGCACGCTCAATATATTTAAATATTCAAAACGTTTCCAAACTTCTTTCATTTCATTATGTATGGAATATAGGTCAGCGGCCATCCCGTATTATATTTTAATTTTTAATATAAAAAAGAAGTGCTGATTCTCATGATTCAATTTTCAAACTGTAACTATCCATAGGTGTCAACCTGACCTTATAATAAATTAAACTAGAGTATTGATTATAATTATTTTTTATTATTTTTATTTTTTAGACCTACAAGAATATATTGAACTAATTATAAATACAATAGATGAAGGTTAGTTTTATTATTTAATTTTAATAATTTTAATATTAAACATATACTATTACTGAATGTCCAGTCGTGTTTGTCCCGCTAATAATGTTTAATCTATTGTGTAATTTTAAATTCTGATTTAAGTAATTTATTAATCTATGATTATGTCCCAGGTTTTATTTATTTATTTTACCCAGTTGTACCTATTCCACTGATATTGTTTAAATAAACGATTAAACGTAAATGCAAATAATATGCTGCAATAGATTAACCTGATGCATTCAGCTGTTACGACAGGAACTATGATCGTGTTTTCTGCCTTTATCTTAGCCCACAGACGACACTACGTCGATGGCGGCCAAAATATGACGCTGGCATGAAAAAGGACTCCGTTTGTATTGGGTTTTTGCGAATAAGAGAATTAAAATTTCTTATAGTTTAGTTTGAATTCAATTTTATATTTTTTAATAGTTCAGTTCGAGTTCACCCATTAACGAAAATGTTCAATTCGGTTCAATTTGTGTTCGTGAAAATTACATGTCCCTTTTGTGATTGACAGCATAATAATTTTTGAGACAACATACATCGGTTTATTACTGTAAACAACATTGTACAGGTAGTATTTGCAAATACTTATATATTAGCAGTTGGCAGTGCACGAATTGGAAAAATTTAATTATGATGCTCAAATTAATGATTTAATAACTGCGTCCCAGATCCCAGTTTATTACTGTAAACAACATTCTGCATTAATTGTGGTAGACTAAATAAATGAAATAAAAACCCGCCACAACTATTTGTTCTTCATTCGATTGTTGTCCCCTTTTACCGCTATAACTTCCAAGCTGGGGTCATAACTCTTAATCTTCTATGTTTCGGTCCTAGCCGAAGTGTATTAATATTGCAGGTAAACGTTAGTGTGCTATCTGTTGTTGATACGTCGGCGTTAACGACCGTTTTCCTTTACTCTATCTCCGCCCAGATCAGAAGTTGTTGAATAATTATTTGTCATTCTCAAAAATAAATCTTTCAGATTCAATAATAGTGGATTAATGGACTTATATTGGATTATACTTTTACAGTAATTATATTTAAGAATATTTATTTTATTGAGTGACTGTATAATAAATAATCCAAATATTTAATTCAAATAAATTTGACTAAAAGAATGAAATAAATAAAAATATGAGCTGATACTCCTACCGCACAGGATACAGGTGTGCGAATCATAGCGTTTAATTTTACTTAGAATTTGAATGCAATGATAAACCATTGCATTCGAAAAAACGATTCTGAGCGAATTCAGTCAGATTATAATTTTCGTTTGAACTAAAAATATCAACTTAAAACAGCTATAAAAAAATATTGAGATTGGGATTTAAATATTTTATTATGATGTTAAGTAATATGTAAGTATACTTCAGTGAAATTTTCAGACCTAAATACCAAAAATTGCCAATTTAATCAAACATTATATACGTAAAACGAGAAATTTACGAAATATTCGAAGTCCTATATTTAGTAAAAAAATTTAAAAAACGGTTCCAAAATTTTACCACATATATATAGTAGCTATGTGAATACCCAAAAAGAACTTCAGGTCCCTATCTTAAAAATTGCCTGAGTTTACGTGAAATATAGAAATTAAATTTGTCAAAATTTCATTTTTCGTGAAAAATGCCGCTTTTTGTCATTTTTTCTACTGCATAGCGTCAATTTTGAGAAATTCAAAAAATGACCTAAGTAAAGTACCAAGTACATCCACTTTTCTACCGAAAACATATCCTATTCGTGAAAATCGGAGCATTATTTCGAGTAGTATTTTTGTACACAGACATAAAAAAACAAAAAACAAAAAACAAAAAATAATCAGACATCATTGTAAAACCAATACATTCTTCGCTTCGCTCAAAATCTAAAATTAGATGAACAAATATTTAATTAATATCTTTGCTACAGATAGTCCAGAACATTGTGTACAAAGGGGTAAGAAAATTATATTTGAGTAAGAATACCGGAATTAAAAAAAAAAAAGGAAATTATATAATAAAAATTATTTTTATCAATTATAATTATTATATTCTCAATTATTTTACTAATTAAGTAGGTTAATCGTAAAATATTTACAAAATCTACATTATATTATTATCATTAATATACATTACGAATAATTTAATTATTATTTCTTTTAGATTTCATTCGTAAGTAGTTTTTAATTTATAATATTATTAATATATGTTTAATTGTTGATCATATGAATGGACTTAAAATATTTATATTTGAGAAATCAAGTAGTTAAGAAGCTGTTAAAGAAATTTTTATTGAATGTGAAAATAATTAATTGAGTAATATAAATATTTTTTTTTTTTTAGAATATACTAAGAATGAACTAAATATAAGTAAATATTTTATATAAAAAAATAATTTTAAATTATCGAACTAAGTACCTACTAATGGAAAACATTCCCATAAATAGTGATAGACTAACAATATTTTCGGCTTAGCTCGTTATAATTTTTAAATGTACATACTGATATAAATATATTATAAATAGTAAATTTTATAATACAAGTACGTGAGAAAGTATCGTTATTTAACATAATTACATAATCCTTATAATTTCAATGTTACTAATATGTAATAGTTAGAGAGTAGGTAACTAGAATTTTAGATTCTGAGCAAGTGAAGAATGTATTGGTTTTACAATGATGTGTGATTTTTTTTTTTTGTTTTTTTTTTTTTTATACTGTAGACACTTTTACTACACGAAATAATGCTCCGATTATTACGAATAGCGGCGATATTCGTGACTTCGTGAGCTTCCATATACCACGTCAAGGAAGAAGGCTGGCAGTGTAGACCATCTACACGTGATATCCGAATTATTATTATTTTATTATTTATTTCTTTGTATCATTATCTATTACATGTATGTTTTATTTGTCATCATAATATTTGTGTAAGTGGGCGCCTGCGCGATTATGTTATAAAATATTATTATTTATAAAATTATTACTAGTAAAAATAATTAGGTATTCTTGTGTGCCTGCAATTTGCGGCATATCAATAAATTGCATTGTTGTAAATATATACATCCACATATAAATTTCCATACCCGCTGTAGACGGAGTTTTTCATTGGTGCAAGTCATTGGCGGCAACCGTGAGAGGACCCCCGATGGCAAAACAATATTATTATAATACTTTGGAACTAAACTGAGATTAGTTAAATAATATGTAGTTCAGTTTCTATATAATGTTCAGACCGTTTAATTTAAAATTGCCATTTTATAAAATATTATGGAGAGAAATAATGAGATTTTTAATAAATTTTAAAAATGTTTTATTATTAAGAACAATTATTGTTACGATTCCAAATTTTACAACTTGTGTAAAATACATACCTATGTGAATAACTAAGAAGTCCAAAATTTTCTGAGTTTTCATAAATTATTGAAATCCATTTATTAAAAATTTCAGTTTTCGCTAATATTAACAAATTTTAGTCATTTTTTTGGAAGTCTTTTCTATTGGATAAATTCAAATTTAAGAAATTTTGAAATTGGTTTAAATAGAGTGTCATCTATACTTGACTCTCTACTTTAAACACTCGCTGCATTCGAAGCATTAATTCTGGTCAAAAAAGTGTTTAAACATATGAAAAAATATGTATGTAAAACCAATGCATTCTTCACTTTGCTTAAAATCTAAAATAATGAAATTTTATATTATCGGCATTTCAGATCCGTTGATATTTTCAATAGTGAATTATATTCAATCGATATTTTTATTACTCTATTAAAATATTATTCCTTATCCTTTTATATACCTTTTTACTAATTAAAAAAATGTAATTAATAATAATTTTCTTTTAGCTACGGGTCCTGATGAATTAGGAGTTGTTCGAAAATTAATACTTACACGAGGTAAGTACATTTATATAAAATAGTTTAAGTTAGATAATATATTAACAAATGAAAAGAAAAGCTAAGAAAGTTTTGTGGTTAAATATTAATTTATTAATCAATTAAATGTTACTCGTTCCCAAAATATACTTATAAAACTAGTGATTATAAATAATGGACTATTTTTTAACATACATTTTAATTATACCTTTTATTTAAAAAAAAAATTGTCTACAAAAAATTTTACACCACAACATAAAATTTTTAATTTAATTCATAAAACACTTAATGTAATAATTTACATTATCCTGTAATATAATTTAAAATAATTTCAATTTTAGAGAATTATGAAAATGGTAAGTTATTATCATTATATAAGAATCTATTTATCATCGAATATAATAAAATTGTAAATGACGAGTACGGATACTATGCCACAAAACTATGTTCTTGGAGTTAAAATGTTGTCTATTAGTCATGCACCCTGTAGCTATAATTCATTATAACAATAAAAAAATTTAAAGAATAATATAAAATAAAATATTACAAAATATTAGATATTTGTAATGTATTTGTTCAATGTTATTTTATATATTATGATCAAATTCTATTTCCAAGTACGGTAAGTATTTCACAGGAAAGGTGCACAGTATCACTGTTTCTAAATAAACTTCCTATATACCCTGAAATAGCACTGTTTTCAAAGTAAAGGAAGTAAAATCATTTAAGTGAATCTTTATCTAGCTACAATAATTAACTCATTCTTTAAATATAAAAATTATAACAAAATATTAACTAAAAATATAAAACACTATACTATGAAGTTATTGACACACCTTAGAGCTTAGAGGCTTAGACCTTGATTGTGAAATTATTATACTAATGAAGACAACATTATGTCACGTGAGAAGTATTATTAAATTTGTCAAGGTCATCTGTAGGTACAGTTATATTGAAATTCATCAAAATAGTTCTAGTCAGATGATATTTAGGTAATAAAATTTTAAAATGTGAATGCCCAATGACGTTCATTGAATATAATTACGTTTTTAATTTACTAATTATATATTTATTAAATATAATAAATTAATAACCAATAATACACCTATTATCCACTCATATATTTTGTTGGGCCTTGGGTTATGATGTTCTCTGAATGATAATTTTGTTGTAAGTCTAAGTTTTAAATATAATAGATAACTAAATACATTTAAATGGTATGCTTTCTAAATATTTTATTGAAATTTAATAACAATGAATTTTTTTATAGCTAGAAATTATACTTTTTTATTCTATTTCTATAGGTACTTTTTAAAGTATAAAAAAAAGAAGATCTGATACTCCTGCCGTTGGGATATACACAAGCTGTGCAAATTATAGTGTTTAATTTTAATTGGAATTTGAATTTGGGCCTTAAAGTGACTTTAGGTTTTACTTATAAGTTATAACTCATTTTTCTCGTTTCTGCCCTTCATTTTTTTTAATTTTATGTTTTCTTTGTTTTTCGTGTTATTACAAAGTGGCGCCCAACGTGGGTTAAATGACAAAATAAAACAAATAGAAGAAAATAATAAAGCAATATTGGATTAAAAGAATTTAGAAAATTTAAATATTTTAGAAAAACTTAATACTCTAGAAAAAACAAAATTAAATCTTGAAGAATATTTGGAATGTAGTACTAGATAGTTAGTATTGTTAATAGTTAGTGAGAGAGTGTAGTGTGTGTGTGTGTGTATGGCGTACTTTACTGACCTATATACTGTGGTAAGAGATTTGTTTTTTTTATTAATGTAATGTGATAATTAGGGAACGGATTTTAATGCAAATTGCATTTTTTTCTGAATGTCCGAAAACATTGCTTTCCAAGCAGAAAGTTCATTTCATACATCAAGGAATTAAAAAATGTAATTTTTATTTTGCATTTTTTGGCATTTTAAGACTTTATTACATTTTTAGAGCATTTTTTGACATTTTTAGTGCATTTTATATGTTTTTAAGTCATTTTTATATAGGAATGGATAAAATTTGATAAAAATGTATAAACATTCGTTCTAAAAAAATAAAAATAAATATTTATTATGTTTTTACCGATCAGGATAAACTCGGACGAAATTATCGTTGACACGTGTAGTCACATATAAGTTACAACATTATTATTACACGCAATTAAGTACCTAAAGATGAGATAAGATATACCTATAATTTTTATTTTTATTGTATTTAAATATTTTCTATCAGATAAGTTTTTCATAATTATGTGTTTTTTATAAGTTTTAAGTTCAAAATTGTGTTTTATTGAATTTAAATACATTTCTAAAGTTTTTTGGGGCATTTTTTTAGTGCATTTTTTTGATATTAAAGCACTTTTTTAAGGCATTAAGTCGTATTTTTTTAGGACATTTTTCTTATGTTTTATTGCATTAAAGTCCGTTCCCTAGTGATAATTATTCTTTATTTCTTTGTGCCCATCAATTAATTTGTTTATTATAATAAAAGAGACAATTTATATATTTGTGTGTAGTTACTTTTTGTAAGTTACTTATAACTAGGGCTCGGATTTTAATGCAATTGCATCTTTTTTTGGAATGCTTGACACGATGCTTTCCAAGCTATAAATGTGTTTTAAGAACTCGTTATTCTAATAACGAATATTTTTTTGAGCATTTTTTCCATTTTTTGATGTTTTTGATTTTTTATGGCATATTTTATAGTTTTAGATCATTTTTACCTATTTCTTGAAAAAATTTATTACCTATATTAATATTAAAATATAAAATATTTGTATAATTTTGTACTGTTTATTCATTATTATTTTATTAACCATTAATTTAATCAGCCGATTAAAATACCATACATACGCGCCTAGCCTTAATAAGATATAAACTGATTAGTCAATTATATACAATTATATTTGGGTATCTCCTTATTGTACGATTGACAATTAAATTTTGATTTATAAAAATTTATTAGCTGACAACTGCCGATCATTTAAATTTGAAAATATAAAAAAAAAAATTCTTATTGTTCAATGTAATATTTTTAATACTACAAGTAATACAGATAAATTAAAAGAAATTATTAATTGATTTAATTATGCAAATATTAAGTTATTGTATCATTTCTGTTTCAAAATGATTCACATAGCTCAAATTCAATTTTTTATAATACCTATAAAATAATAATATTTTTTTAATTATACTAATTTTTTTAATTTTAATAAAAAATTCGTACTTTTATACAATTATTATGTTTTTATTTCGAAAAAAAAATTTAGAGCATTTTTTAATTCATTTTTTGAAGTTTTTAGGTCATAAATGCATTTTTTGATTGGACATTTTTTGGTTTTTTCAGTGCATTAATATCCGAGCCCTACTTATAACAATATGATATTCGTGAAAAATGGGATATTATTTAGAGTAGTAAAAGTGTCGCCTACATAAATAAAAATAAAAAGAAGAAAAATGATTAAAAATTTAAAATATTATAGAACTAAGAAAAGCAATAATTACATATTTATGCTTTTTTTATTTAGATGCAATTATTGAAGTTTGTAAAGCTAATATGATTGGCGTTTTGATTAAATATAGTAATATTGGTATGTATGAAATATAATAATTAATTTAATTTTTATAAATAATCTAGAAAATATTCAATAATATAGGCAATACTGCTATAGACACAATAAAAACCGTTATAATAACTATTTAGAATAGGAATGATTTGTCACTTTAGTAATGATGATGACTGTAGAATAACATTTTATTTTATAAAATTATATATTTATAATTTTATATGACTTTATTATAAATAATAATTTATAGAAATGTAAGTAGGTAATATAAAACGTTCAAATATATATTTTAATTGGGAATATAATATTCAGAATATAACTGATTTTGAGAATGTGTCGAAGTGTCTAGATCCTGGTATTACTACTTGTAGTATAACTATATAAATAAAGGAAGTGGAAATTAATGAAAAATCGAATAATCTTATTAAATGTAGGTACTTGTTGGGCCGCGATATCTGTCGTTCGTATATCATGCATGCCGTGTAAATGTATTATAACAATTAAATAATGAAATACGAGTATTAACTATTAAGCACATAATTCTTGAAAAGTGATCCTTCTAGTTGTTTTGTAATCAAAACTGGTATTGTTTTTATTTCGTTTTGGATTATTGTTTATTTACAATTAAATACTTTAAGATTTGTAAATAAATTATATAATTATTAATTACGTATTATTATATAGACATAATAGGTATATAAGACATAACAGATAATTTTTGTAGTTTTTATTTCTTGCCATAGAAAATTAAATATTATTTTAGAGCACCTTATTCTATTTCATTTTCTATAGTTCATTATTTAAAATATAAGTTATCTACTAATAATAAGAACTCTACATTTACTAGGTTTTATTTCACAATAACTCGGGAAATCTTGAACTAAGGGAATTGCAAATTTTTTTTGGTACTAATCATATTAACCATTACACTAATTATATAAGTAATATTTATGCTATAAAATTTGGAACCATTACGTTTTTTTTCTACTAAATATAGAACTTGGAATATAAGACAAAAAAATTTGAAAAATGTCGAAAATTTTATTATAGCATACTAGTATCTTCAAGTATTTCCAAAATACATATTAGAAAAATCTCAAGTCTCATTTTTTTTTTATAGGTGTTTTAAGTTAACACTTTAGTACTCGTATAATTGATATTTATGGTGTATATTTGCGGTTTAGTATTATTATTTCTTAATATATTAAAATAATGTTATATAAAATTGACAAGAAATTTTTAAATATATTAAAAATTTTATTCAAGTATTCTTAAATATTGGTTAATGTATTTCTTGAATGATAGAAAATATCAATTATTAAATTTTTGTATAAGTGTTTAAATTTGAAATTTTAGTATAATCTATATTTAAAGTATTTATATGGATTCTTCTTATTATATTTCAATATTATTTTACAATAATGTAAAAAAATCGACAAGAAATATTAAAAAATTCTGAAAATTTTTGTTAAAGCACAAATATATATTAGTTAACTCAATTCATAATAATAATGAATAATATATTTAAGTTTTTTTTTCGTGTATCTGTTTAAAGGGAAAAAGAAGAGCTTATACTGATGTGGAAGGGTTGGAGGTGTAAAGAGAATAGTGTTAAATTTTTAATTAAAGTTTAAGTGCAATGATGAATCATAACATTCGATTATAGAGTCTGATTGATGTATGTATTGTCAGATTTGAGTATTTAGGCGACAAATTTAGGGGTTTTATGATAAATATTTGATTATCAAACTTAGAGATCGATAAATATAAAAATGTTCATCAGTACATAAATTATCTGTTGAACTTTGCTCAAAATCGTTTTCACGAATGTAATGATTCATTAGTGCATTTAATATTAATCAAAATTCAACACTATCCTCTTTACACCTGTATCCCTTCCACACCAGTAGCCCTCCCCTTGCTTTTTTGACAATGATATTATACATTTGGTTTATCGATTTAATTATATTCATCAAAATATAAAACAAATAAATCATTCAACTTAGTTGCGTTTAGGTGTAATGGTTTATTCTTTATTAATATTATTATTTCTAATTTTCTAATTTTTCTGAAAAATGTTTTCACTTATTATTATATATATATATTATTACTTTTTTAATATAAAATATTCAGATACATTATTTTTATACGAATCTACACAATAACATTCTGTAGTTCTGTAGTAAGAACTATTTCAATAATATATCTCTATATACCACTAATCACGACATCACGTAGGTATACTATTGTTTTTTTAAATATTAAATAATATCTAAAATTTTCATATTTATTAATTAAATTGATTTAATATTGGTTTTTGTTTTTATTTTATTTAGCCGAACGAATGCAGAGCATTCGTAAATACTGTGAAGAAAAATATAAGAACAAAGTGATTAAAATCAATAAAAAAATGTCAAGTAATAAAAGCAGTGGATCTGGATCTGGACCTGGATCTGGACCTGGATCTGGATCTGTATATCAAATTGGTGTTTTGGAAAATTAATTAAAAATTAATATATATCTTATATTAACAAAAAGGATCAGTAAAATTAACGAAATTTATAAAAGTGATTTTTTATTCATTAACTAATAAAAATTTATTATTTCAATAGAATATTTATTATTAAAATAAATTTTTAATTTAATAATTTAATTTTTATATTTTAAATTAACAAAATCAATGGAATAAGGATACAATTGTGCAATCATAGTGTTTAATTTTAATAATAATTTAATGCAATGATAAACCATTGCATTCGAAAAAACGATTCTGAGCGAAATTCAGTAAGATAATACCTATTTCGTCATTTTTTTCATAATATAGTCGATTAACTAAAAATATCAATTTAAACAGCTATAAAAATAAAAGATCTGGGATTTTTCTAATATTTTTATATGATGTTTAGTAATATGTAAAATTAGTAAAACTATTAAGTTTAGTAAAATTTTTCAGACCTTGATGCAAATTCTATTATCTTTTTGTCACATACTAGTCTTTTATTCATGATCTATGTCTTTGATCAATGATCCGTGATGGGTCAACCCCTGGGAGGTGCTAAAACAAGTATTACGATGGAAATTTATGTTTATAGATGTTTACTAATGGTTTCAATTTAGTTGTTGAATTTAATTCGTCAAAGGAAAAATGTCGTTTTTTCTGTTACATGGTGTCAATTTTGTGAAATTCAAAAAATCACCTAAATGAAGTACTAATTAAATACAATTTGCAACTAAAAACATGTACTGTTCGTGGAAATTGGAGCATTATTTCGGGTAGTAAAAGTGTCTTCAGACATAAAAAAGAAAAAAAAAAAGAAGAAAAAAAAAGAGCTGATATCCTGACGCATAGGATACAGTTGTGCGAATCATAGCGTTTAATTTTAATTAGAATATAAATGCAATAAGGTATTTTTTAAAATAATGACATTTTTTATTAAATATTTAAAACGCAAAATTTTATCACACATATAGTATATAAATGAACACCATATATAATTTTTAAGTTCTATATAAATGCTCATAAAATCTAAAAATAGATGACTATATCTGATAGAACATAGCTCAAAATATTTTTCCAATTGTAATGGTTCATCATAGCATTCAAATTCTAAATAAAATTAAACGCTATATGATTCCACACACCTGTATCCCATGCGGCAGGAGTATCAGCTCTTCTTTTTGATACTTTAAACAGCTATAAAAAATGACCTTTAATGTTATAATTCACAATTAATTGGAACTGAGTTAAGTAAAATGTATTTCAGCTTAAATAAAATTTTCAAAATTTTTAAAAATTATTTGTCAATATTATTTAACATTATTGTAAAATATTGTAATATAATAAGAAAAACCCATATAAATAATTTAAATATTGATTTTACTGAAATTTCAACTTAAAACAGCTATAAATAAAACTGAGAATAGAGATTTTTCTAATGTTTTGATTTGATGTTAAGTAATATGTTTAGTTAAACAGTTACTTTAGTAAAATTTTCAGACCTTAATACCAAAAATTACGTATATAAAATTACGTATTATAATTACGTAAAAACGAGAATTTTACGAAATATTCAATGTCCTATATTTTGTAGAAAAATTAACCAAACGGTTCCAAAATATTACCACATTCATATAGTTGCTATGTGAACATCTAAAAAAATTTTCAAGTCTCTATCTTCAAAATTTCTTGAGTTATGGTGTAAAATCGAAATCGTATTCGTCGAAATTACAGTTTTCGTGAAAAATGCCGTTTTTCGTCATTTATTCGTCGTTTTTTCTACCGCTTAGGGTCAATTTTGAGAAATTCGAAAAATGGTCTTTAATATAAAGCACCAACTACATCAACTTTCCAACCGGAAACATATGATATTGGTGAAAATCGGAGCATTATTTCGGGTAGTAAAAGTGTTTTCATCTTCGTACATAAAAAAAAAAAAGAAAAGAAAAAAAAAGACACACATCATTGTTAAACCAATACATTCTTGGCTACGATCAGAATCTAAAAGACACACATCATTGTAAAATAAATACATTCTTCGCTTCGCTCCGTTAAGAATCTAAAATCTTATTAATTTCACAAAGAACAATTTATTGTTTTAAATGTATTATGGTTATAATAAAAAAAAAAAATTAAATATTATATTAATTTAATGTTATATAAAATATAATATATATATATATAAATATTTTAATAATTTAAGTTTATCAAATATAATATAGGTATTAAAATATAATTATAATATAATTATAATATTATAAAATATAATATTATAATATAATATTGATATATTTTATCCATCGAAAAAAATTATTTTGTTATTAATTGTTTGAGAATATACATTCTGAATTAATATTTATTTCAATTATTTATTTATAGTTCTTTTTATAACCACAGTTTTTTCTCCCTGATTTTAACCAACCACCGATTATTAAGTCAACGCGTAGTGTTATTGTTTTCTTTTCCTGGTCTTTTTACCATGATATAACGGTTTACATAGAGTAACATAAAAAAAAATACGGAATAAAATATTTGCAGTGGTAAGAAAATGTATGTCTGGACCCACCCCCCAACCCTCTGAACAATCATCCTCCGCACTATCATACCATAGCAAAACACATATAGCATACCTCATTCATATCTCTACTATAGCTCCACCAGAGCTCCGCCTTAACGCTAGAGCTTATTACGACCACGTACCTATAGATGTTTTACCCTTTCCTATTTTTTTTTAAAATAATGATTAGAGATTTGTAAATTTTATTGGATGTTCACATAGGTACGACTACATACATGTGGTAAAGTTTTGAAACCGTTCAGTTAATTTTTTTACAATATAAAGGACTTTGAATATTTCGAAAAAATTCGATTGTACATTATTAACTGAAAACACTTATTTTATAAATTTTTATCTATTAATGATTTCTGTCAATTAAAGAATAACTAGTTAATACAATTAATACATTAATTAATAAACATTATTATAAATATAAAAATATTGATATTTTATCCAATATTTAAATCGAAATTTTAAAATATGAAATAATTTAAATTTAATTTCCCATTAAAGACTTTGAACAGTCAAATTAATATCTATATTTTATATAATTATAAAATTATAACGATTTATTTATTAATATTATATTATATTAATAATATAATATTAATAAAATATTAATAATAATATATTATATTTATTAATATTAGTTCATAGTTTCATACTTTTAAAATTTGTAATGCACACTGTTAATTTTGGACTACACACTTTGTGCCGGGAGTTGATTAAAAAAATAACTTTTGCAATATTTTCAACTAGAAGTTTGACACTCTGGTTTCCGACGACTAGAACAATTTTTTCACATCGAAATATAACAACAATAGTAACGCGGAATACAATAAAAAAGAAAACTGTTTCTACCCATCATATAATATTATATATCATGATTTTCGAATCATAAGATCAGGGGTGGCCAATAGGTCGATCGGGACACCATTTCGCATTTTCTTAAATTTTTTCAGAAGACAAATAAAATATTTTTTTTTTTTGTAAATTTTTATATATCCCACGAATATAAAAATTAGATTTAGAATTAGATTTAATAATACATATTTATATTGTAAAATAAAAGTAATAAAATAAGTGTAACACGCATGTATATACATAGGATTTATTTTTGTTTTTTAAGAATGGTCTCGCGATTACCTAGAGAAACTCAGAGGTCAATCACAAATCAATTAAAGTTGACCACCCCTGAGCCCCTGATATAGATGATAATATAGGTATAGATATTATATCAGTATACAGGGTTGTCATAAAATAATAATAATAAACTACAGTTGTCAGTACTCAGTAGTTTAACGCCTTAACGGTTACATGTACTATTTATATCATAATGCGATACGATACGATAATTCATAATAGAATGAGCGGGTGCTTCGACGAGCTACGAAACGTCCACTACTACACAAGTAAGTGGGCATGACTAAAAGTAACGATGAAAAAACCGGTAAATGTAAGTTGCGTCCAAATAAAAAGGTATTTCTTAGGTACATATGTAAGTTGCGGCACGGTATTTCTTAGGTACATATGTGAGTTGCGGCTCGGTATTTCTTAGGTACATATGTAAGTTGCGGCTCGGTATTTCTTAGGTACATATGTAAGTTGCGGACCGGTATTTCTCAGGTAATACGTAAGTTGTGGCGCGTGTGCATATAAACAAAACGTACATTGTCTCGGCACTATGCGGCAAATAAACAATTTTCATTGGTTAGTTCAAAAATACAAAGGTCTCGCGAAGCGAGGTTTTAGGTCACACGAAACCACTGCCTATCCGCACCAGTATCCGTTCTATGGGGTAGGTATTAGGTAGGTATTTTGTAGTCCCAGGAAAAGTGGCGTAAAGCGGCGCTTGAGAAATTGAGCGATGCCGCCATGCGTAGCGAGCGTCCTTCCACTTGAAAAGAACTGCAATTTTTTATTTTTGTATCTTAAGTATACCAATTAAATAATCAAAATTGATTTATTATTTAAGAAAAATGCGCAAAAAAAATGTATCCGGGACGCAATTTACTTATACCCAAAAAATACTCGGGCCGCAATTTACATACACCCAAAAAAAAACCCGGGCCGCAATTTACATCAAAAAGGTACTTTTGGACACAACTTACAGTCACCCGAAAAAACACCTAAAAGCGATACAGTACCACGGCTCTATAGCCATATCTACTTGTATATATGGTTGCCGAACGACTGTAAAAAATGTAGTTCAAAAGGTATATTGGTTTTCACACCAGCATAATATAACATTTCCTAGGTGATAAAAATATTAACTACTTTCGACTTTATCAATGATTATGGAATTCTGAATAAGAATAATAGTTTATTAGTTTATTACATGGCTATAGATGTACATCCCTATAGCCATGGTTTATTACTTTATTAGTTTAATAGTTTATTTAATTCAAATTTCAATATAATAAATTGTAAACAATAAAGGTATTATAGTTATTATAAAAAAAAAATCGTTATTACTTATTAGCAGAATATACTTAATTTATTATTTAGGAAGTACCTACCTAACTAATTTTGATAATTTATTTTTTTTTATTTTATTATATTGTTTTGCTTCAATATTTTTATAATAGCTATGTTCACGCATTCCAATTGTTATATTATATTAAAAACATATCTGTGAGAATTTCACTTTTGTGTTATTTACAACTCCATGTTAGTGAAGAAACATTATGATTATTTTGTAGCATAATTTTTTTTTTTTTACTGTACCTATTTCCATATAATATTAACAGCGTAATATTATAATTATAATTATTATTTAATTAACTTTTATAAATAAAATTTAATTTTGTTTCTCTTTTAAGAAGCATGACTTTTTAGACATTTATTCTAAGTTTTCAAGTGGGTGGGATATTTTGAAAATAAACTATTTACACTTCTTCCTTGCAATTTAAATAAAAGTACCCCTACGATATGAATATATTGCAGGTATATTAAGTTATAATATATTAACTTTTCTTTTTTTGGTCTCACTTTCATAATTTTCCTCTTTATAGTATATAAATATAATTTATAGATTCTTCTATAGATTTTTTTATAGTTTATAGATGGATTAGCAGCATCCAAAAGTTTAGAAACATAAGGGCATATCTAAAATTACGTTTTTTATTTTTGAAAAATGGTTATAATTTTCCCCGAAATATATTCTTAAGAGGCCCGTTGCTGATGAAATTTAAATACAAAAACATGCCTCACAGCAAAAACTCTAACGCCTCACAGTTTAGTCCAATTTCGATTATTATTTTTTATTTGAAAGATAAAATCCCCTTACAGGGCGGATTGACTATTACAATAGTGGTAATAAACATTAATTATTCAAAATTATGAAATTTTTCAAAGTACTTATTTTTACTTTATTAAAAATATTAAAAATAAATAAATTAGAATTCAATCCGCCCTGTAAGAAGTTTTCCTCTTTCAAATAAAAAAAAAAAAAAAAAAAAAAAAATTAAAATCTGACTATTTTGTGAGGCGTGAGAGTTCTTCCAGTAAAGATGGTTTTGTCATAAAAATTATGATCGTACGATAAACACATTTACTTGGGCGTGAGTGGAATTCATTTGGGTTATATAACAAAACGGGAAACACACACTAATTATCATTTGCACACTAACACAACAACATCGAATCGACCGCCGCCGATCACTATGTTAAGAAACTGCCGGAATTTTACTCCTTAATAAATAGCCGGCACCGGGAGTATTTTTTCTGTCGCGTAAGGTGAATTTTGTAAAATTCGAATAATTTCTATAAAGTGCCAACTACATCCACTTTCTAATTGAAAACAAATGCTATTCGTGAAAATTGGAGCATTATTTCGGATAGTAAAATTGTCTTAAGACATGAAAAAAAAAACGAAAATCACACGTCATTGTAAAACCAATATATCAAAAGAACTGATACTCCTGCCGCAGGGATATAGGTGTGCATATCATAGTATTTGATTATAATTATAATTTAAATGCAATGTTAAACCATTGCAATCGAAAAAACGATTCTGAGCGATGTTCAGTCAGATAATATAGGTATTGATTAATAGATTGCCGTTTTTTCGTCATTTTTTCATCGTTTTTTCTAACGTACAGGATCAATTTTGAAAAATTCGAAAAATGACCTAAATAAAGTACCAAGAACATCCACTTTCCTACCGGAAACATATGCTATTTGTGAAAATCGGACCATTGTTTCGGGTAGTACAAGTGTCTTCAGTCATAAAAACAAAAAAATATAAATATTAATTTTAAACAGCTATAAAAAAAAATGTTACCATGGATTTTTTTAATATTTTAATATGATGATTCAGACATAGTAAGAAAAAAAAAACGAAAAAAAAAAACGCAAAAAAAAAAACGGCGGTCACCCATCCAGCTATCGATGCCTGACTACGGTGCTCAACACTGAGATAACGTTCGAGAATATTTCGCCGACTACACCACACGCGTCTCCCATAGAGCCACGTTTTTGTGAATGCCAATTTTTCGTCATTTTTTTCATAATATTTTCGTTTAAACTAAAAATATCAACTTTAAACAGCTATAAAAAAAAATTGAGACAATGGATTTTTCTAATATTTTGAATTAATGTTAATTAATATATAAATATACTTCAGTAAAATTTTCAGACCTTAATACCAAATATTGCTAATTTTATCAAACATTATATACAAAAAAACGAGAATTTTACGAAATATTCAAAGTCCTATATTTTGTAGAAAAATGAACGTAACGGTTCCAAAATTTTATCACATATACATAGTACCTATATAAACTCCCAAAAAAAATTTCAAGTCTCTAACTTCAAAATTGCCCGAGTTATCGTGAAATATTGAAATCGAATT
>JAIUCT010000017.1:10143108-10213234 GCA_021307375.1 Tetraneura akinire | reverse complement strand
AAAAAAAAAAAAAAGACACACATCATTGTAAAACCAATACATTCTTCGCTTCGCTCAGAATCTAAAATCTTAAAATAAAACATATAAATTTATGTAATATTTACACATATGTGAACAATATTTTATAACTAATGGTATTACTACACGTAAGAGAAAAATGTTTATTAATATAATTGAATAAATAATAAATATTATAGAATTAATTTTATAACAAACACACATTTTATTCTTTAGTAAAACCTAATCGTGTAATTGTTGAAAAAAATGAGGTCTTTTAATACAAGAGTTTTAACTTTCACTTGGTTTATTATATTATGCTACATCGTTTATGAAGGTATTTTTTATATATTATATTGTATCTCTTTATTTAATAATTATTATAGCGTAAACAGTAAAATAGGTAAACAGTATGCATTGTAACAAAAAAAAAATTATTTTGTATTCAACTAGGTATCGAACATTGAAAATGTTAATTTTTCGAAAAAATCTGTTATATTTATTTATGATAAAAATTTTTAATATATAAATATTAAATATATTATGTTATTATGGTATATTTTTATTATTTCCGTGTTAATTTTAACAAAAAACATGAATACAATATATTTAATATCTTACTATAATTTTGTAATTACTCTGGGTTAATAATGGTTAATCAAATTGTTTTTGAAATATTATCCTAGTAGCTATAAAAGTTATGTCCACATGTAAATTTCCTATAAGCCGCCCGAGTGGTGTATGCCGCCATAGCGTTGGTGTCATATTATTGCCGTCCCGCATAAATACGCTCTCCTACCAATCATCGTATTTCGTATGGTACCAATGTCTGGATCCATCGTACTGTTATTACCTCCTCCTTACCATAGCATATGGATATTAGGGTATATCTGTTTCCGAAATACGTGTTAATTCTTCATAATGCACCCGAGTAGATTATACTACCGCCGTACGATTATGTTTCCCTCTCTATCTCATCATAGGCTATGTTTAGATCCGCCACATATGTTAACTACCCATAGGCCATAAGCCAACAAAGCAATCATTTGTTTTTACCGCGGTTATTTGAATTATTGCAAAGATGTGGTGGGCCTTATAAATGATTAATATTTTATTAAAAAAAAAATAAAAATAAAAAATAAAATTATTTTAATATTATTTTTTTAACAATTAATTGATATAAAATATTTAGTAATATTACGAAGCTGTTCAGTGATATTTAAATAATTAATTTTATAAAAATATGTCTAACACAACATCATTTTTTCACACACTGAATACATACTTAGAATTAATATAATATATATTTTTTTAACCCTATAAATTTAATATGTAATAATACTGGATATTTTTTTTTTTTATATTATTTTATAATATTTGCTCATGATTCGTCATTCACACAAGCTTGCAATCATATTGTATACCAGGAATTTACTGTTTTAGTGTGGCTAGTGATATTAATGTGACCATTTAATAAGAAAATGCATATTTTGTAACAGTGCCTATTTATCATCACCACAGAGTAGTTGTAATGTTTTATACTTAAGATACATTTAATATATTAATAACATTGTGAGAAATTCAAGATTTTTTTTATATATATATTAATATTGTAAAATATGTAGGTTCATATAATCTTTACTTACAGTTTCAGAGAGTCAACAGTTTATAAGAGATATCACGCAAATACATTAAATATTATAATATTATCATTTCTGAGAACTAACGATAGATAGGTACTTATAAATCCCATGGTTATGGCTTTTACTTATCATTTCTGAGAAATAAGACCTTCCACAACATAAGCGTACCTGCCGATCGATTTTGCACCGCCACTCGGGCGGCTTATAGGAAATTTACATAGGCAGTTCCAGACATTGGTACCATATGGTGAAAAGTGAGGAGAATATATTTACGCGGTAATGGCAGAAATCTGAAACTGCCACTACAGCGGCATAAACCACTCAGGCGGCGGATCGGTTTTGCCGATGGGAAGTTTATATGTGTGGCGGATCCAGAACCTTTTACCTTTTATACCTATTTACATCGGCGCATCTAGGATTTTGTTGGCCTAGGTACACATTACATGCAATATGGAAATAGTATCATATGAAGTATAAAAAGAGCTGATATTCTTGCAGCAGGGATACAGGTGTGCAAATCATAGTGTTTAATTTTAATTAGAACTTGAATGCAATGATAACCCATTGTATTAGAAAAAACGATTCTGAGCGAAGTTCAGTCAGATAATGTAGGTATCAATTAAAATTTTGACATTTTTTTATTAAATATTTAAAACGCAAAATTTTATTGCACATGTAGGGACCATATAAGTATACATATAGTACATACATGAACACCCTATAAAATTTCTAAATTCTATAAGTTCAATATAAATGCTCATAAAATCCCTTGTCACCTAAATGCCTATATCTGAAAGAACTTCGCTCAAAATACTTTTTTCGAATGCAATGGTTTATCATTGTATTTAAATTCTAATTAAAATTAAACACTATGATTTTCACACCTGTATCCCTACGGCAGGAGTATCAGCTTACTTTATACTTTAAACAGCTATAAAAAAAAAAAAAAAAAAAAAATGGAAAATGTAATAATTCACAATTAATTGGAACTGAGTTAAGTAAAATGTATTTTAGCCAGGGACTGGAATCGTACCGAAAAGAATCGGTTATGGAACCGAAACCATTTTTTAAAAATCTTGGTAACGAAACCATATGAAACCGTTTATAATTCTTTTCAAAAACCGAAACTGTTATTTTGAGCTAATGATTTTATCGGTTTTTTATGGTTTTTAAAAATGACTTTTTTGATTAAATTTGTGTGAAATGTAATAAATTGTATTACTATAAAATATAGTCACAGAAATCGGTGTTATGGGAAATAATTATGTATACTATTTTAATTTTAACCATTTTAACATGTAGACATGGTGGCCAGCATATTTATAAATGTTTAATTATACTATAATATTTTCAATTATTATATTTATAGATAATTTATTACAAATATATTTGTGATGTTATAGTACATATATGGTATTATTTCCGATGTAACTTTCATGGGTTATTAGGAATTACCTATTTTTATATATTATAAATTTATAAATAATCATGTGGGTACGTTATTTTAAAGTGACTATAATACAAATATGGAATTAAATTATGACGCTTTAGTGCATGATAAGTAATAAATTTTTATAAATTTCAATTGACAATGATAAAAATTAAAAGAATTTATAATGACAAAATTTAATTCATGATAAAATTACAAAATGAGCAATTATATTTGACAGGTTTTTATGGTTCTTGGATATGTAAAGTTGATTACAAAATTCATTTTCAGATAAATTAGTTCAATGCATAATAACTAAAGAAAAAAATATTATGCAAAACAGAGTGTTGCTAGCAGCAATCTTCTTGGATTCAAAGTAACATTAAATGATGAACAATGCAATATTGCTATAGCTATTTAATTAATATTTGGATTCGCATTAAAGAAATTGAAAAAATTGATATAAATAATAGTGATATGGAAGTTGAATGTGATAAACTAATTAATATAGATATCGATAAACTTGAAAATTTTTTGAGAAATAAAGATGACTCTGCCCAATAAAATTCTAATTTAAATTTACCCAATTGCCCCCAAATCTAGATCAAAAATGATTAAATCACCTAATTAATAAATAAAATTTATGAAAATTGATAGTATTAAGATTAAGTCATCCAGAAATGTACACTCTTGCAATACTTAACTGTTTTGTCTGTTCCTTCAACACAAGTCAGCGTTAAAATTTATAATATCTCCATATAGATGTAAAATGTAATATAACATCAAAAAACTTGGAAGATCAATTATTAGTTCGTATGAACAGATTATTTTAAAAAAAATGTAGACAAGTGAAAATTATTAATATATATTAAAATATGTACTTATAATATTATATTCTTTACAATCATATAAACTCATTATTTTTTAAACAAACATTTGAACATTTGTTCATTTTCATGAACAGATTATTTTTTAAAAAAATGTAGACAAGTGAAAATTATTAATATATTCAAATATGTACTTATAATATTATATTCTTTACAAAAATATAAACTTTTAATATAATATATTTTTATAATATACAATTTTACTTTAAAATAAAGTTGATACCTAGTCAATGTTAACGTAATGTTGAAAATTTGTAATATAATATTATCGTAATTTATAAAGAACTATAATTTTTTAAATCAATAAGAATAAGGATTTCAAGGTATAATTAATTTTTTTCTAATTAAAGGAAACAGATATAAATTTTAACTTCATAAACAACAATGTATGGAAAAGTATTTTTAACTATACTACCAAAAGTATACATACATTTTTTAAAATTAAAATATTTATGTATTATATTGTATTTTTTTTTCGGTATACTTCTAATAACAATAATAATAAAAAAAAAAATAAACAATTTAAAACCAGTATTAACAGATACCAGAACCAAAACTTTAAATTTAAAATATAGAAAACCTAAATCAGAACCGAAACCTTTTAATGTACTTTAAACAAAACCATACCGAAACCGGAATCGATAAAAGCATTTAGGTTCCAGTCCCTGATTTAAGCTACAATAAAATTTTCAAAATTATTAAAAAAATTTGACAATTTTTTTTAACATTATTGTAAAATATTGTAATATAATAAGAAAAATCCATAAAATTATTTGAAAACTTACATACTTACTATAAATATTAATTTTACTGAAATTTCAAAATTTCAACAACTATAAAAAAATTGAGTCTCCAGTTTTTCCTAATATTTTGATAATACATTAAAGCTTGCCGCACACTGAATCGGAACGGAACGGAATTTTTCACATCGGAAACCGTCAGAACGGAAACGAATATTGTCCGCACACTGAATCGGAATTAGTCGTTATTCCGCAGCCATATACTGATCACATTTTTATTTTATTCTCGCACCGTGTATAATTAATCGCGTTTTTTTTTTATAATAATAATTGAGAGAAATAATTACCAGATTCTTATAAATTTCCCGAAATTTCTTCCCAAGCATTTTTCTTTATTATGGTTGTTGGAAATTAAACCCAATTTGTTTATATATATATACGTGGAATCCACAAAATTCCCAACTATCGCGGACACCTTGTGGCGCCACAGACTGGCGCCTCTTCCAAGATTGATACGCGGTCGTTCCGTGAACCCAATGTTCGTGGGTTGTCGTTGTCGAGCTTTGGTTGGACGTTGGACGTCGTTTTTTTTGAGCTGTTGCAACGTCCGCTTGTGCGTGTGCCGCCAATAAACATTGATGATTTGTAAAGTCAATGTGTGCGAGCCGTTTCTTTCTGTGTACTATATTTGTACAATTTTGTATTTATAGTCAATATTCCAGTGTGAATAGTCTGACGTACGTACGGTTTACGCGTCGTCGCATATAATTATCATATACGCGTTTTGTATATGTGTACGCGTGTGCTTCGGCCAGTATATTTGTATTGATATACATTCTCACGTGTGTGGGTCAATACCTGAGCCGTTTGGTTCCTGCCGTCCACAGGCATACGATATACCGCAACCGCAGAATCACCAGGGCCATTGCTGCGCAGGAGTTTACGGCCGTCCATTCTCCGCCCCACAACAGCCAAGGATCTTCATCCGCTCCGTCGGCTCATGTGACGTATTATTTAAATTGTTATCATTGTTCAAAATTATTTTATTTATTCATAGTAATTATCATCTTGTTATATTAGACATTATTTGTAATTGTATGTGGGCGCCTACCTTATATATTTTATATGTATATTGTTTAGTATTATTACTATTATACTTGTATGTCTGCCATTTTGCGGCACATTAATATAATCCACTTGGTATAATTCTTAAAGTATTAAACATCTTGAAGGTGCGAGCCTTAGAGGCCAACCGCTCGTTATCTGGCGTATACAATGGTATTGTAATAATATTTGTGAAAGTACAAAAAAATGTACTTTTGTACCTCACTTATAATTTGTTCATCATTGTTCATTTTTTAAACAAATTTAACAACTAATATATTTATTTATTTAATGAAATAAAATAAAATAAAATATTTACTTAATACAAAGCAAATACTTTTAGCTTCAATACACTAAAACACTACACAGCATTTGTGAAATACCAAATGATATTGACAATTGACCAATGAAAAGTACATACATTGTATCTATGAGCAATCAATCACGTTCGGAACGCTTCGGAATCCGTCAAACTATTCGATTCTGTTCCGTTCCGATCCAGTGTGCGAGGACTGCGAGGGATAATTTAAAATTATGTTATTCATTTTTTTTCGTTCCGTTCCGATCGGACGGTTCCGTTCCGTTCCGAATCAGTGTGCGGCAAGCTTAAGAGATATATATCATTATGATATAATAAAATTTTCCAAATTTTTTGGTTTTCTATTAATTTTTATTGTAAAATTATTGAGAAATAATAAGAATAATATTCGTATGGATTCTAAGATATTTGTTTAAACTAAAAATATCAACTTTAAAGCAGCTATAAAAAATTGAAACTTGGGATTTTTCTAATATTTTGATATTATGTTAAGTAGTAGGTATGTTAGTATACTTCAGTAAAATTTTCAGTCCATAATGCCCAAAATTGCCAATTTGATCAATCATTATTTACATAAAACGAGAATTCTACGAAATATTGAAATTATATTTTGTAGAAAAATAACGTAACGGTTCCAAAATGTTATCACATATTCACATATCACATATAATATATACCTATAAGTACTTATGTGAACACCCAATAAAATTTTTAAGTCTCTAACATTAAAATTGCTTAAGTTATCGTGAAATATTGAATTCGATTTCGTCAAAATTTCAGTTTTTGTGAAAAATGCCGTTTTTTCTATCACATAGGGTGAATTTTGAGAAATTCGAAAAATCACCTTTATAAAGTACCAACTACATCCACTTCCCAACCGGAAAATTATGCTATTCGTGAAAATCGGAGCATTTTTTCGGATAGTAAAAGTGTCTTCAGACATAAAAAAAAAAAAGAAGATTCACAACATCATTGTAAAACCAATACATTTTTCGTTTCGCTTAGAATCTAAAATCTATCGAGTGCTCTAGAATGTTAAACATCGTATGTACTCTAAGTAGTATCCATGATAACAAAATAATTAAGCAAGTTGTAAAATTTATTTTCTTATCTACTTACTAAATAGTGAACAAAATGTTAAATGAAAAAAAAAATAGTGAACAAATTCTACAACTGTTTAAATAATTCTAAATCTGTCTATATAAAAAAAAACACCCAATTAAATTTGCTGCCCCAAAAAAAGTGCTACCCAGGGTAATTTCTCCCCTTAGCCCCCCCTAAAAACACAACTGCCTACTTATGTTATTAAATCTAATTTTTGATTTATTTTTAAATAATTTTAGTTTGGGGTGCTGGCAGTGGTAATACCTCTAAGGCTAAGGGTAAACGTGAATATACTTTGAGTAAGATTATAGATTATTATATAAATATTATATACCAACCTGTATATTATATTGTTAATTCTATAAATAGCAATATTATTAATCAGTTACGAGCTACTGACTTTTTATATATTATACTTCTTATACTGCTTGATAATGATTAATGTTATTTTTTATATACCTATTCTTCTTATTATGTTATAACATTCACTTTTATTTATTTTTTTTAAAATCATTTTAGGTTCCAGTGATGTATCACAAAACTATACTGAATTTATGTGTATAGGTAAAATAATTTAATATTCATTTTATATTTTAGTAATTATTAAATTTTGATTATTGTAAAAGACGTAGGTATATGAAATAAAATATGTGTTATATTACACTTAAAATATTACTTTAATTCAAAGGAAAATAAATCATTTGTTTATTAAAGTTTAAAATCTAAATCAATAATTTTTTGATCATAGTACTTTTAAAAGTATACATTTTAATTATTCATTAGTTGTTGTTTATATCGTTATTATGATTAGTGATTACTAATTAGTAATTACAAAACAACAACAACGACGACCGGCGACGAATTTATTATCTGATCGGCCTTCTACGTCCGGTAATTGTTGGTGAATTATTATGATCGTTGATGTTTGTGTATTAGTTAAATATTATATCAATTTCTTTGGTTTTGTGAATTTAAATTAACGTAACTTATTTTACCTGTAGCCAACGCCCGTTTATTATTAATATTATTATTATTTGTTGTTTATATTAAGTACATAGGTACGTTCTTTTCTTCCTAACAACTTTTTGTATATATTTTATAGTATATTTTGTATTCTTCTTCTATCTCAGCTTACCGGTCCATTAAGGACCATTGCTGCCTTCAACAGGTCTCCCCATTCCCCCCTTCTGTAAGTCAACTCATATGTCACATTCTGGTCTATGGCTTTCAAATCCTTAGCAACTACATCGATCCACCGGGTCCTGGCTCCTGCCGCTCCTGAGTCTTCCTAGGGGTCTTTTTTTGTTAATCTTTTCCATGAGTACTTTTTTAGGAGCGTCTAAATCCAGGAATGTAACGCTAATTGTGCGCATGCGTAACGTTTTGGAAAAAAATTGTTATCAGTAAAGCCATATAATATAATTACACAGAATTCTATAATGTATTATAGATGTCTGTGTATAATTATAACAATGATCTCGAATCTCTGTGAATTATAATTAAGTATTTAAGTCAAAGATAAATGTGGTATTAAAAGGTATAAAACTTAAAAAATAAACAGGCCATATTTCAATGTATACAGTATTGTCAATAATAAATTATTCTGCTGTCATTAATTCAAATATTACAACAAAAACTCATTTCACTTGTATAATAAAATATAATTTTTTTTTTAAAGTGGTAATAATATTTAAAATAATAAAATATGTAAATCAAGAACACCTATTTTCTAACTTTTATAAATGTAATAATAGGACAATCCAAAGTTAAGTTTTTAAAACATTAACAATGATTCAGTTAAAATCAAATATTTAATAATAATTTTGTGCATTTCAAATAAATATTAGATATGGATAAACCATTTTTATTGTAAGATATTGTTATTATTATATGAGCTTGACTTGAGATTTAATAATGTATTTTTAAATAAGCCAAATATTTTAAAATTTGTGAAAATTTTTTAGCAATACATATGCATTGAATTCATTTAATAATATTATTATAATTAAAAAAAGTAATGACACATTGTATTTAATATTTAAATAAGAAATTTATTATTTAAATATTTTCAATTATATCTTTTAAATAGAAGTATATTATAAATTTAAAAATATTTAATTTAACAAATCTGTTATTTCAAAAATTAAATAACATCACATTAAATATCCATTGTAGCTTTTAATTTTTTATAGTTGTTTTATAAATATTCAATATTCACTTAATATTGTTGATTATTATGAAAACAAACTAATAAGTAATTAATTTTATTACCTTAACTTAATATTGTTAATAATGAACCTTAATAAATGGTTTTCTGTTATTTCTTATAATACATTTTCCGCTGATTTATTTTTATTGATAACAATTTTTATCTAAGACTCGCGCATTTGCAAATTAGCGGTGCATTCCTGTATTTAGACGCTCCTATTTTTTTATTAGTTGACCATCCGCCCTCCAAGTGTGTCCAAATCACTCTAATCTGTTATTTCTGATAAAGGTTAGTATGTCTGGTCTTTTGTATAATTTCTGCAGCTCGTCATTTTTTCTTCTGTTAAAAGTATTTGTTTCACGGTAAAAGTGTAGTCCAAATAAATTCCGGAGTATTTTTCTTTCAAATATTATTAACTTTCTCTCATTGCCTTTTGCGATACTATACTAATACTTGAAGTTGTCCACTGCTTCGAATTTCCAATTGTTTTCCAATAGGTCGTTTTTGTTTAGGTTGATCCTTGACATAACCATGTACTTAGTTCTATTGTAATTTACATATGAGCCCATAGACATGCTTACCTTAAGTAGTATTTTGGTTGTCTGGACAACTTCCTCCCTAGTCTCTCCCATCACTACAAAATCATTTGGGTAAGCCAACATAACTACAATATCCTTGGCATAAGCCAACATAACTGATTCTCCACTTATCTTTATTTGCTGACTCATGAATATATCTTACTATTTTTTCAAGAGCTAGGTTGAATAATATAGTAGACAGTGCGTCCCCTCTGCGTAAGCCGGGTTTTGCCTCAAATGTCTCCCAGCCATTCTGTAAAAATCGTATTTTGCAAATCGTTTTCTAACTACAATTTTTTATTAGATTCATATACTTCCCAGGTACTTCAAGTATTACCAAAATCTTCCATAACTCACTCCTGTCAATACTATCATGTAAGTCATCTTTCTTTATTTCTTGTATTTATTTGTAGCATCAATTGATGGATTTTGAACGGCCATCTTTCTCAGCTCATTTCTTTTATCTATTGCTTCTCTGCTTGATTGATTGAATCAGCTCTTTGGTTTAATTCTTTTTTCCATAACCAAAGTTGCACTTATATTATTAATCACTGTCTCTTTTAATTGACTGCAGCCGGATTTGATGGTTTGTGCTTCATGTCTGAATCCACCACACTCTGAAGAGTGAACTAATGTAACAACAGAAATTCATTATGTTTATTTAATAACATCAGTTATTTACATTAATGTGCAGAATCAGATATTAAAAAAAATATAGTCATAAATTCTGCAATATGTGTATAAAAAGATAATAGTAGATTATAGATTAGTCCAAAGATAACCACCAACTTATCTATATAGAAATTTACTCAAATTTTAATAAATAATTATATAGATAATTATTATATTGGACTTGGACTACAAAGAAATCAAAATTATTTTTAAATAAAAAATAAAAAATTATTATTAAATTAAATTCTGTATTTGTGTTGTATAATAATTGTATTCAATATACGTGATTATATTGATGGGAGGCAAGTGGATTATCCAATTACGTGTTAAATTAATAAATTGCATTAAATATTAATAATGACTTAGAAATATTATATATCAAAAAACAGTAGGTTATTGTCGTATTTATCTTATATATTTGATGACTATAGAGTATAGGTATTACATATTAATAAATCATCTTATATAATATGGTTATGGATAGAAAATATAAAGAATAAATTGGGCAGTAAGTATTGAAAAATATTTTAAGTTCTAACAATATTTTATACAAGTATTAATTTTACTTGATAAGTTTTATAATTATTATATGTTATATTAAATTAGTCAAGGTGGATATATGTATAATAGACATATATATATATAATTATATATAGATATATCATATATCCATCTTGGAGTTAGTAATCAGTTATTAAAATTTGTAATAAATTAAAACTTGTATACAATATGGAAAGAATGGATAGAATTGTAATAATTAATATCCAGTGATAAAACAATAATCTTGAAAATAATCTTGAGTGAAATTCAGTCAAATATACTAATTATAAATTAATGATTTATAATTTACTATATTTAAGAAAGCATAACGTTATGTATAATTAATAACAGAAATAATATTTTGAAATTTGCACCAGGCTTTTAAAATATCTATGAGCATAGACATCATAAAATATGTAAAATGAAATATTTCAAAATGTACAATCAAGAAATTTAAAACACAAAATTTGTACTTTGTAAAAATTTAAAATTTAATCGCTTAGAAAGGAATTAAACTCATTGTGTTTCGAAATATTGTATTCGCTTGCGGAAAAGTGTGTTTCATAAATCATTAAATTTTTAATTTGACTTATTCAAAACCAATTATCTTATTCGTTGTTTTTTACTACAATATACCAAAAATCCATATAAATTTCTTATTATATAGATATCACTAAAATCATCTACATTAAAATAATAAAATGTATTGTTACTAAAAGAATATTGTCACCTGCGATGTATAATATATTATAGAACTGTTTTAGATAATTATTATATCAGGAGAATTATTAAATTAATTATTATTAGTACGTTCCTTAGTGTACAATTAAGCCTTTCATAAAAGTATTCCTGACTACATTAAAAATGTACGGTATTTTCAACAAATTTAAATAAAATTTAGAAGAAGTATTTTGTTTGTGTAAAAAAAAAAAAAAAGTTTTAATAACTATTGATATCATAGATTCTGTGCCAAATTAATTACAAATTTTAATATGATGTGTGTCTTTTTTTATTTACACTTTTTCGACCAGTTATAATACAATAACATTCATGAATAGCATATTTTTCCGCATGAAAAGTGGTTGTTGTTAGTACTTAATTTAAGTAATTTTTTTAATTTCTCAAAATTGAACTCATGGGGTAAGAAAAACTACCAAAAACTGATGAAAATACTGCATTATTCACGAAAACTAAAATTTGACAAAATCGATTTCAATATTTTACGTTAACTCAGGCAATTTTGAACTTAGAGACTAGAAAATGTTTTGGTTCTTCAAATAGGTTTTATATATACGTGATATAATTTTAGAACCGTACATTAATTTTTATTCAAAATATGAAACAATTAGGAATAATTCCTAATATTCTCATTTTTATTTGACAATGTTTAATAAAATTGATAATTTTCTAAGTTCTGAAAATGTTAATGAAGTATATTCATGAATTACTTAACATTTACCAAAAAATTAAAAAAATCACTTATTTTTTTTTTTTTTCAATTACTTTTAAAACCTGTTTAAAGTTTATATTTTTAGTGTTATTTAAAATCTATAAATTCATATAATTATCATACTTTTAATTTCTTAATATTTTCTCTATTATAATGAATAAAAAGATGAGCTGATAATCCTGCCGCACAGGATACAGGTGTGCGAATCATAGCGTTTAATTTTAATTAGAATTTGAATGCAATGATAAACCATTGCATTCGAAAAAACGATTCTGTGCAAAGTTCAGTCAGGTTATAATTTTCGTTTGAACTAAAAATATCAACTTAAAACAGCTATAAAAAAAAATTGAGATTAGGGATTTTTCTAATATTTTATTATGATGTTAAGTAATATGTAAGTATACTTCAGTAACATTTTCAGACCCTAATACCAAAAATTGCCAATTTTATCAAACATTATATACGTAAAAACGAGAATTTTACGAAATATTCAATGTCCAATATTTTGTAGAAAAATGAACGTAACGGTTCCTAAATTTTATCACATATATATAATAGCTATGTGACCACCCAAAAATTTTTTCAAGTCTCTATCTCAAAAGATGCCCGAGATATCGTGAAATATAGAAATCGTATTCGTCAAAATTTCATTTTTAGAGAAAAATCCCGTTTTTTCGTCATTGTTTCGCCGTTTTTTCTACCGCATAGGGTCAATTTTGAGAAATTTGAAAAATGACCTAAATAAAGTACAACTACATCCACTTTGCTACCGGAAACATACCATATTCATGAAAATCGGAGCATTATTTCGGATAGGATTTTTGTACACAGACATAAAAAAAAAACAAAAAAAACAAAAAAAATCACACATCATTGTAAAACCAATACATTCTTCGCTTCGCTCAGAATCTAAAAAAGACAAAAATATGAAAATTTTATTGAAGTTCAAAAAATACATATTACTTAGTTCTAAATTATTGTTTTTTACATTTACCATTTCATGCCAATATTACAATTTTTTTATATTTTTTTAAAGTAAAAAAGATCAGCTGATATTGCTGTGGTAGAAATACAGATTTTTATAGATTTGAAAGTAATGATAAATTATTGATTTCAAAAAGTGATTTTGAATAATATTCGGTCAGATATGGATGTTTAGGTGACTCATTTAGGGAATTTATTTATTTAACAAATTTCTCTAGATAGTATATTATTATTCATTTATTATAATTAGTTTCTAAAATAGAGAATACTACCAAAATTGATAAAAATTTGGCTTTTTTCACGGAAAATGAAATTTTGATAAAATCAGTTTCAAATGTTCACGATAACTCATGTATTATTGAACTTATTGACTTGAAAATTTTATAAGGTACTACTTTCCTTCATTGGAGAACTAGGGGGTTCAGTCGAAAATGTTATGAGAGAAAAATCAGCTGGGGTCTAACTCCCTTGTTCAGAGACTTTTATGGTCATCAGATCACTTTTAATGATCTTTATGTGCCAATACTTTTTAACACTTTGTCAATTAAAAATGTATTTGATATATTTTTATAACTTTGAGTTTTATAATTAAGTTTTTATTTATACAAATTCACAATTAATTAAAATTAATAATATCTGTTCGTAAAAATTTTTTTAGTCATAAACGTGTGATTTAGTATTCTTTTATGATCAGCTATTGTTTGCCGTTAATGCTTTTGGTCGTTTGATGTTTCTCCGTGTTTTTGTTTTTTTATTACCGTATTTTATCAAATTAGGTACCTATTTGTTATTTTAATAACATAGTCTCTTATAATTTTTTATTAATATGTAATAAGTTAAAGTTATAAGTTAAAGTATAATTAAGTTTTTACTACATCAATTATTATTTACAGACATAACAACAATCTAAAAATTAGGTATACACTCGTTTATCTTCCTTTTCATACTCCTTGTTCTTTCTCATTGATATTTTATTGAAATTTATTTCTAAAAATTGTTCAATTAAAAATTTAATTTTAGTACCTATTTAATATTAACTTACGTCTTTACTTATATATATATATATATATTACCTTGTTATTTTTGTACTTGCCCATATAATATATTATAAAAATAAAATAAACTAAAATATATAAGGATTTTACATATTTCTGTGTTTAGAATATGCGTCACACGATATTGTTATAAAATCTAGCCTAAGCAAATAATAAAACTATTAAATATTATAATTTTTATGCATAATTTTATATTTACTTGAAATAATATAATATCGTAACCGATAGTCTATAATTCCATGAACTACATCCGTTCTTTTTAAATAATATATTTATTATAATATTGAGGGTTCATAAATTTACAATACGTACCATATAACGTGAAATAAAGAAAAACATAATTGTAAAATCAATATTTCCCTCGCTTCGCTTAGAATCTAAAAAAATGTATAATATGTAATTATATAATTTTTATATTAAAAGAATGCATTAATGCAAGACCCTAATCAAACCTAACCTTTTTAAATAAATACGAGAAAATTAGTTTTTGATATCATTTTCATTATTAGATGAAGATAGTTTTAATAGTATTGTACAATTTTTATTGTATCATCCATGTAAGTATAATATTGAATAACTTTTTTCTTTTTTTGCATATAAATATGGTAATAGTCAGGGCTTGCAAACGTTATAATAACGTTATGATTATAACGTTTAAAACGATTGAAACGTGTAAACGTAACTAAAACGAAAAACGAAAAATGTATGATATCATTAAACAAATCAAAACATTAAACGAAATAAAATTATAACGGTATATAACTAAACATAATATTATAATGAAAAAATATTAATACGTTATTAGTTTATTACATTATTATTTGGATATTTAGTACCATAATAAAAATAAAACTAATTAGGTTTTATTTTAATTTTAGTCTTTTAAAGTACCATTGTACTAAAATAGAATCATAATATATTAATAAATTATTGTGTATTTTATTGACGTTGATATTCCGTATACATGGTTTGCCAGATATGAAAGTGTATAATTAATATTAAATTGTTTCTATGAAAAATACTAAAATAAAAATCATGAATATTATAATATTATATATATTGTAGTTATCATTATTATGATTTGGATATCCGTAATTTTATTTATAGATTGGGCAATTTTTATACTGCTCTTTGGCTCTTTGCTGTTGGTAATAAAATTTATCATTTCCGCCCATATTAATACTATTATTACGTAATAGGTATTATATTGGGAGTTATTCTTATTATTTTATTTTATTTTTACTTAAACGAAATAATTACAAGCTCTTTCTATCTTTTACATTTCCAACTTCGTAGTGTTGTGTTGTTACTTTATTAGTATTGTATCCTTTTGTTGTTAGTGGTGTGTCGTAAGGTATTTTAACGTAATATCAATAATATTGTCATTCTCAGTGCTCACCAAGCACTAAAACACCAAATTTAAGTTTATTAATATATTTTATTCAAATACAGCAATTATTTTCTTTAACAAAAAACCCCAAAAATTAGATTATATTTAACTAAGATTAGTTATTAAAAATAACGCAAAAATATTTAACAAAATAATAAAATAACGTTATATAAATCAATAACGTTTAACGAAAAAATAGAATAACGTTATATAAATCAATAACGTTTAACACAAAAATAATATAACGTTAAAATTATTAATAACGATAAACGAAATCAATTTTTCAAATGCAAGCCCTGGTAATAGTAGTAGGTATGTGCAACGATTACTAATATTTATTTTATTCAGATGATTGCAAATATCACCAAAAACTCAACAGAATTTAAATATGATTATGTATAGCATACCTACTTTATCTATTGTTATTAACTTAACGGGATTTTACAGGATTCAAACACATTTGATTTATTCTATATATTTTACTAATATTATAAAACTTACTCAATCACTCTGCAGGGGTTGAGTATTTACTGAAGCTATTGTTATAAATTATAGCAGAATTTGACAGGATTCAGCAGTATTCACTTTCACACATACAGTGGTTGCATTTACGGCCAAAAATATTTGGGTAGATCTCCATTTTATTGGAAATAGTTGATAATGAGAAATTTTAGCCCAAAATATATCATATGAGTTACAATTTTTTATATCTTGATGTATAATAAATATAATACTATCTTACTATTTAGTTTTTTTATATTTTTTTATTTCTAGAGCACATAATTTGTAATACGTTACACACATACATACATTAATATTGCCATATAATATATCGTGTATATATTCTAATATATAAAAATTTCGTGTCGCAATAGGAAATGTATGTCACCAAGCTCCTACAAAACGGCTTGACCGATTTTCACGAAATTTTGTATATATATCTGTAGGTCTGAAAGAGAGATATAAACTATTTTTCATACCCTATGTGTAAATGGTGGCTTTCCGAAACTTGTAGAGCTATCATAAATTGGTGTATACTAAAAATGTATAAATTGGTAGGTATACTTTATTGTAGGCGTGGCACTTGAATTTCATGCTACATATAACCGGACATGTTTGTTCATTTTAATCGGTGTGTAGATACGATTTCACCGAGAAGTTTAACGATAAAAATAATCTCACGCAATACAAGCAATTTCACATGTATAAGGTGATGAAGAAACCATTGGTTAATCATTAAGAAGGTCTCTTTATCAATGTATTTTTAGACACCATGGAGTGGGTTTTAAGAAATCGTGCGAGTTACTATCTGGATATAAGAGTGTTTGGGTGAAAAGGTAGTTTATGGAAGAAACGTCTGTAGAATGTTTTGGCTTCTTCATTCAGGAGTGGTTAGTAAAATTTGAAACATAATAAGGGCAATTATTAACCATAATATTGGTGATAGAGCGAAGGACTTTATTTTGTGTGATTTATATTTTGTTGAGATTTGATTTCGTGACATTATGGTATCAATATGTCCACATTGGATTAATTAAGGATTTGTAAGTAAATAATTTGATATTTAGTTTAGTACGAAAAAATTATCTGCCGTCTCACAACCTGCATTGAAAGAGATGGTGACTATGTAGAAAAATAGCACACAAATATATTATTGTAACCACGCTATTTTTTAATACATTTTTTTGAAGCCTACAAAAATTGAGTACTTACTTTCTGGACATACCTCGTATGTTTATTAGTTAATAAAGTTTTAAATGACATATGGCAGACGTTTAAGATGTTTTTTCTCTTACGTGTAGCGCCCAAATGAGGCGCCGATCAATGGTTAGTCTAAGGGACTTTACAGATTTTGTTTTCGTTTATTGTTTCCAACTTTGATAAATTAGAATAATCCAAAATATATGAATAGTCTACATTATATTTAAGTATGATATTTACTTAAAATTTATTGGTATAATTGTTTTTTAATATTATGATAATGTACATAATGTACAATTTACATTATCATAACATATGTACAGTGCCGAATCTAGAATATTTTTTGTCCTGGGCAAAGTATAAAATTAGCGCTCTCCCCTCTTTATTATGGCCGTAATTATTTCATCCATAAGAGTTTAATACCAATATTATAACTAGGACAGAGGATTTGTAGCTCTAAAAAAATCACCAAATATCCACTTAAATATATACAAAATATGTATTTTAAAATAAATATTTTTTAATAAAAAATAATAATTTTTCCGTTGGCACCTATTATTATATTTCAGACACATAATTATTTAATTGTGAAGATAAAGACACATTAACTTTAGGCATTTTGTTAAATAGTAAATAGAATGTGTTTGCGTTTGGGGCGTATGGTCAACGAGAAACACAGCGATTACTGAAATCTGAAAATGTCCTATTTCGGCGACAGGCATCCCAGTGGCTGTATTTATAATATTTTGTGCGTTGAACAATATTATTTTATCTGTCTATAAATAAAATGAATAATACGACAAAGAATCTAATCGGTAACTTTCGGAAAAAGTCAACTACCATATTAATATTATGATCAAAATTTAAAATAATTTTAAATTCAACGTTATTTTGCTCCTATAAATAAATAAATAAATATTAACGTCGACGAAAAATATTGATAAAATGATAAATTATTAAAAAATGCATCTAAAAGTATAAAATGGAAGTAAAATGCACTAAAATATGCATTTGCATTTATTTGCATAATAAAATTTCAAAACTAGCTTTGTGGAAGCATGAAACGTATATGTTTCGCACTTTGCTATTTTTGTGACCATGAAAATAAAATATTATGCAATTCTACAAGTCTTTTGCCCTAATTATGACAGTCGACATATCTTGACATAAACGAAATATTAATTTAATAGTTGTTACATGTCGAAGAAAAATTCATTTATCAGTATTGTTAATCAGGTTTTAACGTCATGTGTTTTGTTTATCGTAATTTATAGTTTGTAGGTATGCTATTAGTAATATAATATAATACAATAAATCGGTAGGTATAGAAAATGTATTTAGTAGGCAAATAATTTCCATTGGGTTTTCGACCTTTTCCAATTGTTGATATTGATATAGCCATTAAGTCAAATAAAAATAGAAATGGTAATTACTAATTTGCATTATACTACTTATATGTATTATAAAATGAACAAAAACTATTAATATATATACCTACACAACTTTTTTGGTAATTTTGCGCTCCCCGACCAAGACTTCCGTGACAAGTGCCTCGGTTCGCCTCTCTAGATCCAGCCCTGAATATGTAATATAGAGAAATTAATATTTTAATTTATTAATTTTTTTATAATGAAATGAAATTAAACTATATTATATATTGGTATAATATTTTATAATTTATTCGTTCATTAAAGATCCAAATATTTTTTATGGTAACTATTAGATCATTTTTTTTTTTTTTAAATTGTTTTCTAGTTATAAATTTAACATATTTTGATACGTAGATTTTAAATATATATAAATTAAATTTTTAATGTATTTTATTTTATTTCACCAAAAATTCCGTGCTACTATGGGAGTGTTCATATAATATGATGTATTATTATTATTGTTATTATAGTAAGGAACGCATCTATAATAGATAAGTATATTACAGAAGGTAAGTTCAATGTTAATGCAAGTTTAAAACATTTTTTGTCCAAAATTAAAATTTTATAATACCTCAAAATTTCATTAATTTATATAAAATTTGCCTTTGAATTGAAAAACGATTTTATTTTGGGTATTCTTTCATAAATTTTAGTGTATTATAAATTAATTACCTATATCTAATATCTATTTCACAATATTTTCACTGAAAACAAATAAAATAAATAATATTTTATTTAAAAAGTAATAAAAATAACTCAAATGAAATTGTATTACTACCTATCAAAGTATCAATCAAAGATTAAACAATATAAAAAGAGCAAAGGAAGGGATATCGGTGTGAAAGGGATACAGGAGGAAAGAGAATAGTGTTAGTTTTGATAAACATTTGAATGCAATGATAAAACATTACATTCGTGAAAACGATTTTGAGCAAAGTACTGTCAGATTTGGTTATGTAGGTGACTTATATAGTGGTTTTATAAATTATTTTAAGAATATTGATGCTTATATTATATGATATAATAATTAAGGCAAATGATATAAAATTTTATAGAAATGAATTATAATTTTATTTATAAAATAATGTTATTGGTTAGAATTTTTATATGATTCATACCTATAATGTTTAATATAATTATAATTACTCTTATTATATTTTAATATATAAATAAATAAGTCCCAAATTAAATTTAACACCCATATCAATAAACTGTTTTTTTTTTTAAAATATACTGACATAAAGGAAAAATATAAATTCTATACTTGATATATAAATTTAATTTAAAATTAATTGTACTTAAAAATTTTATTAATAAATACAATATTATACTATACTTTGTTCATAATTTAGTGTTTTGAAGATCTTTTTTTCATTTTATTATCTTTAATACCTTCATATATAGTAAAATTAATACTTTAATATTTAGTTATTTACATGGATTCTTCCTATTATATTTCAATATTTTACATTAATGATAAATAAAATTGATAAAGTTTTTTAGATATTGACATTTAGGTGACAGGGGATTTAATGAGCAATTATATTGAACTTAGAGACTTGAAAATTTTATAGTGTGTTCATTTATGTACTTTATGTATTACGTGTACCTACCGTTATGGTCCCTATATGTGTGATAAAATTTTGGGTTTTAAATATTTCACATAATTATACATTTCGTTATAATTAATCAATACTCACATTATCTGACTGAATTTCGCTCAGAATCGTTTTTTCGAATGCAATGGTTTATCACTGCAATTAACTTCTAATTAAAATTAAACACTATGATTTGCACATCTATATCCCTGCGACAGGAGTATCAGTTTGTCTTTTTGTTAATAATAATTAAAAACAATTCAGCAAAATTGCAATTCTTTTATTATCTGACTCAATTTACCTCAGAATCGTTTTTCGAATGCAATGGATTATCCTTGCATTCAAATTGTAATTAAAACTATGATTTGCACACCTGTATCCCATGTGGCAGGAGTATCAACTCGTCTTTTAGATTCTGAGCGAAGCGAATTCAATGTTGTGTGATTTTTTTTTTTTTTTTTATGTCTGTGTACAAAAATACTACCCGAAATAATGCTCCGATTTTCACGAATAGGCTATGTTTCCGGTTGCAAAGTGGATGTAGTTGGTACTTTATAAAGGTCATTATTCGAATTTCTCAAAATTGACTCTAAGCAGTAGAAAAAACGACGAAGAAATTACGAAAAACGGCATTTTTCACGAAAAATGAAATTTAGACGAAATCGATTTCGATATTTCACGATAACTCGGGCAAATTAGAGACTTGAAAATTTTATTGGGTGTTCACATAGCTATTATATATATGTGGTAAAATGGGACCGTTATGTTAATTTTTCTACAAAATATTGGACTTTGAATATTTCGTAAAATTCTCGTTTTTACGTATATAATGTTTGATGAAATTGAAAATTTTTGGTATTAGGGTATGAAAATGTTACTGAAGTATACTTACATATTACCTAACATCATACTAAAATATTAGAAAAATCCCTAATCTCAATTTTTTTTTTTATAGCTGTTTTAAGTTGATATTTTTAGTTCAAACGAAAATTATAACCTCACTGAACTTCGCTCAGAATCGTTTTTTCGAATGCGATGGTTTAACATTGCATTCAAATTCTAATTAAAAGTAAACTCTATGATTCGCACAGCTGTATCCTGTGCGGCAGGAGTATCAGCTCATCTTTTTTATTATTATTGTTTATTATAGTATTTATTTATTTATTTCCGTATGAAATTATAATTAGAACACAATCATATATACAAAATTTGTTTGCATGTTAATAAACAGTAGTACATCTTCGCTAATAAAAATTGAATGAACCCTACAATTTTCAAATTGTAATTAGCGTTAGGTGTCAAGATTATCTAATAATAAATTTAACCAAATTATAGTTTATAATAATTTTTTATTATTTTATATTTTTTAGACCTAACAACTTATTTACAAATTATTCAAAAACAATTGAATGATGGTTTGTTTTATTATTTAAAATTTATTATGTATTATGTATTTTCAAATTCTGCATTATTTAATTTTCTTGTGTATGAATTAGTCATATTGTTCATTGGTTTTATTTATTAATTTCATAAGTTTTATTAATTGTACCTATTCAATATATATTATATTATTCCCAATTGAAATCAAAATACAAAGACACGGTATAGAACCGTGAAATTTTTTTTAAGTGGAGGTATAGGATAGTATTACATTGTAATAATTATTATTTAAATGTAAATAGAAATGATCAAACTTCAATCAGTTGAAAGTACTAGCAATGATCAATAAATCAAGGCTATTAACGCTATTACATTTATGATTATAAATTAGTGATTAAAATGTTAAATGTAAAGTGTTAAATGTGGACATATTTAATAAAGTATGCACTCTAGATCTTATGCGAAGCGAAAAATGTATTGGTTTTAAAGAGTTGTGTGTATTTTTTTTTATGTATGAAAACACTTTTTGACTTTAAATAATGCTCCAATATTTACGAATAGCAAATTTTTCTGGTAGAAAAGTGGATGAAGTTGGTACTTTATATAGGTAATTTTGAATTTCTCATAATTGACCCTATGCGATAAGAAAAATGATGAATATATGACATTTTTCAGGATAATTGAAATTTTGACGAATTTCGATTACAATATTTTATGATAACTCAGGAAATATTGAACTAAGTGACTTAAAGATTTTATTGGGTATAATAATAGGTACTATATATATATTATTATATTATACAATTTTGAAATCATTATGGTTATTTTTTACAAAATATAGAGCTTTTAATTTTTCCTAAAATTCTCATTTTTATCTATATAATGTTTTATAAAATATGTAATTTTGGTTTTTAAGGTCTGAAAATTTTACTGATTTATATTTATATACTACTTAACATTTTATTAGAAGTTAGTAAAATTTCAATCTCCATTTCTTTTATAACTGTTAGAAGTTGATATTATTAGTGTAATAGAAAATCTTTGAATACATACGTATAAGAATGATTCTTATCATTTCTCAATATTTTTATAATAGTGTTTAATAGAAAAAATTAGAAAAATCTCAAGTATCATTTTTTTTAAATAAGTGTTCAATATTAAAATTTCAGTGAAATCGTTTTTTAAAATATTTATATGGATTCTTTTTATATATTAAACAAAGTATAATATGAAATATTGAAATATTTGTGCAAGGCAAAGAAATTGCAGACATTATTCAGGACTCAATTAGGGTTGCCAGACGTCCCGTATTATACGGGAATGTCCCTTATCTTAACTATCTGTCCTGTTGTCCCGACCACTCTCTTCGGCACACCAAAATGTTCCGTTTTTTCAAACATGTCCCATATTAATACAATTAATAATATTTATGAAAAAAATATATATTATATATAAAATTTTCTTATAATTTAAGCTTTTCTTAATATTTTATTGGTATAATTTAAAATATATATCGTTTTTATCCAAAGAGATATTGTTTTGTGTTAATTCATAATAAGTAATTATGTAATAACCGACATATAACATTTAAAATAACATAAAAAAATTATGTAATCACTATATATATATTAGTTCTATAAGCCAAATATTTGTCCTGTATTTAACAATTTTAAATCTGACCACCGTAGATTAGATTCAATGTTTGATATTGTTGTTATGTAAAGTTAACTATCTAGTTGTATTATATGTAGGTATGTGGGTACATTTATACCAAATCAGTCATTGAAAATCCTTTTACTATGGATGAATTGCATGGAAAATGGGAAATGGTCAAGGATAATTTTAGCGATATTCTCTGTAAATTCACCATTTTTCAATTGATTACTGTGGTGTATAATATTCAGTGGGTAACGTTTTCATGTTTGGGGCACTTGAGATAAATATTGACGTATTTTAATGTTTCAATTCAAGGCCGTATTTGTGGGGGTGGTTTTGAGGGTTCAACCCCCCCCCCTTAGAAATTGTATAATGATTAATAAACTGAACTTTAAAACATCGACTTGATGGCCATTCTCAAAAGCATTATTTATAAACTGAGAAAAAACAAATAAATTTGTTGTTGATCTAAAACTACGGAACCCGTGTGCTCATTAATAATTTCAATTTTATTGTGTGGTTTTACCCGACGGCCGACGCTCGACAGGGCCTATTTATACCTATTATTTGTTAATAGTTCACATGACGTATACTTTATAATAATATATTTTATATTGTTATAAACCAAAATATAATAAAATAAATACAGAAAACGATTAATTGACAAACTACGATAACGTCGTAATGCCGTTTTTCCCTGAACTTTATCGATTATCCGTAGTAAATATGTTATATCATAAAATATCTTATCTTAATATATTATTATCCAACATGATATTATAAAATAATTTTTTTTTATACTTTTGCTAGTTTTTTTTAACTAGGTATTTAAATACAAATGATAATTTGGTTTTAAACCCCCCCCCCCTGAAAATTTGTTCCAGCTACGGCCTTGTTTCAATTACAACTTTTAAACATGGTGCACAAATATTTGTAGTATTATCAAATGTCATGAGTCGGATATATCATAAATTAATTATTAATTGGGAAGCGAATTTAAAACAATAGCACGAATAGAGTTACCTAATGAATATATAATTTTAATTTTACTTTTTAAATAAATGTTATTGACTTGATTAACAAAAGTTATTATTTTTTTACCGTGTAGGATAGAAATATTAAAACAATTAAAATGTATGGAACTAAAAGTGCATAATTTTCTTGTAATGTGCAACTCTTTAAGAATTTATTTTTAAAAAAAGTGTTGTGGACTGTAACGATTATTTTTTTTAGGTTCTTGATGAGTGAAAGATTTAAGGTGTAATGTAATGATTTGAAACTAGCCAAATTTAATTACAAAAAACACTTTTTTTAATGTTATTATGCAAGACAATTCCAATATCATGCATCGGATTGCATCTAAAATTTCGTTTCAATAATATGAAAATTATATTATTATTTGAATAATTAAAAAAAAAAAAGGTAATATATAATGTTTCATTTTAGTGCAATATACTACTTATATTATTATACTCTTAAAATAGATCAAATATTTTAAAATAATTTAAAATAAACAAAACATATAGCCATAAATTTAGCTATTTCCAATATATAAGTATACATTATAATCTATTTTGAATAGATATATTTATGGGATCTGTGCAGTGGCAAGAAAGAATAGATAAGATATAAAAAAATTAGAGGAATTATAGGAGTATCATAAATTGTTGGAAAATAAGTGAAACAGGCAGAAATAGTATATTCATATCATGAAGAAAGATGAAAAGTTGATTCAAAGGCAGTTAGGAAATATATGGATATAACGTAAAGAGTAAAGATAGTGGAAGAACAAAGAAGAGGTAGAGATAATAGAGTAAAGTGTTCTATGAAGATAACAAAGTTGTAATACCTTCTGTTTATTTGTTTAAATTTTATATTATTGTAAAAACACGTTGCACGTGAATCATATTAATAAATTGCACTGCACGAATCAATACCTAGTAATATAAAAGAATCGATTCGTATAAGAACGGCATTCAAGAATATAGTTTTGACTAAGTAATATAAAAATTGTGATTATTAATTTATCCGTATACGAATGCTGTTCTACTACTTTAAGAATTGGTCCCTCGGACCACGAGTACTGCTGTTGTTAAATGTCGGATACTCTTGTTGTCATCAAGGATGACAATTGTCTCGTCGATGGTAATCAGTCGTCGCTTTTGGAGTTTCCCCTAATACTGTCAGAAAATCGTCAATGTTAAATACTGCCATAACACATTTAAAATGAAAAATTTTGTATCCTAGTCGTATGTCCACTATATCTTATATTGAATTATAGTTTTACTGTAAACATATAGAAGATTTATTTTATTGAGTCACTTTAAATAAATAATCAAAATATTTACATTCAAATAATGTTACTAAAAGAATAAAATAAATAAAAATTAGTTCAACAAATATTTAATTAATTTTTTAGCCTTTAAAAATTTGGAATTTGATAAACCTGATGATGGTAAGAAAAATATATTTGATTGAGCACGAATACTGAAACTAGAAACAAAAAAATTATATAATAAAATATGATCTCAATCATCTTACTAATTAAGGAGGATAATCTTATTGTCTTAAGAGGACGCTACACCACCTGTTTTGTAATGTAATAACATGTTCATGAAAAATACTAAAAAAATAAAAAGTTACACTACATAAGTGTGTATGTAACTTACCTAACATAAGTTAATAGATAAAATTCCCATTATAACGAATATAAAGGACAATATTTCCGAGAGAACTTCATTAATCATTTCATTCGAAAAACGATTTTGAGCAAAGTTCATTAGATAATACTCGTATATGTAGCGAATAAAATTTGCACATTTATCAGTATCTACGTTCAATATAAATAATTTAACATAAAGCTCCTTAATTAATCACCTTAATAACCCAAATCTGACAGTGCTTCCCTCAAAATCGTTTTTCGAATATAATGATTTATCATGGCATACAAATTGTAATCAAAATTTAACACTATCCTCTTTACACCTGTATCCCTTCCACACCAGTATCTCTTCTCTTATTTTTTTATACTTTAAACCAGGGCTTGCATTTGAAAAATTAATTTCGTTTATCGTTATTAATAATTTTAACGTTATATTATTTTTGTGTTAAACGTTATTGATTTATATAACGTTATTCTACTTTTTCGTTAAACGTTATTGATTTATATAACGTTATTTTATTTTTTGGTTAAACGTTATCAGATATTTTTGCGTTATTTTATTTTTTTGTTAAATGTAATCCAATTTTTTGGATTTTTTGTTCCGACTACTTTCGGCTACTTTTATACTTTAAATCTTGATCTATTTCTAGTTTTCTATAGTATTTGAGTAAAAGTATTAATATATTTGGCACCTACCTAAGTAACTTACTGAATACAATATTAGATAGTTAGGTATACAATACACATTTTATAATAAGGTAATATTATAGATTCTATAATAAATGACTGTAGGTATAAGGTATTATACATTTGAAAAAACATTCAATCAGAAAATAAAATAATATAGAATGTAAGTTATCAGTTATAAATTTATAATATTATTTATATTACATTAAAATATAACGACATACCACTAACAAGGAAAACACAACACTACGAAGTTCGAAATGTAAAGGCGCGTACACATAGTATGTAAACACGAAACGCAGCGCACGCGCATTCACTGCATTCATCAAAAATATTAACAATGTGGACGTGTTTACACACATCACAAATAGCGCATACATGTGTATTTTGTGTTTGCCGAATTGGCGGTACATCAAAGGAAATTATGACTACTATTGGACGGGGTTTTTCATGATTTTAATGCATTTACTGTTTGAACCGAATTGGAAAAATAAAATTATCATTAGTTATTTGGTCAGTGCTAGTACAGACAGTCTGTGTTGCTAGTGTACGGTGTAAATTAGTGTTTATTTTTTCAAATTAATTAATTAAAAATGGACTTTACTGACGACCAAATTTTAAAACTAATTAATGAATATGAAAAGTACCCCGTTTTGTGGGATCCTAAGGATAAATTTTATAAATTAAATAATAAAAAGAAGGATGCGTGGGACGCGATTGCTGTAGTGTTCGAATGTAATGGTGATGTTTTAAAAAAAAAAAAATGAACTCAATTTTAAATTCTTATCGACAAGAGCGTCAAAAGCAGCACAAGCAATCTTTAATTCGTCATCCGTATCACTCATTTTAACGAAAAAGTTAACATCTACAACCAATCTGGATAAATACTAAAATTCACCTGCGTTCATGCATTTTATTTCATTCACTGACAACACGATAATTGAATACACCAAATACTATGTGTACGGTGATCGTGTGTGCAATATGTGATGTTTATGTTACGTTTAATATTTTGTTTTGTTTAATGATATCATACATTTTTCGTTTTTCGTTTTTCGTTTTAGTTACGTTTACACGTTTCAATCGTTTTAAACGTTATAATCATAACGTTATTATAACGTTTGCAAGCCCTGCTTTAAACAGTTACAAAAATATTGTGTATAAAGTGGACTCTGGGTTATTTAAAAAAAAAAAAAAAAAACGAATGACCAGTTACATAGACTTTATAACAATCCAAGTATATGCCAATTCATTATATTGAGAATATATATTGAGTAGGCCACGTGTGGCGGACCTTAATGGTCAGTATTAATAAGCCAAGAAAAAGAAGATAAACGAGCATTATAATAATTTATTACAATAAATTTTACAAGTGAATACCGTGTCTGTTTGATAAATGTAATTTTAAATTTTATAAAATATATAGTAATATAAAATACATATCATATTATATTATATTACCTACGAGTTTACTTTTATATTAATCATAAAACATTAACACGTATACTGTACAAGAGTACAGGTCATCTATAGTAATAATTAAAATAAGAAATTTCATGCATTTGCATATTTGCATATTTTTTCTGGTTAACTTTATCGTATGCTTGGAAAGTACAAAATACATTTCATAACGTTTATGATGAAATAGTCAAATTTTTTATTGCATATTTTTGCATATTTGGACCTTTTTTGTTTTAAGGGGCATATTTTTAATTATAAAAGTATATTTTAAGCTTTTAGTGCATATTTTGATGGTTTATTGAAAATCAAGCATTTTGGTGAATATTTTTCATGAATCAAGGTCAACAATTTGTTATAAAATTATAAAGCCGATGAAGATAAATTTTATCCTGAAATAATAATAATGGTTAGTATTTCTAATGTCTATTTTTGTATTTTTGTTTAACGAATAGTAGATACGTGGTATAAAAACAATAGTATCAAGTATCTATAGTCAGTGAGTAGGTTAGATTAGTTCTATAGAACATTTGCCGCGTGTGTGTTCAAAATTCAAAAAAGATTCCAAATCAATTTAATAAAATAAATCTAGTTAAAATTTAGTGAATAAAAATAAAATTAATTTTTTTAAGGGTATATTTAACCGCATATTTCTAATTTTTTGATGCATAAGTGCATGTTTTTAAATGCATATTTGATGGTTTTTTTTTAGTGCATGGAAGTCCTAGCTTTAGTAATAATATTTTGTAAACCTACGTAAATAATTTTATATTTTAATAAAACATATGCACAATGAACGTATAATCTTCTTATCTACTTATTACGTGAACGTAATCGTAAAATAATACTAATATATTTGACGCGATCCGAACAGTACGAACGTCCATAATAATACTGTATTCGCATTCCCGAATTCGGTTCTGATGGAGCCCATATTAGCCGTGTGATGAGCGATCGTTGAGTGCATGCGCCACTAAAACATTATCGAAAGAACATTCTATGATTTATTGCTTGCGTTCTCGTTTCGATGTGGCGTCCTCTTAAATATTTATTATTTACCAAATATTTATATTATCATTATATTATCATTAACTGCAATGTACGTTACTGCATTATTTTATTATTATTTTTTTAGAGGAATGTAGTAAGCAGTTATTAATTTATATAATTATTATACGTTTAATTTTTGATCTTTGAATAGACTTAAAAATTTAAAATAATTCTTTTATATATATTAAGTGGTAAACAAACATTTAAAAGAATTCTTCTTAAATATGAAAATAATTAATTGAGTAAATTAAAAAATTATTTTAGGACTTATTAGGAATCATCTACAAATAAGGAGTAAGTAAATATTTTATATAAAAAAATAATTTATAATTACCTAACTAGGTACACTTCTTCTTCTCCTTCTGGCTTTGTCTACTCTACAAAATTGTTTGCTGCCATCACAACTTCACGCTACTTCTATTAATCATAAATTATATTTCTCCAATCATTTATTCCTATAATATTTAGATCTTTCTCGACCACATCCATCCATTTTTCCCCAGGCGTCCTTGTGGTCTCTTACCCGTTGGTTTTTAAGACGGTACTGTTTTTATTATTTTATCGTCATTTCCACGCATAGTGTGTCCAAACTACTGGAATTTCTGGCCTGTTGTATTATTTAATTGGAGTCATTTCACATCAAAATATAATAAAAGTTCTCAATCAATAATATCAATATGTAGATGTAGAGTCTAATTTTCGTTTTCTTTGACAACATTTTAAATTTGATAAATATGAGTAATGCAAAGGACTTTTATTATCCTTATTTCAAACTCTTATGACCAGTCATTTCCTATATTTACACATAGGTACACAAGGTATTTAAACTCATTAAAATTTTCATATATCTAGTCATCAACTAGGTAAATGCTAAGAGATAAAAGTTAAAAAGTTTAATAATATCAACAAATTTTATACCACCATAAATAATGATATGCAAATTACAATGTATTTTTACAAAAAGAAAAAAAAATGAAGAATTCGTCTTCTAACCAGACAACTAGTTAAGATATCATTTAGTTATGGTAATATGGCTATAATAATAATAAAATTAAATTGTTAAATTGGATGATTATATATTAAAATAGTGAAATAAAACAATTAATATCAGTGAAAAAAAATTTTTACATCGTAAAAAAAAAAAAATACTTTTTATAAAAATAACTAAAATATAACAATCCTATTAAAATAGGGTTTAGTCAAATTGTTGATTCACTTATTCTATCAACACGTAAGTACTTTTATATATAATACGTTAGGTTAGATATACTAGCTACCTAAAATAATACCAATAGAAATATTGTGGTTTAATATTAAGTTACTAAATAATTTAATGTAACTTTCTCATAATATATAAAATAATAATAATAATAACTAATGATTATTAATAATGGACCATTTTATATTCTGAGCGATGCGTAGAATAGGTATTATATTGGTTTTACAATGATGTGTGATTTTTTTTTCTTTTTTTTTTTATTCTGAAAACACTTTACTACCCGAAATAATGCTCCAATTTTCACGAATAGCATATGTTTCTGATTGGAAAGTGGATGTAGTTGGTACTTTATTTAAGTCATTTTTCGAATTTCTCAAAATGACTATATGCGATAGAAAAAACGACGAAAAAACGGCATTTTTCACGATAATTGAAACTTTGACGAATTCGATTTCAATATTTCACAATAACTCGGATAATTTTTAAGTTAGAGACTAAGTACACATTATCAACCTTTAAGTGGGCAATGCACAATTTGAGATAAATATTTCCGTTCAAAAATAATTATTGAACATTGTTAAACTGGATACATACCCAATACCCTTATAATATAATTAGGACAATAAGAAAATCGTGTTCGTTCAGTGGTCGATATCAGGTGAATTAAACGTTAATTAAAATATAAAATCCAATCGTTTTAAACTTTAGTACCGTGTTATCTGCTTTCGTGTAGGTACACTCGTGTAATACTTGAAAACTTCATGTAATTTAATTTATTAAAATGAGGTCGCAAGAAGAAAATTTTTATAAATGTTTTAACAATTTAATTAAAGAAAAAAATGAAAATTCCATTTATTTATCAAAGTCAAAATATAATGAAATATTATTAAAAATTAAAAACGTAAAATTAACAGGAAAAAGGACAAATAAGTCGTATCGAATCTTAAAAAGATACGATGTTATTACTATTATAGGGAAAGAAGAAAAACTAATATTTCCACTCTCGGAAAGTAGTATAAATATTTTATATTACATTATCAATGAAAATATGTACAACGTGCTACATGACATACATTTAGGTATAAGTCATGGTCACAGAATGAACCGTGAAGTAAAAAAGAAGTATAAAAATATTACGCAGGAAGCGGTATTATTATATTTAAAGTTTTGTGTGGCCTGCCAGTCAAATAATAGTTTCTTGATTATTTATTTACCTACTTTATCCATAGGTAAGTGGTTAATGTGCACATTACCCAGATGAAGTACAGATTGTACATTTTTTTTTTTTACTTTATCCAATAGTTATGTATAGTGTGCACATAATGTATACATTACCCATTTATGCACATTACCCGTAACATATATAATGTTTGATTAAATAAGCAATTTTCGGCATTAAAATCTGTACATTTTACTGAAGTATACTTACATATTACTTAACATGATATAAAAATATTAGAAAAATCCCAATGCTCAAATTTTTTTTATAGGTGTTGAAATTGAAATTTCAGTAAAATCAATATTTAAAATATTTATATGGATTTTTCTTTTTTTTATGTATGAAGACATTTTATCAACCAGAAATAATAATTCAGATATTTCCGAAAAGTATAGGTTTTCAGTATATAAATTTGGATGTAGTTGGTACTTTATTTAGGTAGTTTTTTGAATTTTTCTAAATTTACTCTATGCGTTGGAAAAACGACCAAAAAATGACGAAAAAATTATGAAAAAATAGCATTTTTCACGAAAACTGAAATTTCGACGAATTCGATTTCAATATTTGACGATAACTCGAACAATTTTGAAGTTAGAGACTAGAAAATTTTATAGGGTGTTTATTTATGTGTTATATCTTATATGTGTACCTATATGGTTCCTATATGTGTGATAAAATTTTGCGTTTTAAATATTTCATAAAAAATGTCAAAATTTTAATCAATTCCTTTATTATCTAACTGAACTTTGCTCACAATCGTTTTTCCAATGCAATGGTTTATCATTACATTCAAATTCTAATTAAAATTAAAAAAGAGCTGATACTCCTGCCGCACAGGATACAGGTGTGCGGATCATAGCGTTTAATTTTACTTAGAATTTGAATGCAATGATAAACCATTGCATTCGAAAAAACGATTCTGAGCGAAGTTCAGTCAGATTATAATTTTCGTTTGAACTAAAAATATCAACTTAAAAAAGCTATAAGTCCTATATTTAGAAAAAAAATTTAAAAACGGTTCCAAAATTTTACCACATATATATAATAGCTATGTGAACACCCAAAAAAATTTTCAAGTCTCTAACTTAAAAATTGCTCGAGTTATCGTGAAATATAGAAATTGAATTCGTCAAAATTTCGTTTTTTCTACTGCTTAGTTAATTTGAGAAATTCGAAAAATGACCCAAATAAACAAGCACGTATTTAGGATCAATTTTCGGGGGGGGGGGTTAAATTTTTTTAATATATGAAGTAAAAATAAATGATTATATTATACGTAGTTATATATGTAGTTAGTCTGTTATATTATAAATATAAAACTACTTTAAAAATTTGGAGGGGGGGGGTTGAACCCCTAAACCCCCCTGGATACGGGCTTGCAAATAAAGTACCATCTACATCCACTTTTACATCTGAAACTAGCTATTGGTGAAAATGGAAGGGTTATTTCGGGTAGTGAAAGTGTTTTCAGAATATTTATACGTATGGATTCTAAGATTTTCGTTTTCCTAAAAATATCAACTTAAAACGGGTATAAAAAAAAATTTTGACAGTGGATTTTTCTAATATTTTAGTATGATGTTAAGTAATATGTAAGTATACTTCAGTAAAATTTTCAGACTAAAATACCCAAAATTGACAATTTTATCACACATTATATACGTAAAAACGTGAATTTTACGAAATATTCAAAGTCCTATATTTTGGAGAAAAATTAATGTAACGGTTCCAAAATTATACCACATATATATAGTAGCTATATGAACATCCAAAAAAAATTTCAGGTCTCTATCTTAAAAATTGCTTGAGTTATCGTGAAATATAGAAATCGAATTCGTCGAAATTTCATTTTTCGTGAAAAATGCCGCTTTTTTGTCATTTTTTCGCCGTTTTTTCTACCGCATAGCGTCAATTTTGAGAAATTAAAAAAATGACCTAAGTAAAGTACCAACTACATCCACTTTGCTACCGGAAACATATGCTATTCGTGAAAATCGGAGCATTATTTCGGGTAGTATTTTTGTACACAGACATAAAAAAAAAACAGAAAAAAAAAAAAACAAAAAATAATCACACATCATTGTAAAACCAATACATTCTTCGCTTCGCTCAGAATCTAAAACTATGATTTGCACACCTGTATCCTATGTGGCAGGAGTAACGGCTCGTCTTTTTTTAACTTTAAATATTAGATATATATTTTACATTTAACAAAAGGGAAGTGAAACAATTCTACATATTTTTCCATAACATAACATTTTTAATTTAATTCATAAAATACATAAGGTATTTCCTGTATCCTGTAGTATGATTTAAAATAATTTTAGTTTTAGTTCTACCTGAAGAGGATATCATCATAGGTTCTATCATTATTTTAAGAAACTATTTATTATTGAATAAAATAAAACTGTAAATATTTATTGTTCGACACCATGCCACAAAACTATGTTTTTGAAATTATAATGCTGTCGATTAGTCATGCACCCTGTAGCTAGCATTCATTAACACAATATTAAATATTGGATTTTCGTAATGTTTTTGTTCAATGTGATTTTATGTTGGATCGAAACGCATTTCCAAGTATGACAAACTTCGATTTTTACAGGAATGGTTGCTTAGCATAACTGTCTCTAAATAAACTTCCTTTTTAACCCTGTTACAACATCATTTTCAAATTAAAAGAAGTAGAATCATCAAAAAGATTAATCTTTTTCTAATTGAATTATTTAAATATATAAAATTATAACAAGTTTTTAATTAAAATATAGAACATTATACTATACCTATACGAAGTTTAGACCTTGACCGTGGAATTATTATAATGATGAAGACAATATGGTTTTATACAAGTAGTTATACCATTTTCATTTAACAAAATTGTCGAGAAAATTTTTTACATATTCTCCCTCAATATAAAGCGTTTAATTCTATCAATAAAAAAGAAGAGCTGATACTCCTGCCACAGAGATACAGGTGTGTAAATCATAATAATTTCATTTTTGTCAATTAGCTAAAAATGAGGTAAATTAAACTCAACCTAGTCATGCCATAAAGTGTCGCCATTGGGTGGCTCCTTTTATCATGTTTTTGTCAAGCTATATTATATACTTCCGCATGTGTTCTTATTGTAATAATTTATTTACAGATTGTACGCTTTATAATAAAAATGTTAAAAAAAAAAAAAAAAAAAAAAAAAATTCATTTTAATTAGAACATGAATGAATAGAAAAAAAATACGAAAAAAGATGAGCTGATACTCCTGCCGCATAAGATACAGGTGTGCGAATCATAGCGTTTAATTTTAATTAGAATTTAAATGCAATATTAAACCATTGCATTCGAAAAATCGATTTCTAGTGAAGTTCAATCAGATAATATAGGTATTGATTAAAAGTTTGACATTTTTTTATTAAATATTTAAAATGCCAAATTTTATCACACATATAGGGATGATTAGTTACCTACATGTATATTACATAAATGAAAAACCTATACAATTTTTAAGTTCAACATAAATTCTCATAAAATCCCTTGTCTCCTAAATGCCCATATCTGACAGAACTTTGATCAAAATACTTGTTTCGAATGCGATGGTTTATCATTGCATTCAAATTTGATTTCAGATTTGCACAACTGTATCCCTGCGGAAGGAGTTCAAATCTTATTTTCTACACTTCAAACAGCTATAAAAAAATCGTTAATGTAATAATTCACAAATAAATTAAATTTGTTTAAATTTGAATAAAATTTTAAAATTGTTTAAAAAACGTTGTCAATTTTATTTAACATTAACCTAAAATATTGAAATATAATAGGAATAATCCAAATAAATACTTTAAAGATTAATTTTACTGAAATTTCCAATTTAAACAACTATAAAAAAATTGTGTCTAGAGATATAGTACATAGGTTAAAAACTGAAAACCTAATTAAATTTTCAATCCCTTAACTTCAAAATTGCCTGAGTTATCATGGAATATTGTAATTCAATATGAAGAATTCGATTATTTCAATTTTCGTAAAAAATGCCGTTTTGCGCCATTTTTTAGTAGTTTTTTCTGTCGCATATATATGGTCTATTTTGAGAAATTATAAATACGACATAAATTAAGTATCAACTACATCCACTTTCCAACCGGAAACGTATTATGCTATTCGTGAAAATCGGAGCATTATTTCTTTTAATAAAAGTGTATTCAGGCATAAGGAAAAAAAAAAGACACATATCATTGTAAAAACAATACATTCTTCGTTTCCTTCAGAATCTAAAACTTAGTGTAATATTTTACTTTATTCTGTAATACGATTTAAAACAATTTTAATTTTAGATCTACCCGAAGTTGGTAAGTTACTATCATTATTTTAGGAGTATATTTTTTATTGAATATAATAAAACTGTAAATAATTATTGTTCGAACACCACAAAACTATGTTTTTAAGCTAAAATGTTGTCGATTAGTCATGCACACTGCAATATTTTACTTTATCCTGTTACTTGTTAGGTTGTAGCATTTATTATAATTTATAACAATATAAAATATTGAGTAGGTACCTATTTGTAATGTATTTGTTCAATGTTATTTTACATTTGATCAAACCGTATTTTTAAGTACGGTGAACTTAAATTCTCACAGATACTAGTGCGTAGCATTACTGTCTCTAAATAAACTTCCACTTTTACCTTCTTACAACACCGTTTTCAAAGTAAAAGAAGTTGAATCATCAAAAATATTCATTTTTATCTACCTGAATTATTTAACTTTAACTCATTATTTAAATATATAAAATTATAACAAGGTATTGATTAAAAATATAGAACACTACACTATATACGAAATAATAGATAGGTACACCTTAGACATTGACTGTGGAATTATTATACTGATGAAGACAATAATATTATAACTTTTACTTTAAACAAAATTTTCGAGAAAAAATTGTACATATTCTTCCACAACATAAAGTGTTAATTCCATTCATAAAACACTTAAGGTAATATTTTCCTGTATCCCATAGTATGATTTAAAATAATTTAAAATTTAGATCCACCTAATGCGGGTAAGTTAATATCATTATTTTAAGAATCTATTTATTAATGAATATAATAAAACTGTAAATAATAATTACCTATTGTCCGGATACAATGCCACAAAACTATGTTATGGGAATAAAAATGTTGTATATAAGTCATTCATATTGCAATAATTTACTTTATCCTGTAATATGATTTAAATTAACTTTAGTTTTAAATGAAAGATATGAAGGTAAGGTACTACAATTATATTAACAATCTATTTATAATTATATATAATAAAACTCTACAGATTTGTGTCTGTATGCCATACCACAAAACTAATTTTTTTTTTAGTTAAAATTCTGTCGATAAGTCATTCTGCATTTCTGCATTCTGCAACTATAATTCATCTTAACAATATAATATATTATTAAACTGTTATTAATGTACTTGTTTAATGTATTTGTTCAATGATATTGTATATTTGATCAAAACTAATTTATAAGTATGGCGAAATTCGATTATCACAGGAACGAGTATATATCATCACTGAGTACCTACTGTCTCCAAATAACTTTTCTTTCTACCCTGAAACAGCACCGTTTTCAAAGTAAAGGAAGTAAAAAAAATAAAAATATTTATCTACCTACCTAAATTATTTAAATTATTATATAAAAAATTGAATTTCTGTTTTTATATGTTTCTCTGTTTGTCCTTTACGCATTCCTATACGGCTGGACCTATTGCCACGAAATTTAGTACAGTGAATATTACGCTTTTGGACACAATATAGTTAAATTTAAAAATTAATATGGTTAACCTAAAGGAGGTACTCAAACAAAAATTATAGGATTTACGATGGACATTTTTGTTTATAGATGGTTGCTATTAGTTTATATTATAAAAATATTATCAGATGAGCTAAGTTTATATAAAGAAATCATCAGTTTTATAGCAACACATACAAATATTGAATTTGAAGACAAAAATGCGTTACATCTACAAAATGATGCATCAACTTATGTTTTCGAAAAACAATGGCTGGAAATGGAAAATGGGGAAACTATCTATCGATGATTACACAATGCATCACTTTGCCAACCATTTTCTGTAAAAAAAACAACAATGATCAATGATGTATTGACAAAGTTTTCCCAAATCTAATAAAAAATTACAGAAATCTTCAGAGCTCAGTGTATGCTAGCTGTATGGCTATGTTGGCAGACAAAAACTATGATGTAAATACAATAAAAACTAGTATTCTTAACAAAATTTCAGGAGATTCGACAAAGTACCAGTCCATCGATTCTGTAATAAAACAAGACGAAGTTGTCAATTATCTATCTGAATTCTTAAATTCACTTGATTTGCCAGACATGCCACCGCACCAATAACTAAACCGCAAGTTCTAATATTGAAATTTGGCATGCCCATCATTCTTTTACGAAACATAATTCACCAAGACTCTGCAACAAACCAGGCTTTTAGAAAAAAGTTAATGATCAACATTATCGAAACTAAAATTTTAAATGTAAAGTTTAAAAGCGGGGATCTGCTGTTGCAACACATCCAATGATTCCAACAGATGCTTATCAAATTCAAACGTTTAAATTTGCCTTTGCAATGAGCATCTACAAAGTACAAGGACCATCGCTACAAGTGTGTGAACAAAATTTAGAGAATCCATGATTCTCACATGACAGCTGTAGTATGTGTCATGGTCACGAGTCGGAAACCATACTGATTTATTTGTGTCCACATTAAAAGGAAGGATAAAAAATATTGTTTATCCAAATGCACTTCAATAAATTGCATTCAAGTGAAGACTTAGACTTCTTAGACATACGAGTATACTATTAGATTAATTGGAAGAAGATATAGGATACGTTAAAAAGTTATATGTCCCACCTACTTAACCTTGGAGGTGCTCAAATAGTGATTTTGATATTTACGATGGACATTTTTGTTTATAAATGGTTACTATAAGTTTCAATATAAATAATAATGAGTACTTAATTAATTATTATCCCTAAATTTATTATTATTTTAGATTCTGAGTGGAATGAAGAATGTATTGGTTTTACAATCATGTGTGTATTCTTTTTTTTGTTTGTTTGTTTTTTTTTTTTATGTCCGATTTTTACTTCCCGAAACAATTCTCCGATTTTCACGAATGTCACATGTTTTAGATTGCAAATTGGATGTAGTTTGTATTTTATATAGGTCATTTTTCGAATTTCTCAAAATTGACCACATGCCACACAAGAAAAGGACGAAAAAACAACATTTTTTCCTTCGTCGAATTTGATTCATAAACTAGATTTGTTTATAATAATTGTTGATTATAATAATAACCATAGTGATAATATAAATATGATTGAAACTAATAGCAACCATATATAAACAAAAATTTCCATCCTTAATCTTATAATAATTCTTTATATCAGAATTTATAGATCATAGATCAAAGATCATAGATCAAAAATGATCATAGATCATAGATTAAAGACTAAGGTCTATAATGATAATATCGAACCATTCGGTGATGTATACATAATAGCGTTAGGTAATTTTTTTCCAATTATCTAGAATTAGCTAGAATGAAAAATGACGAAAAAATGATGAAAAAACGCCATTTTTCAAGAAAACTGAAATTTTGACGAATTCGGTTTCAATATTTCATTTTTTTTCGAATGCAGTTGTTTATCATTTCATTCAAACTACAATTAAAAAAAAAATAAAATTAGTATGAATTGCAAACCTATATCCCTGCGGCAGTAGTATCCCTTCCCTTGTTATTTTATTATTTGTTTCCATGGCACGTGCGTGTTTGGCATTAAACGTTTTTATTGATGTTTTGTGTTTTTTTCGTTTTATTTGTTATAACATTTTTATATAGTTATGACTTCTAAAGAAATATCGATCGGTAGTTCTACGCATTAAACATGAAATTAAAAGGCAATATGAGTAAATTCAGAAATAATTGATCAAAAAAATGTAAGATTGAGAACCACCAAAGAACGTCAGACAGAAACTATCCAGCAAGGAGATGCAAAATCTTTATTAGAAAGCAATAGACAAATTTTTGCTTAATTTCGTTCAACTGAAACAATCGAGCAACAAGATGCAAAATTTCAAATCTAGAAACAATATCATTCTCTATATGGATGAATCACTTATCTCAGTGCATTCCATTACGAAATACTTTAATCGATAAAGCGAATAAACTATGTAAGATAAACGAAATTGAATATCGTAGTATACTTAATATATTTTAGACTTTACATATATTTAATATGTATAAAAATATACTACAAGTATAATCACATTTACCACCAAGTTTGAGATATAAATGAGGTAGGATTTTTAACAAGTTTCGAGATTCACGGGTTTGTCTAGTTTAACTATAAAAATAAAACAAAATATTGGACTAAAAATATAGAACACCATCGTCGAATTGAGACTTTTCGGCCAACCAAGATTTTCAATTTCTATCAGCTCTCAATAGCTCATTTAATCACTTTTATTTTGCACTTTTACAAATAAATCAATGCATTATACTCAGTGTAAACATTACAAAGTATAAATTTAATTGAAAATAAATAATAACATTTCATATTTTTGTTTGTCAGACCGAATTTTACGCGGCCCATTGAGATTTTCTCGGTAGCTCGCTGGTTAAATCCGGGCCTGTAGAACACTATACTATGAACTATATATAGTACTAACTATATGTGTATAATATACAATTTACTATATAAGAAGATAAAGGCACACATTAGACCTTGACTTTGGATTTATTATACTGATGAAGCCAACATAAGACATGTAAGACGTATTACTAATTTTGTAAAGGTGAAATATAGGAGTAGGTACAGAAATATTTAAATTCATTCAAATAGCACTAGTCAGGTGACATTTTGGTTATAATATAAAAATCAAGGTATGAGATGACTATATTATAATTTCATATATCATTTCCATTTAACAAAAATGTCGAGAAAAAATTTTACATATTATTCTTCCACAACAAAAAGTGTTTAATTCGATTCATAAAACATTTAGGGTAATATTTTACTTTATTCTGTAATATAATTTAAAATAATATTTTGATTTTAGTTCTAAATGTTGGTAAGCAACTATAATTATTTTAAAAATCTATTTGTTATTGAATATAATAAAACTGTAAATAATTATTGTTTGGTCACTATGCCACAAAAATATTTTTTTATAGTTAAAATGAATTCAATTGGTCATGCACCCTGTAACTATAATTTATTATAATATAAAATATTGGGTATTTGTTATGAATTTGTTCAATGTTATTTTATATTTGATCAAAACGTATTTCCAAGTATGGTGAATTTCGATTCTCACAGAAACGGATGCGTTGCATCACTATCTGTAAATAAACTTCTTTTTTATTCTGAAACATCACTATTTTCAAAGTAAACGAAGTAAAATCATTAAGAAGAATAATCTTTATGTACCTTAAATATTTAACTTATTATTTATATATAAAAATCATAAAAAAATATTGACTAAATATATTATTGTGTTATATACTCATATATTTAATTAATATTTTGTTTTGATTTTTATATGTCAATAATGAGTTAAATATTTTACTGCGCAATTATTATACTGATGAAGACAATAATATTTTAACTTGATACGGAGCGCTTGTTGCGTCCGTGAATAATTTGTAACACGTTTAAATTTCCGTTATCAACGTTTCTTTATTTATTCAAAAATTTATATTTACAATATTCACAACGATTGGTCACGGATGAGGATAGTCCGGGGGGGGGGGGTCGTCAAAAGTACAAATTAAATCCTAGAGTCCCCTTGCCCTATCACTCTCCTATCACTCGCAAATACCGGAGAGTACTCTAGCCTATGGCTCCCGGGTCGAGGGAATACCGACACTCATGCGGTCGGGGGATAAAGGAACGAGAGTAACCACCAAAATAGGTGGTATAAGTAAGAGCACACCCAAATAGGTGGCAGTGAATGGAAAGGCGTGGGTCTTGAAGATCCGCCTTGGTGATTATCGCCTTTAGTTGTCTGGCGGCTGTTCGTGATAACTTGATGCTGAGTGGACGGGTCCGTGCGTACTTTGAGCTGAGAACCGCGATGGGTTGATGATGCGGACAGGCACTGTCGCCGTGAAAAGGGCGGTTTTATATCACTCCCGTCGCTTGCGGTTGCTCTCATTGCTGGCTGCAGGGACGCCGTCGCGGTGTAGTCGTCTGGTGGTCTGTCTGGCGTATCTTCGAGAGATGACTCGTTTCGAGTTGGTGACGGGAGAGTGTAATGAAACTGTCGCCGTGAGAACGGCGGCTTTATGTCACGCCCGTCGGTCACTCTCGATGTTGTCTCGCCGTTAGTAAGGTAGTCGCTGGTCGATTAGGGGCTCAGGTCTTTAATTTTCGTACTGGTGTTGACGTCTTGAAGCTATGGTGAGAACTGATGCCGTTATAATGCTGTTGCCCGTATTTATGCGATTTCGACGACGTCAGCGCGCTCTCTCATTGGCTGACGCCGTCGTGCCCTCTGGTTGGTTGTTAATGGTCATCAATGTTTACAAATATTGGTCAAATCGTTTTGTACCCGGTATTACACGCCGGTCGTCATCTCGTGACGGTCTGCTCCATTACAAACTTTTACTTTTAACTAAATTGTCGAGAAAATTTTTTATACGAGTATATTCTTCCACGACATAAAGTGTTTAATTTAATTAATAAACATTTAAGGTAATATTTTTCTGTATCCCGTAGTATGATTAAAAATAATTTAGGTCAACTGTAGGTAAAGTAATATTGCAATTCATTGAAATACCACTAGTCAGGTGATACTTTCGTTATAATATAAAAATTAAAGGGATGGGAAATAGGTGTAAAGAGGATAGTGTTGAATTTTGATTATAATTTGAATTCAATGATAAATCATTACATTCATGCAAACAATTTTGAATAAAGTTCATCAGATAATATAATTATATACCAAATACAATTTTTACATTTATCAGTCCCTAATTTAAACATAATTCAATATATAGTTCAATATAATTTATCAAAAAACACCTAAGTGAGTAACCTAAATACACATATCCGACATAGGTACTTCGCTCAGAATCATTTTTCGAATATAATGATTATTATCATAGCATTCAAATTTTAATCCTTCCCTTGATTTCATATACTTTAAACAGCTATATATATATAATATATATATATATACATATATAAATGTAATAATTCACAATTAATTGGAACTGAGTTAAGTTAAATGTAAACTGCAACAAAATTAAACAATTTTTTTTTAATTTTTATTTAACATTTTGGTAAAATATTGATATATCAAAATCCATATTTTACTATTTACTTTTATTTATTTTTTACTTTAAATATTGATTTTACTGAAATCTCACCTTTAAAAAACTATGAAAAAAATTGATATCTGGGATTTTTCTAATATTTTGATATCATGTTGTAATATGTGCGTATACTTCAGTAAAATTTTTAGATCCTAAACCCAAACCTACCAATTTTATCAACCATTATATACATAAAGACGAGAATTTTACGTAATATTTAAAGTCCTATATTTTGTAGAAAAATAAATGCAACGGTTTAAAAATTTTATCACATATATATAGTACGTATGTTTATGTCAACACCCAAACAAATTTTCAGATCTTTAAGTTTAACATTGCTTAAGTTATTGTGAAATATTGAAATTGAATTCGTCGAAATTTCTGTTTTCGTGAAGAATACCGTTTTTTATTCATTTTTTCTGTTGCATAGTATCAATTTTGAGAAATTCGAAAAGTGACCTAAATAAAGTACCAACTTTATCCACTTTTCATCTGGAAACATATCATTCTCGTGAAAATCGGAGCATTATTTTGGATAGTAAAAGTTTCTTTAGACATAAAAAAAAGACACTCATCATTATAAAACCCAATACATTTCTCGCATCGCTCAAAATCTAAAAAGATGGTTATGCCTATGAGCAATTACTCTCATTGATTATTATTAAGTTTTTAATTTGCTAATTATACCTATATTTATATAATATAGTAAATTTATAGAATAACCAATTATACACCGATAATTGACTCATAATATAATCTATTGAGCTATGATGTTCTCAGAATGATAATTGTGTTGTTAATCTACAAATTAAGTGTAACGGATAACTGAATCCTGATACCTACATTTAAATGTGATAATATCTATACTTATTAAATTTAAACAACCATGAGCACAGAATACAGAGATAAATAACCTACACTTTATTTTATTTAATAAAGAGAAATAACATAATAATGTTTAATAATATGTCAATTGAGGTAACATTATAATAATTTATTTAAAATATAAAATTGTAATGTAAATAGAGTTAAGCATAAGCCCCTCATCATTGTATCTAGTTGTTTTTAAAGATGTGTGAATGGGATATTAGCCCACTACAGTCCCTAAATTTATTTGTTAATTATAATTGCGTAGTTCTTCAATAAACTGCGTTTAGCAATTCGGAGTTTTCTTCTTTCGTATGCCGCCGGACGGCTATTTGGCATAATTTTTATTTGGTTGTCGTAAGTTTCTTCCATACCTGGTTGGTGGAATGGTAGTAGTCGAGGCAGTAGGCTATATTTCACAGCGGCGGTCTCCCATCCGCTGTCGATGCCTAACTACGATGATTAACAACTCAGTAGCTTTCGCGATTGTTACGCCGACTACACCACATGTCCGCCATAATTCGTGGGTAAGATTGTCGCATGGAAAAATTCTTATATATTTTATACAGAAAAAAATAAAAATAGGTACTGTTTGTGAATGATAAAGTCGTATAATAAAAATATAATTAAAAAGAAATATTTTCAATTTAAAAAATATTATAGAAGTATGAAAAACAATATACGAGTATATATTAATTCATTATGCTATCATAAAATTTTAAGACTATAAATCTAAAAATTTTTTTTTCAGATCAAAAAATTCTAAAATGCAGAAAGAATATTTATGACAGTCTAATAAATAATGAGGCTATTGGTATATACGATATATATTATTTTATTATTATTTTATAATAAATGTTAAATAGATTAATTTTGTTATTATAAGTATTATTATTATTAGAATTATTATTCTTATTGTTAATTATTGATTTTGATTATAAATGTAAATTAATTGACTAGTAACCTACATCTGTGATAAAATTATAATCATTATCAATATTAATGTGATATACAGAGTTATTTATTAAACGTCACTACCCCATTTTTTCAACTTTAGTAACATATACTTTGGATTCCTTTTTCTAAATTTTAATTTACTCAATCCCCGTATTTTTCAATTATTGTGACTTTTCGTGTAATTTAAGCTTTATTTTTGGCTATACAATACAATATACCTATATATAATGTTTTTTAAATAGGAATTTGAAAATTTTTCTTAATTTTATGATATTATGTCAAATAAAAAATTAACGAGTTATTTTAGATTCTGAGCGAAGCGAAGAATGTATTGGTTTTACAATGATGTGTCTGTTTTTTCTTTTTTTTTTTAAAGTATGAAGACACTTTTACTACCCCAAGTAATACTACGATTTTCACAAACACTTTATTCAGGTCATTTTTCGAATTTCTCAAAATAAGCGTAAAAAAACGACGAAAAAATCACGATAACTGAAATTTTGACGAAATTGATTTCAATATTTCACGATAACTCGGGCAAATTAGAGACTTGAAAATTCTATTGGATATTCACATAGCTATTATATATATGTGTGGTAAAATTTTGTAACAGTTATGTTAATTTTTTTATAAAATATAGGACTGAATATTTAGTAAAATTCTCGTTATTTTGGTATATAATGTTTGATGGGAATTTTTTGCATTAAGGTCTGAAAATTTTACTGAAGCATATTTATTATAAGTTTAAATTAATTAAAAAAAAAAAATAGAAAAATTCTTAGTCTCAATTTTTGTTATAGCTGTTTAAAGTTGATATTTTTAGTTTAAACGAAAATCTTAGAATCCATACGAATATTCTTATTATTATTTTTCAATACTTTTACAATAAAAATTAATAGAAAAGCTGAAAAATTTGGATTAATTTTTGGAAATTTCATTGAAGCATACTGACATAATTATATCTTAACAAATTTCCAAAATATTCGGAAAATCTCAAGACTCAAATTTGTATAGGTGTTTAAAATTAAAATTTTAGTAAAATTATTTATATTGAACGTGGAGACTAATAAATGTAAAAAAAAATTATTCGGTACATATTATATTATCTGATGAACTTCGCTCAGAATTGTTTTTCGAATGTAATGATTTAACATTGCATTCCAAATTATAATCAAAATTCAACACTATGCGCTTTATAGCTATATCCTTTCGACACCAGTATCATTTCCTTTTTTTTTAAATTAATGTTTTGAATCACTGAGAAAAAAATATATAATATTTTAAAATTTTTAAACATTTTATAAAGCATAATAATTACATATTGGTTAATGTATTTATTATTTATTGAATGTTAGAAAATATCAATTATAAAATTTTTTTATAAGTGATTAAATTTGAAATTTGAGTAAAATCAATATTTAAAGTATTTATATAGGCGCGTCCACATAGTATGCAAACACGAAACGCAGCGCACGCGCTTGAATCATGTGTGATGTTTTCAAACATCACATATTGCACACACGATCACCGTACACATAGTATTTGGTGTATTCAAATTTCGTGTTGTCAGTGAATGAAATAAAATGCGTGAACGCAGTTGAATTTTAGTATTCATCCAGAGTGGTTGTAGATGTTAACTTTTTCGTTAAAATGAGTGATACGGATGACGAATTAAAGATTGTTTGTGCTGCTTTTGACGCTCTCGTCGATAAGAATTTAAAATTGAGTTCATTTTTTTTTTTAAACATCACCATTACATTCGAACACTACAGCAATTGCGTCCCACGCATCCTTCTTTTTATTATTTAATTTATAAAATTTATCCTTAGGATGTTAGGATCCCACAAAACGGGGTACTTTTCATATTCATTAATTAGTTTTAAAATTTGGTCGTCAGTAAAGTCCATTTTTAATTAATTAATTTGAAAAAATAAACACTAATTTACACCGTACACTAGTAACACAGACTGTCTGTACTAGCACTGACCAAATAACTAATGATAATTTTATTTTTCCAATTAGGTTCAAACAGTAAATGCATTAAAATCATGAAAAACCCCGTCCAATAGTAGTCATAATTTCCTTTGATGTACCGCCAATTCGGCAAACACAAAATACACATGTATGCGCTGTTTGTGATGTGTGTAAACACGTCCACATTGTTAATATTTTTGATGAATGCAGCGAATGCGCGTGCGCTGCGTTTCGTGTTTACATACTATGTGGACGCGCCTTATGGATTGTTCTGATTATATTTCAATATTTTACAATATTATAAAAAAATCGAGTAATAATATTCAAAAATTTCAAAAAATAATGAATATTACATTTACAATTTGTTATTTTTTTTATGTAGCTGTTTATAGGAGAAAAATAATAGTTGATACTGGTATAAAAGAGATACAGGTGTAAAGAGGACAGTGTTAAATTTTTATTAATCTTTGAGTGCAATGATGAATTACATACGAAAACGATTCTGTTCGAAGCACTGTCAGATTTAGGTATTTAAGTAATTTTTTAGTAATTATTAATTTTAACATTTAGGTTTTATGATAAATAATTTATATGAAACTGATCAATAAATATGAAAAATTTAATCAATCCTGATAAACTTCTCTTAAAATTGTTTTCATGAATGTAATGATTTATCATTGCATTTAATATTAATCAAAATTCAACACTATCCTCTTTACACCTGTATCTATCTCTTCCACACCCGTATCCCTTCCCTTGCATTTTAGACAATGATATTATACATATTATATATTGGGTTTATTGATTTCATTATATTCATCAAAATATAAAACAAGTAATATCATTCAACTTAAATATGAATGTTTCAAAAATTATATAAACAGATAAAAATAGTCGTGAGACCTACAATCATACAACAATATTGACACTTTACTATTAGATGTAGCCTCACAGGCGCATATTGTTTATTCTATTCTATATTAATAAATTCATTGCCAACGACAAAAAACACGTTTATGTGTAATGGTTTATTCTTTATTAATATTATTATTTAGATATCTACATTTTTTGAAAAATATTTACATTTATTATCATATTAAATTATTAATATTATTTTTTTTTTTAATATAAAATATTCAGATAGGTACATTATTTTTATACGAATCTAAACAATAATATTCTGTACTAAAAACTACTCCTATAATATTATAATATATTATATACCTTATACTTTCTTATATATATCAAAATCACTAATCACGTATATTATTAATTTTTGAAACATTGAATGATAATTAAAATTTTCTTATTTATTATTTTAATTGATTTAATTTTTGTTTTTATTTTCTTTAGTCCAACGTTTTAAGAGCATTAATACATTCTGTAGAGAAAATATGGTTAATAAATATCATAATCGTCAAAATCAGAGAAAAAAGTATAGTGATGAAAATCCTGGATCTGGATCTCGTGGATTACCTATTGATCTAAATAAATAAATTAAGTTTTGTGTGCACATTATGATCATATTATACACTCCAACTTTTCTCGTATTATTAGTACGAAATAATTTAAAATATTATATTTTATATTATAATTATTATATTATATAGTTTTATTCTTGTTTAATACTAGTATGTTTTATTTATTATTCGGAAATCAATACGATTAGATTAGGTATAACACTAAACGATTCGTTAGGTTAAAGAAAAATGATTGATAAAATTAATAAAATTTATATTTGTATGTATATTTTAAATTAACAAAATCTTATTAATTTATTGTTTTAACTTTTAAATGTATTAAGGTAATAATAATAATAATAATAAAAAAATAATAATTCTATTAATTTAATGTTTAATTAATTTGATATGGTTTTTTGTTAATTTAATAATTTAAATTTATCAAATATAATATATTTTATCGATTGAAAGAAATTATTTTGTTATTGATTGTTTGAGAATATAATTATTCATTCCGAATTATTATTTATTTCAATTTATTTATAGTTCTTTTTATAGCCACAGTTTTTTCTCCCTAATTTTAACTGACCACTGATTATTGAGTCAACACGTACCGTTATTGTTTTCCCTTCCGGTGACACAGTATATTATATCTCCTAAATTTTTACCCATTGTGGCGTAATAATCGCCTAGTTTCGTGCAGTAAAGTTATGGTGCGATATTTCGAAAACTGTCGCGTGCACCTTAACTATACGTCCATTCCGTCCGTTAAAAATGCCGCGCAATAGGTATTTCCTTTTAATATGCACTGAATTAAATAAGCGGCCAGTTTGTTATTTATCGTTAATTATAGTAGTCTTGGTCCTCAACAGATGAAGCAATTAATATTCTTGAAGAAGATATTTTTGATATTGATCTTTTGACAACATCAGTAGAGGAGAAGAAAATTAAATTAAACGCACCTTCGGATAGATGAGAAGTCGAGAAGACGAGAACTGACTAAAAGATGAACCCACATTTTCCTGTTGATCTCTTTTTATTTTTTTTTTATGAATAAATGGTTAACTAATAACAAAATAATGTTTTCGTCTATCACGTCTGCCATGTTATTCACTGAAGATGATATTACTGATATTACACACTGAAGAATCTTTGTTCAAAACGCCAAGTTAGAAATATTGTGCAATAAATTAACGCTCATGTGTTGGTCCATGTTTTTACCGCGCGTTACATACAGTAAAATGTCACGCGGTAAAAAAACGCTAGTGTGTAGTTGCCATCCTTACACTTAATATTAGCTTAATTAATCGCTATTCCTCAGGTAATTTTAATTTAAATTTTAGTTTTAAGCAGTTCTTTTCAACACTTTTGGTTGGGTGGTTCACGATTCTTATTTAATGAGATAGCAATTTTGCACTAAAATTTGTATTGCAATGTTCTCGCAGTCAAACATAATATTTATTAGGATAAATTTCAGAAAAATAAAAAATTAATTTAAAATTAAATTTAGATAAATATAATATAAATACATATTATAATATAGTATAATATAATACAGGAAAATATAAAAAATAAATTTAAATAGACATAATTTATAGACATAATAGATTTCAAAAGAATATAATAAAAGAATTTAAATTTTATTGAAGATTACACAATTGCAATCAATAATTCATTATAAACTATTTAGTATTTACTATACTATATCTGTAAATGGCAAAAGTTTATCTATTTTGTATTTGTTTAATTCGGTATTCATTCCAACGGCGGAAAAAATTACGCGCCCTGAACATGGTTAATTTCGTACAAAAAATTTTGTGTTCAGAATTCGCAAAACATTTTTTGTAATCATTGGCAACCACAGCAAAAGATGCTAAAAAGTTCAGGAGAATCTCTCAAAATTTACATCATTAATTCATTTATGATAGTAAATAAAAGAATTATTAACTAATCAAAAATTTATATACTTTTACGTTGTCAAATATAAAATAAATACTACCGTGAAAGCAGCACAATGACTATTGTTTTAAACTATTTCCCCTTATTTAATATTCATTACTCATTAGAATCGTATAATTTTGGTTATTTATCTAAATATATTGTTATGCCTTATGTAACAAAAAAAAAATAATAATTACTGAATTAAATTCATAACAAAAAAATTTTCACGAATAACATTATGTGTGTTTCCTGTTGGAAATTGGATATAGTTGGTACTTTATTTAGGTCATTTTTCGAATTTCTAAAAATTATTGACCCTATGCGCTATGCCTATGCGATAGAAAAAATGGCATTTTTCACGAATACTGAAATTCCGACGAATTCTATTTCAATATTTCACGATAACACAGGCAATTTAAAATTTAGTGACGTGAAAAGTTTAATGGGTGATCATCGGTACTATATAATAATATATATGATTAAATATTGGATTCATTATGTTAATTTTCTATAAAATATAGGACTTTAAATATTTCGTAAATATAAGGAAAGAATATTATTAAATATTTAATGTCGATAATGATTTATTAATACGAGTACTTCATCAAATATTGACTTATGACATTTTAGTAAATTTGTGAAAATTTCAATCAGTTCAATTCCCTTATTATCTTATTGACCTTTGATCAGAATAGTTTTTTCGAATGTAATGATTTATCATTGCATTCAAATCTTAATCAAATTACAACATATTACTATAACATCACCATTATCCTTTCCTCACGCCTCACCTGTATCCCTTCCACTGCAGAATCCTGTTCGGCTTTTTTATTAATTTAATTAAATCATTTATTAAATAAAGATTTAATAAAAAAAACCTTGTGGCATTAATAAATGCCTTTATTGATAGTATTTCAATAAAATATTTTTTGTTTCAACATATGAATTTATTAATTTTATTGCGTTTTAAACATCGAGCTTATCAGTTATTAATTATATGAATACTAAGAATCACACTATTGAGTAATAATAGATATTTCTTAAAATTCAATTTATATTCATTGGGAAAATTTTCTATGGTTTTCGACGACGAGAACAATTTTTTCACATCGTGTGAAATATAACAATAATAGTAACGTGGAATCGGACGATTTTTATTTCTTTAAAATACAATAAAAAAGAAAACTGCTTCTACCCATCATACGACATTATATATTATGATTTTCGAATCAGAAAGAGGACACACGCAAGTTTGTATAAAATTCATTTCAGGATATGTTAGTTATATACATTTTACATTGGTAGAAATATTTGTAAAAATGACTTATTGTCATTTCTAAACGGTCGTCGTATCGATAATTCATAATAAAATTAAGATAAATGGCAAAATTATTAGGGAATAAAAATACTACATTATAAAATTAGTTTATCAATATCATTTGCCTAATAAGTAATAAGTAATAACGTATTTAACGTAAACCGTACACGGTTATAAATTTATGATAAGAGTTCATGTTCGCGATAGAACTATCCATATTTCTATAGCATTCTTATTATTTCTTATAATGATAATTCAAGTAATTTATTTAAAAATAATAATTAAAAAGAGCTGATACTCCTGCCGCACAGGATACAGCTAGGTGTGCGGATCATAGCGTTTAATTTTACTTAGAATTTGGATGCAATGATAAACCATTGCATTCGAAAAAACGATTCTGAGCGAAGTTCAGTCAGATTATAATTTTCGTTTGAACTAAAAATATCAACTTAAAACAGCTATAAAAAAAAATTGAGATTAGGGATTTTTCTAATATTTTAGTATGATGTTAAGTAATATGTAAGTATACTTCAGTAAAATTTTTAGACCCTAATACCAAAAATTGCTAATTTTATCAAACATTATATACGTAAAAACGAGAATTTTACGAAATATTCAATGTCCAATATTATGTAGAAAAATGAACGTAACGGTTCCAAAATTTTACCACATATATATAATAGCTATGTGAACACCCAAAAAAATTTTCAAGTCTCTAACTTAAAAATTGCGCTAGTTATCGTAAAATATAGAAATTGGATTCGTCAAAATTTCATTTTTTGTAAAAATGCAGTTTTTTCGTCATTTTTTCGCCGTTTTTTCTACCGCATAGCGTCAATTTTGAGAAATTCAAAAAATGACCTAAGTAAAGTACCAACTACGTCCACTTTGCTACCGGAAACATACCCTATTCGTGAAAATCGGAGCATTATTTCGGGTAGTATTTTTGTACACAGACATAAAAAAAAAAAAAAAACAAAAAAAAAATCACACATCATTGTAAAACCAATACATTCTTCGCATCGCTCAGAATCTAAAATATATTTTATTGTAAATTTGTTTAATGTACATAGGAAATAAATAATTACTTTGTAAATATATTTCTATTTTCTACTACTTATCATTTCTGTTGTGACTAGGGAGTGACTACACGAACACGATACCGCACTTAATATTAGAATTTTGTTTACACAAGTGAAAAATGTTTTTAATATAATATAACCATTAATTATAAATTCTTATAAATAATTATCAGTGATTTGTTAACTAATAGTATTACTACGCATAAGTAAAACATGTTTATTGAAATCATTGAAGAAATAAATGGTACCTACGAAGAAAATTTATATATAGAGCAAAATATAACAAACACAATATTTATTGTTTAGTAAAATATAAAGCGTTCGATTTATTTATTATCTTTAATTGTTATAAAAATGAAGTATTTTAATAAAACATTTTTAACTTTCACTTGTTTTATTATTTTATGCAACGATGTATATGAAGGTAAATAAATTTCAAGATATTTTTTATAAATCTAATTCATTTGCCCCCAAAACACTTTTTCCATAACACATTTACGCTCAAAGTATTTTTAGTAAAAATGTATTAAATTCATCCAAAATTGCCAATTTGCACACCGGTATCACACATTTCTTATGCAAGTAGGTACTATGTATATTATTATTATATTATAAATCCGTGACCGGAATTCGTATGATACCTACACATTTTAACTGCGATACTCCGATATGCCCGTCAGTACATTATAATATTGGAAATTTAAAATTAATTTAAGTGGAAACTTAATTAAAAATAAAATAAATCAACAAAGGCACAATTAAAGTTAGACCTAATATATAAAAAAAAAATAAATAGAATTGAGAATTTTTAAAAAAAAAAATACTCAAAAAGTAAAGCCATAGATTCAAAATAAAATATTAATTATTTTAATATTATTTTAACATAATTGTAGAACTAATGTTGTACCTATGCAAAATGGCCTTCTTGGTGTATAATTCGACAGGTTAGGTACCTAAAATCGTCGGGAGGAAGTAATGTGAAAGCGGTTCCCTCTCGGTACTCGCTTCCTCAGTTCAAACATGAAAAAAGAAGAAGGTATATAAAACCTGAAAGGTTTATCTTTTGGGCACAAATGTCCATTTCATTCAGGACGCAATTGTGCTAATTTGGGGGCAAATGGGTTTCTCAGTTTTTATATTATATTATATATTGTATTGTATCTCTTCTTTTATTTATATCGTACACATCACTGCATCACATACAGAGGCCTAGGATCTATTTTGTTATGTGGCGGGGGAGGGTGAAAAATATGAATGTTTCAAAATGTGGTTTTATATTATTTTATTGCAGAATATGCACATACATTTGGATATTGTTAAATATTCTGCAATAATAAGTATTTTAAATTTTCTTTTTTTAATTATCAAAATAAATAAGGAGTAGGTAGCCAAATATGTAGTATTTAATTTTAGTGAAATAAAAGTACCGTACTTTTATGGTTAAACCTAATATCGAGCATAATACAAAATGCTATTTAGCTTTCATTTTTTGTTTTATTATTTTATGCAACGTCTTTTATGAAGATATTTTTTTATATATTATACATACTGTATACTTGTATCTCTTTATTTATTTAAGTCATAGGTACACAGGGACATATTATGCTTTATGACAAAAAGTGATTTAGTGTTTAACTAGGTACCGAACAATGTTAATGTTAATGTTAATGTTCTGAACAAAAACTGTTATTATATTTACTTATGGGGAATTTCTTTAATATATAAATATTAAAAAAAAAAAAGGTAAGTTGGTAAGTTTATATCCAGGATAATTTTAACAATACTTATTAAACAATATATAATATCTTAATAAAATTTTGTAATTATTCTGGATTAATAATGGTTATTAATAATTTTGTGTTATTATATAATTATGTTATTATATTTTTATATTATTAAAACTAATTTTTGATTTATTTTAAAATAATACTAGTTTGTGGTGTTGGCAATAATGCATTAACGGGTAAACGCAAAGTTTCTGCCACTGAGTATATAGGTATAAATATAGATATAAATATTATATTCTTAGTTCTATAAATAACAATATTATTAATTACCTACCTACTTATTTTATATTATACTGGGTTGATAATGATCAATGCCATTTTTTATGTACATAATATTCTTATTATTATGTTAAAATTCACTTTTATTTTATTTTTAAATAATTCTAGCTCCCAGTGTTGAGAATGAAATAGAAGGGTATATTGCAGCTTGTATAGGTGAAATAATATAATATTAATTTATATTTTACTATTTTAGTTATTATTAAATTTTGATTATTGTAAAAGACGTATGTGAAATAAAATAGGTGTTATATATTTAAAAGTTAAAATATTATGTTACATTAATTCAAAGGATAATGAATCATTTGTTTATTAAAGTTTAAATTCTAAATCAATAATTTTCTGAATATTACTATTCAAAAGTATACATTTTTAATACCTACTCATTTTCAATCATAATTTGTTAAGATATACTATAAAGAACAAGAAAAAGATGATATTATCCAAATTTTCAATTATTCTATAATATTTTTTACACATCTTAAATTTTGTTAACCTAGAATATAATTATATTTACATAATAAAAAATATAAATAATTTTTATTTAATTTACTTATTATTTATTTATTTATATAATTATAACACCCCAAAAGGGTTAAATGAGTACATGAAATGTTGTACAAGCATAAATCTAGTAATAATAACAGTAATAATATATATATATATGTATACCTATATATAAATTAATATTATACAGTTAAAGTACATTAAGTAAATTAAGTAATATTCATAACAATATTATTTATCTTAGCTAGAGAGTCAAAACAAAAATCAAAATTAGGTGCCTATGTCATTACAATGATTCAGAAGTCGGTACTCCGGACTATTTGCAATTAAGTTACTAGAGTACTGAAGAACCCGAAAGGGAAGATTTTTTCTAGGATTAAAAGCAGGTACTCTAAAATTAATTTTTTGCAAGAGCTCAGGACAAATAAGTTGCCCAGAAATTAATTTATTAATAAAAGATACATCATTATATAATCGTCTAGTAGTAGTTTATGATTCTAGACCAAGTTCTTTACCAATAGCATCTAATCCCACATCAGCCTTACCTAACTTAAAAGCTATAATTCTCAAAAAACGTCGTTGTATTTTGTTGAGTTTTTCAATTAAATTAATTTGTTTAGGATTCCAGACAACTGAAGAGATCTCTAAAATTGATCGGATAAGGGAGCAATAAAACCTTTAAACAAATAATATTTTTAGAATCCATACGATTATGTTTGATAAACCCTATAATACGTAATGCTTTACTATATATAGAATATATAATATTCATGATAAGTTAATAAATACGTACTTTATATTAGAAATTTAGATTTTTTAAAAAAAATATTTATTTATTTATTATTTTATAATCTTACAGTACTGTGTGAAAAAAATTATTATTTTTAATTTTTCACTCTGGTATATTTCAATTCATTCTCTATTACTACCTGTATAATATAGTAACATAGTAGTTTATGATATTACGTATTTGTGTTTGTACTTACGTATATAATTCCATTATTATTCCATGTATTTACAGAAATTTAGGAAGAACCAAGAACGTCTATCGCTTATAATATTTTTATCAATCTATTTTTTTTTTATGAGCGGTTTTTAATTTTAATCGTAAAATGTTCAAAAAATATTTTATATCTATTGAAGATATAGTGTTAAATACTGTAACAACAAAAATTGGTTATGTTCATCAAATAAAATTAGTTACTAAATGACTTTACATACCGCGTAGAACAGAGGTTCTCAAACTGTGGGTTGTGTTAACTATATAATTGTTAACTATTTAATATTACTTACAGATCACTATATCAATAATAAAAATATAATTAAATAAGAATAAAACAACATTAGCATAAACTCTTTCTTTATTGTATTCATAAAAAAAACAACATAAAATATCACTTCAATTCCGTCGAGACCGGTATCGTAAAACAACCTCACATAACACACATCATCCGACGACTGACTGCTCTACCAGTCCCCACTCCCTGACTAACAGTCAGTGGCCAGTGTGACCACTGTCTAACTTTACAGACTTTACAATCGGCCATCCTTCGCCTTCCTATGTCCTCATAGGTCACTCATCTATATATTCAATACAACATTTTTATTTTATAACACAAAAAAAAATACATCAAAATCGATATACATATAATAATAATAATAATTAAAAAGAAAAAAAAATAACATTATACATAATCTAGGAGCAAGGAAATCAAATATATAATTCGAGATCCTTTAACCTCTTACATCTATATCACATAATTTTTGAGATACGCAGGTTTCCTACGATTCCTGTTGGTTCTCTGCAGTCTTGGTTGTAACATATCAGTCTTATCTCTTCTCCTTGGTTCCACTTCATCATCACCAATTTCTTTTCCTTCACTGCATGCTCCAGCTTCGTCTTCCTCAGCTTTAACCTTCCACGACTTGAGTTGAGATACATGAGCAGTGGTTGCGAACTGTCGCCCTTCTTCTTGACGTAACTGCGCTACTCGATATGCGTCTCCACCCAACACTTCTACTATCACAAGCGGTCCTCGGTATCCATCTTGTAATTTGGTGGATTCTCCAGTTGAATTTGGCACTCTAGTCATCACCACCACCTCTCCAACACTGAATTTAATGTGATCATGACGGTGTTTATCATAAGCAGTCTTGACTTGATTTTGTTACTCTTGTATATTTTCCCTGGCTTCCTTCCACAACTCTTCCGGACATTCCCATTCCTCGTCTAAATCTGTTAGCTCTCTTAGTTTACCCATACTAAACCTGGGTTTATAACCGTGTAGCATCTCAAAAGGAGTTTTGTGTGTCGTTTTACTTTCGCTACTATTTATCTGTCTTTGAATTTTCAGCATTTCTTCATCCCAATCCTCCGCCTCTTCTAACTGCGTTTTCAACATTGCTAATATGACACTGTTGATCTTTTCTACTTGTCCATTTGCCTGTGGTCGTCTTGTGGAAGTTAAGACATGTTCAATTCCATTATCTTGACAGTATGTCTCGAACTGATTCGATGTAAAGGTGGTACCCCTGTCAGTTACCAATGTCCTCGGTAACCCATATCTCTGAACAAAATCTTTCACACAACCTAGTGTTTGTTCGGTAGTTGTATCAGGTACAGCATAAATAACTACATACTTGGTAAGATTATCTACAATCACGAAAATATACTTATTCATTTTGTTACTTGTTACAAATGGTCCCATGTGGTCTGCATGTACTGTACTGAATGGTCTGCGTCCCACCGATATAGGATGTAACAATCCTGGTCTCTTGCCTCTGGGCCGTTTAATCATCAAACACTCAAAGCACATATACACATGTTGTTTTACATATCTCCTCATCCCTACAAACCAGTAATCTTGTTTGATTGCACTTATCGTTTTATCCACTGCTTGATGTCCATTCAGATCATGAGCAGCCACTACCAAACTCTTCCTCATTCCGCGAGGCATGACAAACAATCTTCTTCCATTCATCATCTTGTATAGCAAATTATCTTCCCACACGAAATCCTTGGTGATGCCTATTTCCCTTTTGGTGCGTTCTACTTGAGGTTTCTTTAGTACTGTAACTATTTCCCTGAGCTCATCGTCTGCTGTTTGAGCCATCAATACCCTTTCAGTTTGGTTGAGTGATATACATACAGCCAGCCTTTCTGCCAATACCTTATCCAACAATTCTGCTTGGCCTGTGACTCCATCTTCTTCCACTGGTGCTCGGGAAAGCGCATCTACATGCAACATCTTCTTGTCTGGTCTATAACAAATTTCAAAATTAAATTCTAGAAGTATGTCATACCATCGTGCTATTTGAGGCCGTGTCGTCTTGTTCGTGTGCAAGTATATCAATGCTTGGCAGTCTGTATATATTACAAACTTCTGTCCCAACAAAAAATAGCGCCATCTATCTACTGCCCACACCACAGCCATTAGCTCCAATTTGCTGGAATGATAGTTTGACTCAGTAGACGACAATTTCTTACTAATACAATACACCAATTTCCTCGGCTCATCTACCACTGTACTCTGCAATAGCATCGCTCCCAGCCCCACTGCACTTGCATCAGTGTGAACTTCGGTTATGATTGCATCAGGGTTGAACATAGACAAGACAGGTGTACTTTCTAGTGCTGTCTTCAATGTCCTGAATGCGGTTTCCTGCTCTGCTGTCCAATCAAATGTAATAGTACTCTTGGTCAATCGAGTGAGTGGCTCAGCAATCACTGCATAATTCATAACAAACCTTCTAAAGAATCCTGTAAGACCTAGAAACCTACGAACTGCATGAACGTCCTTCGGACATGGAAACTCATGTATAGCTCTAGTCTTACCCACACCTGGTCTAATCATTCCACCACCTATCACAAATCCCAGGAACTCTATCTCAAGCGCTCCGAATGAACACTTGCTTGGTTTTAACGTCAAGTTGGTACTTCTTAGTTTCTCCAACACCATCCGCAGCTTCTCCAACATGTCTGTCCAACTGCTGGCATCAATTACCCAGTCATCCAGGTAATTTTTCACCACCTTGTTTCGTAGTTCACCCAGAACCTGGTGCATAAGCTTCGTAAACTCTCCTGGTGCTCCTGCAAGACCAAACGGCATTCTGGTAAATTGCCCTGTTTCTTCAGAAGTCACAAAAGCTGTCTTGATCTGCGCATCCGTTGTCAGTGGAATCTGTAAATATCCCGAAGCTAAGTCTAATTGTGCAAAATATTTACCTCCAGACAAAGATTCTATTTGCTCATGCAAATCCGGCATTGAAAAGTGATGACGTTTCAATTGCTTATTCAATCTTCTGTAATCAACACATAATCTATTCTTGTCTCCTTGGCGCACTAGTATCACTGGACTAGCGTATGGAGAATCAGTCTCCTTCACTATACCTTGCTTTTTCCATTCTGACACTATTTCAGCAATGGCCTCACGATCAGCATTTGAGGTTTTATATGGTTTGCATACCACTGGCGTGCTGCCTTCGACTTCTTGTAATTCCATGGTTGCCAACTGTGTACAGCCAAGTTCATTCAAGTTCATTGCAAAACAATCTCGGTACTCGTTGACCAATCTTAACAGGGTTTGTCCATCCTCGATGCTGACCTTTTCATTAAAATATTTAAAATCACCTTTTTCCAGTTCCCTACATCGATTCTTTGGGGTAGATTCCAACACTTGTATCACTTCATTATCCTTTCCATGAACCACGACTGAAGTATCAGCCATCTGCAACTTGTCCTCTGACTTACCAATCACCAACTTGTTCTTTTCTTTCCAATATGATACTTCTGGCAAATCCAACCAATTTCGTCCCACAATTAAGTTGGGCCCTTGTACATGATCTGGGACTACCAACACTTCCACTGGCCCAGCCTCGATTCCATCAACTTCAATTTGAACATAACCCTCACCCACAGTCTGCACTGACGGCACAGTTGTGCTACCAATACCGTACAGTTGCTTCATGGATGGAACAGTTGTCAGCCGACACTGTTTTGCCACACTTAACTTTAATATAGAGTAATAACTACCAGTGTCCAGTAATAAAGACACTTCTTGGCCATTTATTTTACCTTGTTTAATGTATGGATTTTCTTGAGGTTCTATTCGGACTGCTGTAGTATGTGTTGCTTTCTTACTTGGACATTCCCGCGAAAAGTGTCCCTCTTCTCCACACCCATAACATTTCAACGGACCACGTTTATTTGGACAATCAAAAGACAAATGTCGATCGTCCCCACACAGATAACATCTACGAGGTGATCGCTTGTTTGGACAGTCTCGAGTCAGATGTCCTATCTTCTTACAATACCCACAAACAGGATCTCTATTTCTTATCGTATCTTCTTCAACTGCTTTTGGTTTGTCAGCTCTCTCCCAACGTTGACTTAAGTGATTATTCCTTCCGGTTGAATTTTCTTGTGATGCAATTTTTCCTGTCTGTACTGGTTTATCTCTTCCTGTGTATAAATGTTTTGAGGCATCTGCTCTCAACGTACTCATGCGCAACCAGTCCCGCATGTCCCCTAACAGTCCATTCTCATCAACATGTTGTCTTCCCAACGTATACATAGCTAATTCTTTTGAATAAACTCCTTGTATAACGTAATCACGTACTTCCTCAAATGGTAGGTTCAATTCGCGACACATTCGTACCTTGTCTTGGAAATATTCCATCAAATGTTCGGTTCTTCCTTGTTGTCTCTTTTGTAGTGCTTCCCACTGATCTGATTTACGCAACCCGCGAACGAACGTGGCTTTGAACTGAGTTGTGAAATCTTCCCAGTCCTCGAAGTCGCGACCTAGAAACCAATTTCTGGCTGCTCCGATGACATGCGCACGAACAAATTGTACCCGAAACTGAAAAGGCCATGTGTTCAAATGCGAAATACAATCTACGGACTGTAACCAATCTCCGGCTTCCCACACATTTTCGCAGCCCGTAAACGACTTAACCGTTTTATCTAGATCAGGTAACACTCGAAATTCCTGTATCTCATTGGTACGCTGTAATGACGTATTCGAACGATTTGACTCTGTGGTCGTTGCATTTTCTAACGCGCGAACCTTCGTGGTTAATTCCGCGATGGATTTCAGTAATTCGTTATACGTAGGTGCTTTTATTTTCTCTGCGTCAACCATTCTTTTATTTATGCATGACAATATACTGTACAAAAAAAAACTTACTCGTATAGCGAGTCTATTTAATATTTATCAAAATCCCGTTAACAATCCAATATCGTGATAACGTATCGTTTTATCACAAAATGTAACCACGTTATATTACTGGTTACCACATACTGTTACCAAATCACCGTACCAAGTACCAACTCAGGACTTAACCTCAATAGCTACTTTCCGCGACACTAAACCACTTTGTGGACTGATACATTCGAATAATCCCACTTCTGAATAATTGTTAACTATTTAATATTACTTACAGATCACTATATCAATAATAAAAATATAATTAAATAAGAATAAAACAACATTCGCATAAACTCTTTCTTTATTGTATTCATAAAAAAAACAACATAAATTATCACTTCAATTCCGTCGAGACCGGTATCGTAAAACAACCTCACATAACACACATCATCCGACGACTGACTGCTCTACCAGTCCCCACTCCCTGACTACAGTCAGTAGCCAGTGTGACCACTGTCTAACTTTACAGACTTTACAGTTGTGACCCAATAAGGCAATAGTGGGTGGTGATAAAAATTTTAGTAGGTCGTAATTCGTGAAATTTTTTTAAATAAACCTAATCTATTTTTAAGAAATAAAAATAATTAAGTAATTACATTTTTATTATATCAATATAATGTACAACGCTTATATTATAGTTGGACGTATTGACGTATTGTATAGTATTTATTGTTTTATATATATTATATTATAAATTATAATTATGCACTTTTCTTTGATATTAAATTTTATTTTATAATTGAATCGTCGAAACGTATAACATTGCTATAACAGTATAATGTGATAAGTATTTACAAAAATAAATGAAAAATCCATCAACTATCGGTTGGAGAACATGCTAACGTAAAAGTAATAAACTAATAACTAATTATTTTTATTAACAATGAAATAAATTAGTTAGTGTTGTATTATACGTCTTCTAATAAATAAAATGTTGATTGTTATTAATATAGAAGTCAAACATACAAACAAACAAACTAATTGTAGGTAATTAATTATTGTTTTTTTACTAAATTTATCTAGAAAAAAAATGTATCTACTATACTATACCTTAAGAACAACAATAACAACAAAAAAAAAAACATCACTAGGGTTTGAAAAATAGGTGGTCTCAAAAATTTGCCATTTTTGAAAATTGGGTCTTACCTATGAAAAGTTTGGGAACCTCTGGCGTAGTATCATTATTAGAAAAAATATAGGTAGTCATAAATTCTGTGATATAAAAAGATAAATATTGGTAAATTATAAATTAGCACTAAGATAACCACCACCTCACCGACAATACTATTCTATATTATTACTATAATAATGTACTATAATATTGTATTCCTTATACGTGGTTAAATTGATATGAGCCATGGGGCAAGTGGAAGATTTAATTATCAGTTTAATTAATAAAAATTGTATAAAATATTAATAATTAAATACTGACATAGAAATATTATATATTAATAAATATTTGGTTATTATCGTATTTTTATTATATAGGTTAAGATTATAGGTATTATAAATTAATACATTAATCATCTTATAATAATATGGTTACGACTAGATTATTTAACAGAAAATTTGGGTGGTATGTATTAAAAATTTTTTTACGATTTAAAATTCTAACATTAAATTATATATTAAATATTATTTTATTAGGTTTATGTCGCCAGCATCGCCAATTGAAAATTTTTTTTGTCAAACACAGTGCTTTCAATTTTTCTGGATTGTGCCGGCCATAGTTCATCCCACCGTTTGTAGCACAAAACTTAGATTAAGTCTCTTCCTAAGATATGACAATAAAATTTCATTATTAATATATGTATGATGCCGTCTCACAAGCGAGGTTATAGGTCATACAAAACCCCTGACTATTCACACCACTATCAGGGTTACACAAATAGGTTGGTATTTTTTAGACCCTTGGGGTAGAGCCATCCTTATGAAAAGTGACGCCCAGTAACACTCGAGTAAGTGAGCGGAGCCGATAGTCGAATTGAGCTATCACTTATATTTAAAAAATATAAACTATAAAACAAACTTCGGAACGAGCAAATCTAGCACAATCAAAAGTTCTGGGTTTGATAAAAAAATTATAATGTGCGGTACTAGGGACATGGACCTAATAATATTTTTATTTGATAAGTTTTATACCAATATTGTTATAATATAATGGAAATATAATTTTTCAGAACTGAAAATATAATATTGATCAACATATTTATTTTACAAACAAATAGTTGAATTTTTTCGGTGTAATACGTCTTATAGAATGAAATATGAATAATCTCAAGAATTTTAAGTTGATAATAATTATTATAAACTTATTAAAATTATTTTTATTTACGGCCTAGTCGAAGGTTACAACATTTAACCACATGTCCACATAAGAATTATGACTGCATATAATGATAGTAGTGATATTACATAGGGGTAACTACATTTGTCATCAATTATAGAATATTATAAAATTTGATATTTATTTGATTAATTGTTAATTATTAGTTATTACCAAAATTTAGGTTTCGTTTGAACATTGTAAAAAATATTGAGAAAATAACCATGGGCGTCATGTATTGGGGGCTTTGAAATCCCAGCCTCAATGAGAATGATAAAACAGAGCTCAGTGCTCAGTCCTCCTTGATATTCATATAAAAGAAAATAATCAATAGGTATACGTAGGTTTGGATTGTCATATTACACTCGATTGTTAATAGTATGAAATAATCGAAAAAATCGATTAATCAATGATCAAATTAGTTGATAAACAATCGAACAATCAATTAATTTTAACAATCGGACAATTAGTTTATTTTAAGAATCAAACAGTTGATTATTTTTCGTTTATATTGGTAATAATAAGAGTCCTCAAATTATTTTTAGGTAAAGGGCAGTTACTGCTATTTTTTATTACATATTTAGAACACAGTATCGTCTTTTTAGGCATATCTAGATGACATTTTTAAACATATAGGAGGCAGTGCTCGAATTTGGGGGTGTCTCAGGGTGACATTATAGCACCTCTATTTTTTTTCTTTTTGAAGCGTACGGGGTAAGTACCCCTATTATTTATTAAATTTCCTATGGTATAGTATGTACACAATAATTTCGGGGAACGCTAATTTTTTGAAAATACGATAGTCCGATATTTCTTATTTTTCAATTAAAGCACTGTTTTTTTTAGGTATAACTGTAACACACTTATATACTTATATTGTATTAGTATAATATTACTCTATTAGTTTTTTCCACTAAAAATATTATCGAATGTATAAATATTAGTTAGCATATTAACACAACAATTGAAAATTTTCACGCATGTCCATGTGTAGTCACACAACATCAATAACCGTGATAAAACAATGCGCGTTCTAAAAATGCAAGGAAATAGGATTTCGTGAATAAAAATAAAAATAATATATGCTGTATGAAACCGAACAATCGATTAATCAGATTAATCATACAATTGATTAAATCGAATAATCGAATTTATTGTCGATTAACCGATTAATCAGTGTAACAATCGATTAATCGAAATAATTGACCAGCCCTAGGTATATGCGTCATGAATATCCAAAAAAAAAAATAATTTATTTTTAACAAATTATTTGAGAAAGATACCTAATTGTTTTTTTTCTTTATATTGATATCAGAGATGAAGTGTAGATATTAATTAGATATTGATTGGTAATCAATCAGCTTCTTGGTTAACGGACGTTTGATAAATGCAATATGGAAGTTTATGTTATATTATATATTTTTTTTTTAATCTTATCAAACAACCACATTTTAACACAAGTGTTTAAGTGTTCATATAAGCATAAATATAAACATACATATCAGTCTAAAATTATTACTTAATTAAATAAAAATATAAACATAGATATGAGTCAGAATTATTTAAATATAGAAAGATAATATAATATACACTATATATATATATATATAATTTTATAATAGAATTTAATGTAAATTCATACATATAATTTTAGTATAAATATTAATGTAATATTTCCTTATTGTAATAAGATAAAATAATATCGTTAACTGAAAACTGGTCACAACTGGTGGTACATAAGACGGTAGTACATAATACATAGAATGACGCAAGTTCAACAAGGAAATGAAGTACGACTTTAAAAACAATGTAAAGGATGAATATTTTATTTTATAGACATATTTAGCTCCCAACGTGACGTTAACGTAGTAAAATTAAAAGCACAACAGTATTATTAATTATTATTATATAAGTTATTATTTCTAGACATAACAACATAACAATTATTTTTTATACACTCATTGTTTTATTCCTTTCCATAATCTCTCAATTATCCGTCTCACGCGTTCAACAAATTTGTATCCATCATTATTTTTGTAAATATGAATTTTTCTTCTTAGTATTTAATATTACCTTATGTTTTTATATTAGTTATGTACATTACTTTGCCATTTTTTTAGATTGCCCCGTTTATATATTATAAAATATAATTAATGTACATATTTCTGTATTTTTATAATATGCATCTTACGACAATGTTATAGTATCTATATTATATTTAATTATAATATTTATATTATTAAGAACCAAATTATTAAATATTATAATTTTTGTACAAAATAATACATCGTAGTCAACATAATATAATTCGATGAATTATTATACATCCGTCTCTTATAGATTCTGAGCGAAGAGAAGAATTTATTGGTTTTACAATAAAGGTTAGGTTACACTTTTTCTACCTGAAATAATGCATCGATTTTCACAAATAAAGTATGTTTCTGGTTGAAAAGTGGATGTAGACTGTATTTTTTATGTCATTTTTCTTAAAAATTGACCCTAAGCGGTAGAAAAAACGACGAATTCAATTTCAATATTTCTTTATAACTCAAACAATTTTGAAGTATGAGATTTGAAAATTTTATTGGATGTTCATATAGGTAAATTATTTTTATAATATAGTATTTTTTATTTCCAAATAATTTTGCTATTTATTTTCATTTTATCATGAACTACGTATCGATGAAGGTGTAATTTTTTTTTATAGATACTGTTATTATAAATAACTTTTATAGTATTAATAGTTTAAGTATTGACTTGTGGATAATTTATTTAAATAAATAAAAACCCAAATCCACAAACAAATTTATATTTAATAATTTATATTTAATTAATATTAAATAAAATATTTTTTGTGGATTTGGGTTTTTATTTATTTAAATAAATTATCCACAAGTCAATACTTAAACTATTAATATTAAAATGGCTACCGAGCTTTTTGAGTATAAACACGAGTATAATAAACTCTTAAAACTAAAGACTAAGATTCGTTTAATCGGCGTGGACATACATTTCCTGAAAAGGTGCATTAAAAATAAAGTTATACCTACTTTTGCAAGAATAAAAAACACTTCAAAAATACAAACATAAACTATTCAAAATCAATAGACTTCGCACAAGAAAAATATTTAAGGTTAGAAATAATAAATCATTATCGTAACAGAAATAAATTAGAAACTCAAGCTTATTCATTACATTTAAAATTATCAAAAAACTTACATCAATCACAGTGGGACATTTTTCAAGAAAAAATAACTAATGTAATAGAACATAAATTTGAAACAAAGAAAAATATTCATACCATTTTTTGTGGATTTGGGTTTTTATTTATTTAAAAAAACTTTTATAGTTTTATAATATTTATTATCAAACATTGATTATAAATAATAGTATTTATAATCATGTTATCAAAGAAAGACGAACCCATTTTATGTATAAACAATGTACTTAAAATATGTAATAATTAGAAATTATTTAAAGAAAAAAAATTATTTATATGCTATTATAACATTATGTGATGTCAAATTTAGATTATGAGCGAAGCTTGGTTTTACAATGATGTTTGTCTTTTTTTTTGTTTAATTTTTTTTCTGTCTGAAGACATTTTTACTACCCGAAATACTTAATGCACCGATTTTCAAGAATAGCATATATTTCCGGTTGGAAGGTGGATGTAGTTGGTACTTTATTTAGGTCATTTTACGAATTTCTTAAAATTGACCCTAAGCGGTAGAAAAAACGACAAAATTATGACGAAAAAACGGCATTTTTCACGAAACTGAAATTTCGACGATTTTTATTTCAATATTTCATGATCACTCGGGCAATTTTGAAGTTGAAGACTTGAAAATTTCTTTGGGTGTTTACATATGTACAATGTACCTACTATATAAATGTTATACAATTTTGAAACCGTTAAATTAATTTTTCTACAAAATATAAGACTTCTAATATTTCGTAAAATACTCGTTTTTATATATATATAATGTTTGATAAAATTGGCAATTTTATGCATTACGGTCTGAAAATTTTACGGAAATATACATACATATTACTTAACGTCATTTTAAAACATTAGAAAAATCTAGTCTCAATTTTTTTTATAGCTGTTAAGTTGATATTTCAGTAAAATTAATATTTAAAGTATTTACATAGATTTTTCCTATTATATTTCAATATTTTACATTAATTATAAATAAATTTGAAAACAATTTTTATGATATTGGCATTTAGGTGACAAGGGATTTTATATTTTTATGAGCAATTATATTGAACTTTATTAGTAGTAATTAATAGTAATTTTATAGTGTGTTCATATACCTATATGGTCCATATATATATGTGATAAAATTTTGCGTTTTAAATATTAAATAAATAAATGTCAAAATTTTAATCAATACCTACATTAGCTGACTGAACTTCACTCAGAATCGTTTTTTTTTAAATACAGTTTATCATTGCATTCAAATTCTAATTAAAATCAAACACTATGATTTGTACACCTATATCCCTGCGGCAGGATTATTAGCTCGTATTTTTAATAACATATTTATTATTATATTGAGGGTTGACAATACGTATTTCATGACGTAAAATAAAAAAAAAAACACCATTGTAAAATAAATTGTTCTCTCGCTTTGCTTAGAATGTAAAAAAAATGTATAATTTGTAATTGTATAATTTTTTAAATTTGGCTGATTTAACTTGCTTTTTGAATAAATACGAGTACATTATTTTTTAATTTAATTTTCATTATTAGGTAATGAAAATATTTTAAACATTATACACCATTTATTGTATAAACCATGTAAGTATAATATTGTATAATTTTTTTGTTTTTCATATTAATAGAATTATGTTATTTATGTGTTGTGAGTAGTCTGTAGTCTGCTAACTTATTCTTCTACAAAGTTACCGATCAAAATGTATTTACTTTATAGATGTTTATCAAAATTGAGTTTAAACTTTCCGAAGTAATGTTAACAATAATTTAACAATAACAATATTTATTAATCTGGTCTTGTATATCATCTGACAGATCAAAAAGTGTTTGCTGACACCGATTAGTAAATTAATCGTTGATGGTCTCTATAGGTCATCAAACCGATGTACCCTTTTTTGTCTTTTTATATTGATTGATTGGTATTAACTTTTCATTTTTTTTTTTTTTTTTTTTTTTTTTTGTATCGTTTTCATCTTTGTCACATTGTAATAGTACAAAAGTGACGTAAATTTGCCTGTGAAAACGACGCACTTGTACCGCCACATTTGAAATGTGTTTTTGTTATTTAAAATAAAACGAAAATACAACTTATATAGAATATGTTATAATCATATAGATTTGAATATAATAATTCATAATAAAATTACAACATCCCTAAAAATGAATCTTCTATGATCATAAAATATAATATACACGAGTTACACTCGTGTATATAATTTATACATTATAATCACGATTAGTATAAAACTAATAGTAAAAAGGAAATTTTAGTAGGTACTGGTAATGGTAAACGGACACTTTATACTGTCTATTGTTTTATTTGCATATCGCGGACACAGTGTACGGTAAAAAAAAAAACGATAATTTTCCATGGTGGACACTTTGTACGGTTAAAATAAAATAATTATTTCCAATCGCGGAAATTTTGTACGGTTAAAATAAAACGGTAATTTCCAATCGTGGACACTTTGTACGGTCAATATAATGTCATTCTAAATATCGATATTAATATACCTATCGATATATTATTATGTTTTAGTCAAAATAATAAAAATAAACATAAACATAAACATAAAGATAAACATAAAGATAAAGATAAACATAAACATAAACATAAACATAAACATAAACATAAACATAAA